>JACEGR010000231.1:0-335809 GCA_014170235.1 Listronotus bonariensis
TATATCAATAGTCGGAGAAAAAGTATAGTATGCAACTCGCATGGAATACTAAGTGACATTCTGTGCTTATCCCATAATACACTATTATTACCTGTTTCTCATGTATGTTTTTTACACAAAGATAAACCTTATACTTAATATGTATATCATAACCTGTTATATTATACCGTTGCTATAACAAAGAAAAATCAATTGTGGTTCGTCGTCTTTAAAGCGGCAAGGTTTGAGAAGCTATGATTTGAAGCCTCAACTAAGAGTGTTGTTTTGCATCAGTCAAAGTTTAGACGAACCGACAAGTTGTGATGGGGACTTTGAAATTTCAAGCAGGCTTACAGTCATTAAATTAATTATGTATGCATTATGGCCGCTTTTTGTTATTGTTTAGTTTAAGCCAATGTTTAACGTATATTATGATATAAAAAATTAATTTAAATTGGGGGTGCGTTGGGTTTTGACTGCATGTAATGATGGAGAATTATAATTGTAAGCTAAATTACCGTGTTTGTCAAAAAAGCCTTAATCAAGGCAAATTGACTAACTATTTTTAATGGACGGTTACAACATCCTGTGTTACCTCGTACACAAAACTACACAACAGTAGTTAAAAAGATGTTTTAAATATTATTACACAGTGTGTCCCAGGAATGATGTTACAAAAGACACAATGGACAATTTAAAAATTTTAAACGGCATTTTTCAAAAACCGGTTCGAAACTAATTAATATAAAGTTTTACTGTAATGTTATTTGGTAATGTACAGGGCAAGTTCTACCTAAAAAAACAACTGTTGTAAAGAATTAATTTTTATGTCAAAATTAACAGTTTAAACCTAAAATAAAAAATAATTTTATTACCACTTAAAATTCAACACGAGAAAAAGAAAAAAAAAAAAGAATCTATTTTTTAATTTAACGCTTAAATTTTACTTTAATTTTGGCATAAAATGTAATTTTCTAAAATATTACTTTATAACTTTTTGTAATATTTTCAAAAATGAAATTACTTTTCTTTTTGCATTTTTATATTTTTAGGTGTAACCAGTTTTCCCAAAATGCCTATTTAAAATTCAGAAATCATAAGTATTTTTTCTCAATTTTGACAACTAGTTAAGATGATTATTTGCTGTTTAACAGTACATGTGATTTAATTACCTATTTAAACAAAATTTATTCAATTAAACTTAAAAAAAATTAGGCAGATTTTAAAAAACTAAATTAAACACTAAGAATTTAAAAATCATGTATAAAAAAATGAAGTCATGTAAAAACATATGCGCTAAAGTTTTAAATGATAACAACTAAACAAAGAAAATATTTTTATTCTCTAATACCAGATGTTATTACCCGCCTTTATATCTATTCTTTTTATTCATTGTTTTTAAATTTGAAGTGTTTTATTTAATTTTTGGGAGTAGGTTTAATTTTTTTTAATGTTTATTTTTATTTCTTTATTAAATAATTAATTATTAATATTTAATCGGTGACCATACATGAAAAACACTACTCGTACCTTTTCTCTTATGTAAACTGTTCGCACAGAACGACAATGCTGCCTCTAGTTGGTATATATAAATTAGAAATAAACGGAAACACCTGCCATGCAAAAATAAAATACAGGCTATTTCACAATAAAAAAAAATTAAAAATAATGAACTATTAGCTAAATTACAATCAAAAGACAAATTAGAAAATGTTTACGTTACTATTACTCCCTTAATTGTTTTAACAACCAGCATAGGTGAGATCTGAACATACACCTACTAGAGGCAACTTTGCCGCACGAACAACAGACGTCAGAAAGAATAAAATAAGTCTATTACGTTTATTTCCCGCGATCATGACTTGATTTTCCTATGGAACCACGGCGAAAGTGCACCCTTTTAAATAAAAACAGAATTTTTAAAATTGGTCCACAATTGACGGAGTAATTGGTGTACATAGGTACATAAAACATAGGTGCCAAACATATACCCTCCTCCGTCTTTAAAGTGGGTTAAAAATGGTAGTGTCGTATTGGTCTATTTTATAATAAGAGATATAATAGTTAATAAATTATACACAAAAGTGTATATTGGTACCTCCTAGGGTGGTTAAGGTAATTTTCAGCTTATCAAATACTAAACCTTGGTTTAAATTCCTATTTTTATCGACAATATTAACATTATCTCTATTTCAACAAATCATATTAGCACCAATATTACATAAGTATGACATTTTACTGGTTAAACTTGTCCAGTTTCAAATGTGTTTGGCTAATTCTTGAGCAAACAATCCTGAACGAAAGCAAATTGCGGATTAGTAGTAGAGAAGAGTTAGGTTCGGTTAATAAATTCGTTGACACCCGGTATACTGTTCTTATTTTTTTAACGTCGGGTAAAAATGTTGGTGTTTGATTGGTCTATTTTATATAAAGAGAAATAATCGTTATGAAATTATACAGAAAAGTGTATATTTGTAGTTCCCAGGGTGGTTAAGGTAGCTGTCAGCTTATCGACAATTAAACCTTGGTTTAAATCACTACCTTCATCGACAATATTTACATTCTCTTTATTTCAACAAAACATATTAGCACCAATATAACATAAGTATGACATTTTACTGGTTAAACTTGTCCAGTTTCAAATGTGTACGGCTAATCCTTGAACAAACAATCCTGAACGCTAGGAAACTGCGGACTAGTAGTAGATAAGAGTTAAGTTCAGTTTATACACGCTTATTTGTCCAACGGCTCGGCCTAGTACAAGCAATCCTGATTAACTTCCAAGCACATTCGTAAACACGGGGTATAGGAAGTAATCCTGCAGGACTATGTTACAGATAAATGGGATACTTTGGCTTCAAATCTCCGAAAACATAAACAAACACTTTTAGTACGAATGGTATAGTGCAGCTGGTCTAGAATTTTCCATATTAAATAGAATATTCCGAGTGACCAAGTCCTTAATTTTGGTCGAAGTTTTAATTATTATATTTTTTTAAAGTTTCTTGTTTAACTAGATATAAGTCTAAATTACAACATTAAAATGTACCTCATTTGAAAAAAACCCTTCTATAAAAAATGTATTGTATAAAGTGTGAATCATAAAGCAACGAATTGTAACGCTCTTTTAAAATATGAAAATCATTCATTGTTAAATTAATTAAGAATTTTTTTTCAATGTACAAGTATAAATAATTATTGATTTATTTTATTTGGAGTTATTATTATAAAAAGCAATATAAAAAATATATATATAATTAAGAATACCTCGTAGAAGTTATTGTCTACGTAAGTGATTTGTAATATATTTTTATGTGTTGTTTTGTGGTTTTACGCACAAATTCTGACATATAGAAAATGGTATACCAGTTATTTTCTTGGCCATGTTACAAATGCATTCCAAAAGTATTTTTAAAAATAAGAAATTACATTTAAAATTAAAAAAATTAAGCAATAATCACGTTATTACCAATATTATAAATTAATTTTTTATTATGGACTAAGTGAAACTGCAAACTAAAATAATTTTTATTAAATAATTAAAGAGCCTATTATAAGCCACAAGCACGAAATACATATTTATTTAATTTCTTAGCATAAAAAAATGTGTAAAATCAACTATTAATAAAAATAAACTTAAATAATTCTTTATTAATTAATTAGGTCCAAGGACAACTTTTTATTGGGGCCTTTTATATTAAAACTATTAAAATTAATTAGAGAATAAAACAAATTTTCATGCATGTGTGGCTTATCACTTTATTACAATAAACCCTTTAATTGTATATGTGAATGGTAAACCAACAACAACCAATTAAAATGATATTATACATTTTTTTCTTGGATTTTTTTTTATGTCCCCAAATGTATTCTTTTATTTTTTAGTATTATTCTCTGTGTTTTGATAACTTACAATAATATTTTTACGTAATAAAAAAATAAATCCATTTTTTTCTCTTTTAATCCTGAACGCTATCAAACGTAGATGGAGGTTAGTAGCTGCAGCCCGTATTAAAATCGCAAATATCCCGAAAACCAAACGAAATTCGAAAAAATGCTAGGAGACAAGTTTTGTTAAGCATTTATTAAGGTATTTATTTGCGCTACCAAAATTTATTAAAATCAGTGGCGTACATGTTTTGATTAAAAAAATATTTTGTGTCTTCCCCACAAGTACGCCTCTGGTAAAAATATAGCAAATTCCTTATAGTTAAAATATGCCTACTAATAAATGTACCTTATGTCCCTAATTTTAGCCAAATCGCTGGCGTGGTTTTAAAAATATTCAAAAAAAATAAATTATAAAAAATTAAACGCTCTGTATCTTGGAAACAAAGTATTTGCGGTCCCATGTTCATATGACATTTTTATCTTATTTTTGGCTAAGGAATCTCCCCTTACGCAATGGCATATGTTTTTTGAATCACCCTGTATAATTAGAGAAATAATCGTTATTAAATTTACACAAAAGTGCATATTTGTACTTCCTAGGGTGGTTAAGGTAGCTGTCAGCTTATCGACTACTAAACCTTTGTGTAAATCACCTATTTCATCGACAATATTTTACATTCTCTCTAATTCATCAAAACGTATAGCATCAATATAACATAAGTATGACATTTTACTGGTCAAACCTGTCCAGCTTTAAATGTGTTCGGCTAATTCTTGAACAAACAATTCTAAGCGCTAGCTTTTTTTAACTAAAACTAAATTAAGAATGTTATTAAGTTATAACTAATGGCCCTGTATATTTTAATTAAATGAAAATGGCCATAGTTACTACTAAGGTAATAAAAACATGATCTTAATAAGAAGCTTAAATAAGCTAATAAAATTCGTCTGGCGTCTTTAACGTATATCACGAAAATGTCAACAAAGTAAATTGGAAGCCATTTTACAGTCCGACCCTAAGAAGGGCATATCTTTTTATAAATCTGGTATGGCTACTTTAAAAGGTATTTAAATTTAAGGGTTTTAATAATAAACTTTTCCCCAAAAAAAACGCAGATAAAAATACGTTTAAACATATTTTAAACTTTTTTTTAGTCTTTACGGGATAATACATAAACAGTATGTTGTAAACACTTTAAAAAAGTAATAAACATTGAACGTTATGATTAAATTATCAATTTGCATTTTTTACATTATCACACCCTAAAACTAAAAGTACCATTGACTCTTTTATTTTATACTCCGTTTTCTTACTGATGATAGAACCAAAAAAACATACAGCTGCAAAAAACCATTGGCGTTACTTTTAAAAATAACATTAATAAAAATATAGTAAGATCTGGTAATTACCTTTAAAAAATGCTTTTTTAGATAATTTTAAAATGTATTTTTGGATAATAAATAGGGTAAAGCAATAATATATAATTATTATAGTATTATATTAATAAATTATATTCATTATTATATTAAATACATTTAACGTAATTTAGCAGCTGCACAGCGCTGATGTGAAAACTTTCTAAAAGCCACAATAAACTTATATACTTAATTAAAACTTAAATCCTAAAGAATATTAGCATTGTATAAACAACTGTTAAAATATAATTCATCGTATTTTTTTATTCTAGATTTGCCTCTTTTGCTTTTAATTGATTAAAAATAAATATTATTTTTGTATATATTTTTTGGAATAAATTTATTATTATTAACTTTAAATTAGTTCCAGTCGATATTTTGTCCTTATCAAATTGTTTTATTTTCGAAAATATTTTAAAAACTTTAAAAAATAGATTATATATTTTTCTAATTAAACTGCTCAATGCCATTTAAAAAATATAACCCAATTATTTCCTAGATCAGCATAGGTTTTTATTCTATGTTTGAGTTTAAACTATTTTTTTTATAGTCATTATTAAAACAATATGCCTCTTTAATAATATTATTACCTTAACAGTATTATTAATCTGGCCCTTAACTATTAGTTGTATATCTACAGGGTGGCCCACCATATTCGACACGGTCTGTAGCTGGATAACCATGGGGTTTTAAAAAAAGTAAATACTGAAACATATACAAGTCGGATAAGGCCACAGTATAAAATTATTTTATTCTATACAGGATGTCTCAAAAAAGTGTGACGTATCAAAGTTATATTTTTTTAAATGGAACACCCTATATTTTATGACGGTTTTAGATTCTACATAAAAAAATAATTTAAGTTTGTTAATAGTACCAAGTGTCTAATTTTATTCGTTTTTGTGATATTTGATTTTTTTTTCAAAATGCAGGGGTGTAATTAAATTAATTTTATTTTAACAATATAAACTCCTTAAACTTTAAAATTTGTTACAAAATTAGGAAAAGTCTGCCTTATCATACGTAGGTCATATAGAGATTATTGATGATACAGGGTGATCAAAAAATAATTTCAATTTTTTAGAAAGTCTAATTGCAATATCTCTCTTATTTTAAATGGAACACCCTATATTTTTTTACACCACATGATGACAAACCAAATGCTCTTTCAAATGATGTATAGGTTGCCTATACTTATCTTTCATACATTTTAAGGAAATTCCGTTTTAACATATTTTTATTTCAAATGTCTATTTAAATGTAAGTAGGCTGTGATATAGCTATGCCTATTACTAAGCCGGTATTGAAAAATATAAATTTGTTGGAAAAAAGCACAAAATTAAAAGACTTTGTATTATTTGCCACTATTTTTAAAATTCACAAAAAAATTCATTAGTTGCTTATAATGCTACTTCCAATAACACTTATTTCAGCTGAATGTGGTAATGATAAAACTTGTATTTTTAAACAATCCTAATAACGCCTCTGGTCAGTTATGACGACATTCTGTGACCTATAACTCGTTTCTTCCATTATTCATAATCACTGTGTCAAATTTTTTAAAGTAACTATAAGGTTATCAGATGGTTTCCCCTGGAATATTTTTCAGGATTAACTCTAGACTAAAGTAAACCATTTTTTTCACATCCTACCAGTATTATATCATCTTGTTGTTGTAGAAGAAGGGTTTTAATTTAAAAATCATCAATTTAATTTTGTTTAAACTGACTAAAACACTAGTAATCAATAAATGGTCGTTGTTATTTTCTTAAGAAAAATATTAATGGCTGCTATGTCACAGCCAACTTTAATTTAAATAAACATTTGGACTAAAAATTTGTAAAAACAGATTTTACTAAAAAGTACAAAAGATAGGTATAGGCAACCTATACACCATTTGAAGGAGTATTTTATTTGTCATCATGTGATGTAAAAAAATACAGGGTGTTCCATTTAAA
Source organism: Listronotus bonariensis (assembly GCA_014170235.1). Lineage (NCBI taxonomy): Eukaryota > Metazoa > Arthropoda > Insecta > Coleoptera > Curculionidae > Listronotus > Listronotus bonariensis. The sequence goes on from JACEGR010000231.1 coordinate 7,245, forward strand.
ATAAGAGAGATATGGCTATTTGATTTTCTGAAAAATTGAAATTATTTTTTGATCACCCTGTACAATATTTGATCTTGATTTGACCTACGTATGATATGGCAGACATTTTCTAATCTTGTTACACATTTTAAAGTTTAAAGTGTTAAAGAAAAATCAATTTAATTTTACCTCCGCATTTTTAAAAAAATCAAATATCACAAAAACGAATAAAATTATACACTTAGCACTATAACCAAACTTACTTATTTTTTAAAGTAGAATCTAAAACCGTCATAAAATATAGAGTGTTCCTTTTAAAAAAATATAACTTTGATACGTCAAACTTTTTAACTTTTTTGAGACACCCTGTATAGACTAAAATAATTTTATACTGTCTTATCCGACCTGTATATGTTCCAGTATTTACTTTTTTTAAAACCCCATGGTTATCTAGCTACAGACCGTGTCGAATATGGTGGGCCACCCTGTATATAAAAATAATAAATATAAACTGGACCATTGTTTAGATGTTAATGGACCTATATGCTTCACTTAATTAATTTTTTCATATAAATATTTAAAAACATCCCTATTTGTTGCTTGGTTTACATTAATAAGCTAAAGAAAATGAGGTTGGATTTAAAAAATAGTAACTTTCTATTTAAATAAAAGCAGCAAAGCCTATTCAATATAAAACCTTTTTAACTTTGTTAATAATTTGCGATTAAAATTAAACGCCTATTTCTTATACTTTTTAAACCCTTTTAGTGTGGTAAATTTTTTTGTCAGATTCTCCTTGATGTTATTGTAGGAAGTAACGTATTTTTAAAAAATATTTTATATGATTAATTGTATAAATTTAATAAAAAAAGACAAAAAAGTTTGCCTACAACTTGTGTTAAATGAATTTGTGTTCGTAATTATTGAAAATTATTGAAAATATTACATTAAATTGCGCGGAAAGCTGATTATAACCCTTAATTTGTTTTAATTAAGTTGTTAGACAGTACTGCTTAATATATATATATATATATATATATATATATATATATATATATATATATATATATATATATAGATATATATATATATATATATATATATATATATATATATATATATATATATATATATATATATATATATATATATATTTGAATATTATTTGATTTAATTAAAATAGATTATTAAAAGAAAATGGCTTACTTTAGTTGAGTTGTTAACTGCTTAATACTGTCATGAGATCTATTAAAATAAAATATACCGGGTGATGCATCGCCGGGCGAGACATAGAAATCCCATGTAATTTTGAAAATTTTATTAAATCTTAAGTTTATTTCCAACATATTAGTTATTGTAATAATATTAATAATTAATTGAAGCATGTAAATATTATAAATGTCATAAGTTCTTAAAATTTGTTACTCTAGTTTAGTTTAACCTAACTTAATTCGTTGGTATAAATACAACTTTAATCTTTTCACTATACGATTTTTTGATAATAATAAAGCACTAAATTTAAAAATGACAACGTTATGTCACGCTAACTGGTTTTTTTATTGTTGTTCATAAACATGAGGCGATAATAATGTAACAATTTTTAAAAATATATTAGCATCTACGGGTTAAGCGAAAAATCTAAAGTTTTTAACATGGACGTAGATTTGCATGCTCTTTAATAAACTTTAATAGAAATTTTCTCTAAAATAATTAGGGAGACAATAATTGACCCCATTAAAAATTACATGGGATTTCCTATGTCCCGGCTGGCGATGAATCACCCGGTATATATGTATATTTTTAATTTACTGTTTTTAAGTTCTTACTCCTAGCCCAGAAACAAACCAAAAATCGGAATATTTGTAATTATTGTCAATATTTTTCACCATTTTGGATGTAGTTTTTTATTTTAATTATCTGTTTGACTAAGTTGTGGTTGCAGAGTTGGTAAAAGTGTACCAAGTCAGTCGGAATAAAATACCTATTAATTAAAAATTTACACAAAATTTGATAAAATATTGCAAAAGTGCATTTTATATTATAAAATAAAAATAGATATTTACACTCTAAAAAAAACAAAATAATATTTTATTTTAAATTACACACAACCATTAAAACTGCAAATGCTTTAAATAACAATATCATTCCCTGGTTAATAGTGAATGGCAATTATCCGAATCAATGAAATTTATCAAAACCAACCAAAATTGTCAGTTTTAAAATAACGTTCACATACGACAAGATATTTTAATTTGTTAATTTATATTTATAGTCGGTCTGTTAATCTCCGGCGTACAGTTGAACAATTAGCCCCGCTGCACAATATGGCGGAGATTGATGTATTTTGGGCATGGTCAGTGATTTTTATTGAATAAAAATTATCGGGCAATTTATCGTTTTGGTTTGTATGTGGTGAAGAGATTAAAATGTGCTTAATTAATTATTTAAACAAGTATTGGCTTAGTTTAATTTATTTTACGTGATCTACTTTTTGTACATAAACTATTACAATAAACTGAATGTGTTTTTTTTTATAGAAAACATTTTTTATTTTTAACACGCTTTTATTAGTTTCACATGTATGTTTGTATACATGTAACTTATTTTCCAACTGCCGGCCCTCTGTTGCAGATTAACTATACTACCTGCATCAGTATAACTGACATCCTTTGTTGAAAATTTACAATGCTAATTATCAGAAATGATAATAATAAATAAATAGTTAGGGAAAACTCGTATGGTATCGAACACTTTAAGTTTTTGCCCATAAAATTTTTAGGGATACATTTATTTTTATTATTTGCCTAAAAATTATTTCTTAACAGCATAATTATTATTAATTCACATAGTAATTAAAAAAATAAAACTTAACTCTTATCAAGCAATTTTTGTGTTTTTTTATTAAAGCGGTGGTTCATTTTTAGTCTTTCTGCAAATTGAAACACAAGTTTTAGGAGTTCAATTTTGTCAAGCAGCATTATGTAGTTGGTAATTTAAACCTATAATATGGTTTCTCAAAACGGGTTATTCTTTCTCAGGTAATGGTTTCTGTGTAAGGATTTAAGAATATTTTTCAACCATTTCTAAGATTCTTTAACCAATCACCCAGGCTACTATTGGAACAAAATAACGCTCACTTGCCTCTCGTATTGCCATTTCACCACTTGTAACCAGTCAATACCATAATTTCTTTTTTAATTCTTATTGTTTTTTTTTAATAATAAGGTTTTTATAAATAAATAAAATGTCGGTCAGTCCTATATTACCCAGAAATATATTCTCCAGTACCAGCCGACAGGTATGCAGACGAAAAAATAATATTTCCAAGCCGAACGGATTTAGGATAAAAATAATTCCGCCTGGAATTTTAAAGCATAAGAGATAATTTTTACCTAAGAATAATAAGATAAGAATTTAATTTACTTTTAGCTACGTAATGCCTTTGTAAACTTAATTTCGTACTGGATGAAACACTGAGAAAATTGAAAATACGGATTAACTTATGGCGTTAATTATTTGTTTTTATTTGCCCTTGAGAATGCCAATGACTTCGGCAGCTTTTGCTAGGCATATGTAGGTTCGTTTAGCGCTGTTTTTAAAGTCAATTGTTTAAATATAAATAACAAAGAATGAAAGTATTTAAAATTATTAAGCGTAACTGATTTATTGGTCAGAAACCCTAAGGTTCAATCTAGTATCATATAAATTTAAAACTTTAAATTGATTTCTCTAAAACTAAAAACTGGCAATATCGCCGATATCAACAATAAATTCAAAATATGCTTTTACCCCAAAGTACCAAATTTCGTCCAATTTGGTTTAAAAATCTCCGAGATATTTCAGTGTTTTCATACTTCTTCGACACACTGTATTTTACCTTACTTTTGAAATACTTTATAAAACGATTTGTAATTAATTTCCAAGTTGGTTACCTGTAAGATCATTTGGTCAATGACCCACACAATTCATAATAAAATTAAATAATAATAAAAATTAATTCTAACAAAGAAAAAGCAAAAATCTTTTGTTATGCATAAACTTCCTTTAAATATATTATTCTGCAAAAACTCCCTTCGTCAGAATGGGGAAAATTTTCTAGGTCATAATTAGGCTTGACCAAAATGCATAAAAGCCAAAAAAGAAAGCATTTACTTGCAATACAAAAAGGTAAAAAGAGACGTATAATCGTTCCACGGTCACTGTCTATAGGCAACCCTTGATACAATTACGTTGTTTATGCGGTTTCCTATATCGCAAAGCATCATATTATTTTTGCTTTCGCGGCTATGTGTTTTGGCGACGGCGCAGGTCTTATTGTGAAATATAATATTTAAATAAACTTTTTTTGATTTTAAGTTTATTTAGGTTAGGTTATTTACCATGTAATATGTAAACTAACAATGAGTTTAATTGTGCAGTAAAAGAAAAAGGTATATTATAATGTAAGTAAAGTGTGTTAGGCTTTAAAACATAAAAAACGATTAATAATAAAAAAAAGACGTTTGAAAAATAAAAACTCACTCTAGAACTCAAACCACGAAACAAAACAGATTTTTGTTTAGTTAGTACTCAATCAGACCAGCAAAGACAGATCATAGAAAACAGGTACTTTAAAGCGGTAAAAATAATTATGATATAAATATTTTTAAACTAAAAACTACAAATTTATTGTGTTATTAAGTCGCTAAGATCAATAAGAAAATGGTTTAAAAACCCATTGTTTTTAGCGGTGAAAGAAAAATGTTATTTTAATATTTAATATATCATTGTTATAAAGTCTGTCCATAAAAATAATTTGGTAATTGTATAGAAAATGTAACACGTTGTAGCCCCAATTATTTGCTTACAAAATTTGTCCCACCTGAAAAAAAAGCCACCGGCTGCGCCTGGCTCAATAGTAACTACGTTGAAACAAATTTAAATTTTTATACAAAACTTCCTACTAGTTATTTTACTTTGTGCATACATTACGCAACTTTTTTAGCTCCAGCAACTAACATAAACTTAAATTATACACAGCAATGGACGTCTTCGGCTGTCGTCACGTGCCGTCCCTAATCGCACATTTAAACTGAACAAAACGAAATGTACGAAACTAATTAAACTTCTAAATTAAACCTGACTACGATGATGCTGTAAACAGTCCATTTGACGTCACTGCTAAATTGGGCCAGTAAACTTTGTCAGAGGACAACTTTATTATTAATTTTGTTTTAAATTTATTTTTTTTATTTTTCACATATGTTTTGGGTAAAGTACGATTTAAACATGCCGGGTGAATTAAAAGTATTTGTCTACCGGGTGGTCCGTCGACGAGCGGAACTTATGTAAATTTTAGAGGGGGTTAATTATTAGCATTCCTGTATATTTTACAGAAAAAATGTAATATAATTTTTGAAAAGCCCAATCTAACAAACCCCCGTGCAAAGTTTTAAAAACTTTTAATAAGCGAATCATGAATTATTTAATTAAGTAAAAATAAAACATTACCAAATTTTTGGTTTAGATAAAACCAAACAGACAGGAGCCACCGGCTAAAACTTTGTCAAATTTAACGTACAGCCAAATACAAGGAGCGTTTCTTTTTGTTTCATTATTCTTACAACCATTACATTCAACGGAATGAGCTTGGTGGAAAAATAAACTGAAAACATTTCAGATACTTCTTCTAAAACTGTTTCCCGCATAATGCCACTTAATTATGGATACTTTTTGTCGATTGAATAATACATAATTTTCACTTGTAATACCACTAGTGCTAAATTTATTTTCGGAAACTTTTCAAGGCCACGAATATTCTGAAAATTATCCCGAGCCGCAGGAAAGGGAGAATTTTCTTAAAATTTCGTGGCCGCGAGCATTTCCTGGAATAATAAGCACTTGTAGTATTCCGTAAGAAACTTTCACACCCCGTTTGTTTAAATTAATATTTTTTAAATTTAATGTTCGTAACCTTGACACGAGCGTAAAAATTTACTATAAAATAAATATTTTCCATTTTACCAATTGTAGTTGCAAATATATGTATTTTTAGAGCTTATCATTGTTTATTTTTATATTATATATTACTTATATTACTACAGTTGGTAAAAATAGTTTATTTAAATTTTTTAGACCTATACCTTGCTTTCGTTCGCTCTTTACTTATGTCTACTACTTCAGTCCTATGATATTATTTTACTAGCTGTAGTTGTATAAAATTGTCATTTAGGGACTTAAAACATTACATTATTTCATAGTATGTTACGCCTGAAGTACTACAACTGGTACAAATTACCATTTTCTTTAATTATGTATGTCAATGACAGACATGACGTTAAAACAAATTCAATGATTATTTTTATGTTTTATTTGTTTTCTGGGAGATTAAATTTAAACAAGATATTATTTGGCTTTTCTCCAGAATAAAATTTAAATGTTTATTTAACATTTTAAGAAAATTAAAACTTTTATACATTATGAAGAACTATTCTGCTCTAACATAATATAATAAAAGTTATTATTGCTTTAAAAGAAATAAAATAATGAAATATTCAATATTAAGTTACTTACAATACAAAGCTTTCAATCTATAAAAAGGTTCATTGGCACTCGGTTGAAATCATTTTAATGCAATAAAATAAAATCTTAACAAGACGCCAGACGAGAATTGGGCCAATGGTTGCGTCTCAAAAATGTGGTAAATAGTTTACCAAAAATGTGGTAAACAGTTTACCTAAAAACTTAAAAAGTTTTCTAACAAGTTTATAAGTTTTTAGGTAAACTGTTTACCACATTTTTGTTAAACTATTTACCACATTTGAGACTAACCATTGGCCCAGTTCTCGTCTGGCTGTTAGATTGTATTTTATTGCATTAAAATGATTTCAACCAGTGCCAATGCCTTATAGATTGAAAGCTTTGTATTAAGTAACTTAGCATTGAATATTTCATTATTTTATTTCCTTTAAAGCAATAATAACTTTTATTATATTATGTTAGAGCAGAATAGTTCTTCATAATGTATAAAAATTTTAATTTTCTTAAAATTTTATTCTGGAGAAAAGCCAAATAATATCTTGTTTAAATTTCAATGATTATGTCAAAAAATGTCCACTATAATTCGCTCCAGGGTACCCAGGCAGGAGAATAAAATTTCCGATAAATACTTGTGTTGTTATGGTAATGCAACCAAAACTACACATTTGATTGGTCAAAAAACAGTGGTGTGGAGTTTTCTTTTAAATACTGATTGATTGACACTTTTCCTTATGTCAGAAACAACATTTATTTTACAGGTGCCCGCTTGGTTTTACCTAAACCGATTTTTTTTTAATTTTGAAATTAAATTCAATTGAATAATTCAAGATTTGCTAATTATTTTTTTGAAACTTGACAAAAGGGTTTGTCAGATTTGTCTCTTTAAAAGTTGTTTCACATTTGTAAAATGTACAGGAAAGTCAATAATTTACCCCCTTAAAATTTACAAAAGATTTCCTATGTTCCGTTTGGCGACGCATTATCCGGGTACCGGGTGCCCACAAAATTACTAGCAAGCACTACACAATTTGGAAATTTTGGTCGGAGATATGGTTGGATTGGATGCAGACTTCTGATGTTTTAGATTTTATGTGGCACATCCGTTTTAACTAAAAGCAAACACAAGGTGACAACTAAATATTAAAAAAAAATCAGTAGGCAATTCTATGAAAATACATCAACCACATGTAATACTTATCTTAATTAGTTTGTAAAAAATGGCGTTCGAAAATGCTATGTTGAACGCCATTTTTATCGATTTTATTAAAAAGTAAATGACGATAGAAAAGGGCTAATGCGATTTTTTACACACATTTTAAAAACCTTATATCCATTCACCGTAAACATACAATTTCCGGTTTTACCGAAAGTGGCACAGAAATTAACGTTTGGAAGTAAAGAACTTTATTAATTTAAATGAGAATCGCGATCTTAAGCCTTAAATTTAAACCTTACACTTATTTTTCAATCTTCTTTGTTAATTATATTATATGTTTAAACCTTATAATTTTTAAAATATTTAATTTCTGCCTATAACAAAAATATTTGACTTCCTCGAATAATTGGGCAACATTAAAAGTGACGTGTAAATTGTTATATTTTGTACAAAGCCGTTAACATATACTGTAGATTATAAAGATGCAGCATTTTAAAATTAATTTAATTTAAATGAAGCATGACTTAATAAAATGTAAGTTGCTTAAGCACCTAATATTGGGGTTTATAGTTTATAAAACCAAACAATATCACCGTTACATTATTGAAAAATTCCCTTTAAAAATTATTTTAAAAGGATATTAATTTTACTTGATTACAATATTCATTATTTTTGGTCAAATGTTTATTACTAAAATACATTAAAATTATCCAAAATTGCTGGTTTCAATGTATTTAATTTTAATAATTTATATTTATCGTCGGCATGTTAATCTCTGGCATGCCAATAAACAATTAGTCCGGAGGCACAATATGTCGGAGATTGATGTGTTTTGGACATGGTCAGTGATTTTTATTAAATAAAAATTACTTGCCAATGTATTAGTTTCGGTTGTTTGTGGTGAAGAGATTACAATGTCCACAATTAATCGATATTGCAATTTGTTTCATAGGGTTTATTTTTCCGAACCATCATGCATTTAATTGTCATATTGTGGCAACTATGTGGCTTTCTAGTTATCTCTCTGATCGACGTATATTAGTTTTTGTGGATGACCACTTTTCAAACTTTCACCAAGTAAATGCTGAAGTACCTAAGGGCTTGATACCTACTGGCACATACATTTCTTTTTTCTCCTTCATACTACGACCTTCTCTTGTCCCACAACTTATAGTTTTGCCGACGATACTACCCATCACTTCAGTTTTTAGGTTCCTTAACTAACCTTTAAACCTGATTTGAAAAGCAAACGCAAAGCGATGCAGATATCTCTTTCACAGGACCTTAATTTAATATTGGATTGGGGCGCGAAAATCTTGTTTATTTTAATGTATCTAAAACACAATCATGTTTCTTGTCGCAAAAAGTCATTCTTTACTTATAAGCGGCCAAGTTTTGCAGAGCAAAGACATCATGACTCGCCAATCTTATGGGCGTCACACTTGAGAATAACCTTAACCGGCATAAACACATTGTACCTATGCCAAGGCAACTTTCAAAGGGCTTGAATTTCTCTTTGAGCCAAAGAATATTTTTCCCTTCTAATTTATACACTTTGTATGTATCCCAAATTCGACGACCTTTGGAATATTGTTCTCATTAATTAGCATTCTTGATTCCATTTAAAGAAAAGCTATTCGCCTCATTAATAATCCTTCACTTTACAGCAAGGGCTTCCTTCTCTCGCCCACCGTCGGGCTGTGAAAGATTTATATCTTTTTTATAGGTACTTCCATGGCTTCTGATTTTAAGAATTATTAATTATAATTCCTTTACTCACGGTTCCCAACAGAGAAGCTCGTAGTGTCGCACGTATGCATCCCTATAAGATTCAACTGGACAGGCTCCAAATTTCTAGAATGCGGAACCTGATGCCCACGAAAAACCTCCCCAAAAGTATTTAAGTTATGTATAAAAACAAATAAAATACAACTTTATTAGCTAATAGCATAGCACGATGAGAACACCCATATTTGGGAGTAATTTTCTACCTAATTGTTTTCCGAGTCATCTTGTGTTTAAATATTAAATTTGCAGTTGTTTGTTTTAATATCTAACCACACTTGACCCCGTGGATTTTTTGATAGTTAATTTTTTGCCTAGAAATTGTTTAACTTGTAGATTTGAATCTTTAAATTATCACATAGTATTTTTTCCCTTTGTTTTATTATAAGATTGGTTTATTTTTGTTAATGTTAACTGTTTTAATTATTTGCTTTTTTTATACTGGGTGTTTACAATGTTAAAATTGTTTAATACAGCTATATTATAAAGTAAACTATAGTTTATAATAATTAACCACTGAATTGACACTAACCGTTAATAGTGAGAGTTTTTAAAAGAAATAAACAATACTCAGAATTTTCTTTAAGAACAAAGATATTTTCTTTTGTTCAGCAGGCATGGTCACTTTAAAAGGTATAACATATAAACTAAAAATATATTTTTAAAATATTTTGGTTTAGGGAATTCCTGGTTTCTATGTGTACCATTAATTTCCGACACCTGTAAAATCCTACAAGATTTTAAGTTAAAAAAATACTGGTACAACTAGAATCCTGGTATACTTGATAATCCAGACCAAAGTGGTGATGAGACTTACGACAAATCTAAAAATATTTTTAATTAAATGTATTTACTTTACATTTATCTAATGCGTAACGTACTTCTTAACCTTGCTATTTTCTCCAACACATTTACTAAAATACTAAACAAGAAATTGTTATTCCAAACCCCGTTTCAAAAATACTTTTAATCTAATTTATATTTAAAGCAAATAAGAGCCAACAAATCTTGGGTTATACCTGAAGTCTCCTGTAAAAGGGGAATCAATCGATTTATGCGACATTTCCCGAGACTTGAGTTTTTTGCTTGCAGTAAAATATAGATTAAATATGATCTAAAACACCACCATTTATAAAAAATATTAATTACTTACGTATTTCTGCTGGTTTTCCGAGGGACATACATTAAAGCCAACCATTCTCTTTACGAAACTCGGTCGACTGAGGCCGCGATTCTGATAGAAAAAGTAAGATTGATTGCAATCATTTACCAAGGAATACCAATTTTCGTATTTATTTTAAAAAAATAGATATTTTAAAATTTGCAAAACAACTCATAGAATCTTGTCATATGTTTCAAGATGTTAATAATCTAAAATATTTACATACTGCTCCAAAAAGCATAAAACTTAATATCTTAGGGTTAAGTGAAATTTACAAGGCCAATAAAAACCTTTCAATCAATTTATTATATGACCAGACAGACCATAAAAATGCTACATTGCTTGCAGTCCCTTAAAAATTTGAAATATTTTACTATAGTTAAAAATGTGTTATATACTCTTGTATCAAGACCACACTGGTGACGAGACTGACAAGAAATCTTTAAAATATTTCTAATTAAATGTATTTACTTTTACATTTATTTATTGCGTAACGTACCTTTCAACCTGGCTACTTTCTCCAACACATTTACCAAAATACTAAACAAGAAATTGTTATTCCAAACCCCATCTCAAAATACATTTAATCCAATTCTTATTTAAAGCAAATAAGAGCCAACAAATCTTGGGTTATACCTGAAGCCTCCTGTAAAAGGGGAATCAATCGATTTATGCGACATTTCCCCGAGACTTGAGTTTTTTGCTTGCAGTAAAATATCTAAAACGCCACCATTTATTAAAAATATTAATTACTGATGTATTTCTGCTGGTTTTCCGAGGGACATACATTAAAGGCAACCACTCTCTTTTACGAAACTTGGTCGACTGAGGCCGCGATTCTGATAGAAAAAAGTTAGATTGGTTGCAATCATTTACCAAGAAATACCAATCTTCCTATTTATTAAAAAAAATGTTTTAAAATTTGCAAAACACCTCATAGAATCTCGTTATATGTTTCAAGATGTTAATAATCCAAAATATTTACATACTGCTCCAAAAAGCATGAAGCTTAATATCTTAGGGTTAAGTGAAATTTACAAGGCCAAAAAACCTTTAATCAATTTATCATATGACCAGACAGACCATAAAAATGCCACATTGCTTGCAGTCCCTTAAAAATTTGGAATATTTTACTATAGTTAAAAATGTGTTATATACTCTTGTAACACGACCAAACTGGTGACGAGACTGACAAGAAAACTAAAAAATATTTTTAATTAAATGTATTTACTTTACATTTATCTAATGCGTAACGTACTTCTTAGGCGCGCTTGTGGCGGCTTCGGTTGTATCGGCAAGCGTCGATCTCCGGAGGTAAGCAGTGGAATGCGCGCCCATAATTTAGATGGGTGTCCGACGGCAGCGGTGTTTCGGGCGGCGGCACACGGTGTTGTCTGCTCGGGGATGCGGACCGAGCAACAACCATCTAAGTTATGGAATGAATGGTGTGTGAATGAGAAGGAGTAGGGGTCAAGGTACAATAAGCCTTCAGGCTGCAGTGCACCACCTAGGGGGCGGTCGTCGGACCTGGGTGGGATGACCCCGAAAGGGTGAAAAAAAAAAAAACGTACTTCTTAACCTTGCTATTTTCTTCAACACATTTACTAAAATACTAAACAAGAAATTGTTATTCCAAACCCTGTTTCAAAATACTTTTAATCTAATTTATATTTAAAGCAAATAAGAGCCAACAAATCTTGGGTTATACCTGAAGCCTCCTGTAAAAGGGGAATCAATCGATTTATGCGACATTTCCCCGAGACTTAAGTTTTTTCTTGCAGTAAAATATAGATCAAATACGATTTAAAACACCACCATTTATTAAAAATATTAATTACTTACGTATTTCTGCTGGTTTTCCGAGGGACATACATTAAAGCCAACCACTCTCTTTTACGAAACTTGGTCGACTGAGGCCGCGATTCTGATAGAAAAAAATAAGATTGGTGGCAATCATTTATCAAGGAATACCAATTTTCGTATTTATTAAAAAAAAGATATTTTAAAATTTGCAAAACACCTCATAGAATCTCGTCATATGTTTCAAGATGTTAATAATCTAAAATATTTACATACTACACCAAAAAGCATAAAACCTAATATCTTAGGCTTAAGTGAAATTTACAAGGCCAATAAAAACCTTTTAATCAATTTATTACATGACCAGACAGATCATAAAAATGCCACATTGCTTGCAGTCCCTTAAAAATTTGAAATATTTTACTATAGTTAAAAATGTGTTATATACTCTTGTACCAAGACCACACTAATGATGAGACTGACAAGAAATCTAAAAATATTTTTAATTAAATGTATTTACTTTACATTTATCTAATGCGTAACGTACTTCTCAACCTTGCTAATTTCTCCAACACATTTACTAAAATACTAAACAAGAAATTGTTATTGCAAACCCCATTTCAACATACTTTTTATCTAATTTATCTTTAAAGCAAATAGGAGTCAACAAATCTTGGGTTATACCTGAAGTCTGTAAGTCTGTAAAAGGGGAATCAATCGATTTATGCGACATTTCCCCGAGACTTAAGTTTTTTCTTGCAGTAAAATATAGATCAAATACGATTTAAAACACCACCATTTATTAAAAATATTAATTACTTACGTATTTCTGCTGGTTTTCCGAGGGACATACATTAAAGCCAACCACTCTCTTTTACGAAACTTGATCGACTGAGGCCGCGATTCTGATAGAAAAAAAGTAAGATTGGTTGCAATCATTTACCAAGGAATACCAATTTTCGTATTTATTAAAAAAAAAGATATTTTAAAATTTGCAAAACACCTCATAGAATCTCGTTATATGTTTCAAGATGTTAATAATCCAAAATATTTACATACTACACCAAAAAGCATAAAGCTTAATATCTTAGGGTTAAGTGAAATTTACAAGGCCAATAAAAACCTTTCAATCAATTTATTATATGACCAGACAGACCATAAAAATGCCACATTGCTTGCAGTCCCTTAAAAATTTGGAATATTTTACTATAGTTAAAAATGTGTTATATACTCTTGTACCAAGACCACACTAATGACGAGACTGACAAGAAATCTAAAAAATATTTTTAAATAAATGTATTTACTTTACATTTATTTAATGCGTAACATACTTCTTAACCTTTTCTCCAACATATTTACTAAAATACTAAACAAGAAATTGTTAATCCAAACCCCGTTTCAAAATACTTAAATCTAATTCATATTTAAACCAAATAAGAGCCAACAAATCTTGGTTTATACCTGCAGCCTCCTGTAAAAGGGGAATCAATCGATTTATGCGACATTTCCCCGAGACTTGAGTTTTTGCTTGCAGTAAAATATAGATCAAATACGATCTAAAATACCACCATTTATTAAAAATATTAATTACTTACGTATTTCTGCTGGTTTTCCGAGGGACATACATTAAAGCCAACCACTCTCTTTTACGAAACTTGGTCGACTGAGGCTCCGATTCTAATAGAAAAAAAGTAAGATTGGTTGCAATCATTTACCAAGGAATACCAATTTTCGTATTTATTAAAAAAAGGGTATTTTAAAATTTGCAAAACACCTCATAGAATCTCGACATATGTTTCAAGATGTTAATAATCTAAAATATTTACATACTGCTCCAAAAGCATAAAACTTAATATCTTAAGGTTAAGTGAAATTTATAAGCCCAATAAAAACTTTTCAATCAATTTATTACATGACCAGACAGACCATAAACATGCCACATTGCTTGCAGCCCCTTAAAATTTGGAATATTTTACTATAGTTAAAAATGTGTTATATACTCTTTCAGAGGCGTATCCAGGAAAAATTTCTGGGGGGCACAAGTATCCAAAAACTGAAGAGTAACGTTGGCTTATTTTTTAATAAGTAGTAGTTTTGCAAAAAATAACGAAGGATGTAGAACACGAAAAAAGCATTTGTTAAAATTATTTACAAAAATCTGTAGAAATTAGTAGAATACTCAATAAAAAAATTATTTAAAATAACTATATACATATAGGTTAATCCTAGGCCTAGGGCTCTGGGGGGCACGTGCCCGAGTGCCCCCCTGGATACGCCCCTGTACTCTTTATAAATTCATACTTATACCGTTCTGACTTAAGGACTTCGATTATATTGCCTCCAATAAATCTTCCTACCGGCCCGGCCGGCAGACTCCGTCCAGCTGCAGACAGGGCCGGAGTGGACTTTTTACTTTTACATTAAGAAGCAATTGAAATATTGATAGATAGATATAAATTGTCTAAAAATGTGCAAACCGGTATGTAGTTAGTATTTCTAAACATAATTTTGGGTACTAGATAACTTTTATTACAATTTGAATTTTTTAGGAAATAATATGAATAATATGGTTACCTACCTAATTAAGTAAAGGTATAATGATAACTACTTGGCCTTTTGTGTGATAAATAGGTACAGGTAGGTAGGTACCTTAAAAATAAATATCGGTAGGCAAAAATCATTTTTATAAAAAATAAAGGTAAACCCAGTGGCGAGCAGTGGTGTAGTGGCTGGCGTGTCAGACTCTTACCGCAGCGATCCGGGTTCGAATCTCGGAGTCGGACATCGGATTTTTAATAGCTCGTCACCTCACAGTTGGCAATGGCAAACCACTGTGTAGTATTCTGCCATTTCTAGGTAGTATTTATTTAAAAATAACGTCCGTGGTGGTACTACCGCGTTGTCTAAAAAGGCGGTGAAATGCAACTGCATGTTTCAGTGCTTGGATAACGTTGACGGAACACGACAATATTGGGTTAAACATCCAGTAACCCGGCACTCACGGTACACTGGTATTTAGGCATAAGCCTTCCTGAGATGTCATAAAGATAAAAAAAAACCCAATATATATTAATTACCTATACCTACATGAATGCTTTAAAAGGAGTTTGGGTATATATATGCCCTTAGAACAGTAAATGGCTTAGTATTTTCCAAAATGTGGCGAACGTGGAGTGAATCTGACGATGAAGCAAGCGACAACGAGCAAGTAGTACAGCAAGCAGCAAGAGAAAGCATCTTTCTGTTGATGCTAAAGAAATTGTAAAGAATGTATATTCAACTTTAAGAAATGATGTTTCCATACAAGCAGCTTTGGAAGAAACGTGCAGGTTAACGAAAATACCAAAGTCTACCATACGCGATATTGTTAAAAAACCGATAGTCAAGAGAAAGAAAAGATGCGATTCTGGTACTGCCACAAAACTTGATGTAAGTGATAAAGACCTAATTCGACGAAAAATCTATAAAATGTATGAAGAGCAAAATGCACCAACATTGGATACCTTAATGAAGACACTAGAAATGGACGAAAGTGGCATACAGTGTGGCAGAACATTATTGTGGAAGACTGTGAAAAAACTAGGATTCAAATTTAAGAAGATCGACAAAAAACAAGTACTGATGGAATCGCAACGACTTCGGAAATGGAAATTAGAATATCTTACAAAAAAGATATGTAATTATACAGTTAGGGGATGATAGTGATAGTGACACTGATTTAATTGAATAGGTCCTAATAATAATTATAAGTTGTAATATTTTTAGATACTTATTTTAAAAAGCTTTTTATTTGTATATTTTTTAAATGACTAAGTAGGTATAATTTACTTTTTTAAACATTGCCATCACGTGACTTTTTGACGCAATGATCAACGACAAGTAAATTATATTCTTTCTTTATCATTCTCCATAAACATTAAACGACAATATAAACGAAAGCAATGTCGAAAAACGCTATTAGAAAGTCGTCAGTTAGTCACGTGATGACAATGTTTAAAAAAATAAATTATAGTATCCCTAGGTATATTTTATAAATAATATTTTTGTTCCTATTAATAATAAAATATGTGATTATCAATGTGTTTCTATTTTTTCCTATAAAAAAGTATATTATTCCACCCTGTTCCGTTCAAATTTTATAGCAGGTAACACCTGGCTAAAGCGCCGGCCGACAATGGGGGACAAAAGGGTCGTTTATGGGCCTCAAGAAGTGAGAACGGAATAAGTATTAATGTACTTTACCAAGACCACACTGGTGACAAGAAATCTTAAAAAGTATCTCTAATTAAATGTATTTACATTACATTTATTTATTGCGTAACGTACCTTTCAACCTTGCTACTTTCTCCAACACATTTACCAAAATACTAAACAAGAAATTGTTATTCCAAACCCCATTTCAAAATACATTTAATCTAATTCTTATTTAAAGCAAATAGGAGCCAACAAATCTTGGGTTATCCCTGAAGCCGTCCTTAGACTGTAAAAGGGGAATCAGTCGATTTATGCGACATTTCCCCGAGACTCGTGTCGAATCTTATTAGCTCCACCAGTTCGTGCTAATTCCTTTTGCTCCACATTCTATACCGTACATTACGCATCCAATAGGCGCTGGCTGATATGTGAGGCACATACCAAAATATGCTTTTAAATGTACGCTTCTTTTTTACATACGCTTTTCTAAGGTAAACTTGGGAGAATTTGCTATTTTTATTTTATTTTTTCTTGTACTTTATTTAACGTTTTAGTAAATATTTACACACACAAAAAAAAATGTCTTGTTTTAAGCAAATACAAGGTTTTAATAATATGCATTCTTTTTAAATAGTTGTGCTTTTAAACCAAGATTTATTTCTTACGTTAAAATAATAGTGGTTCTTAAACTGGGAGAAAAAATACTTTAATTTATGTCTTTAATGTAAAAGAAATTCTTTAAATTAAAAAATCCTTAGTATTATTTTAAGAATATCAGAATCAAGAAATAAGAACCTAAAGATTTATGATTTAAGCTCTTTAATATCTTAAATATAAGTTTTAAGATTTTAAACAAAAGAAATATTAAATGTTTCTATTAAAATATTAATGAATTTTCTTTCAAATAATAGGTTCTTATTTTAAGAACCTATACCAAAATCTTTAACCTTTATGTCAAAGAACCTATTTCTTTAATATAAGTATACACTGAATTATGCTTTTTAGTACGGTATCAACGCCAACGGTACGATTATATCCCTACCGTCGAACAACGAAAGTTTTCTTTTAGAAGATACACTTGTTATTCGTATTATTTAACTTGAACCCGGGACAGCCAGTTTGATAAGTCCGATGAGGTTCGGCAAAACGCATCACCGATGGAGAAAAGAGGTCTCGGTGAATGACATGATAAGAAGGAATTCCTCTCTTAACTATCAAAAAGAGAACTAGTTGTTTATTTAATATAATTATCTTAATTGAATTAAATATTATTTCAGTCTGTGGTATTTAGTATCTTGTCTTAAAGAAAGAATCTCTCAGTGGGAAAGCGCTCGATGTTTTTAACGGAATACATCGTTCTTTAATGTAGACCCATTGGGGTCTAAATAAAATAAGGTTATTTTTATTACAAAAGCGCCTTCTTTTGAATTTAGTACGCAAAGCTGAAAAAATATTTTTTTCTGTTTGAGATCCTATTTCTTTAACACATATGAAAGTCACAATTCTCTCAAATTAAATCTACGGCTTTTGTTTTAAGATATCTTTTTTTTCCGTGCCACACTAGAATAAGTTATGCGGTTTTTGTAATGTAAATGTACTACTTTTAAATTAAAAGCAAAACAAATAACTTTGTCTTCTATTGCTATAAATGGGTCAATCAAAATTTTTGGTCCTGATTTAAATATTTTTATTTTTTATTATGATATTTTATTTATTTATTTTATATAAAAGGCAACTACTCGCTTTATTGTAATCTGCAATAAGCAGAGCACTATAAACAGTTTAACGATAAAACCAGAAAAGTCCTCATTGAGTTATCCTATGAACACATAATTAAAACCTACAACACCAGGATCAGATCACTACGAACAGAGCTTATAGTATAGAAGGTAGCAAAGTTTTTGAAAAATAATTTTAGGTATGGTGATTTTTTGATATGTTGTTCTCCTTTCTCTTCTGGAGAGACCCTGGGTTGTCTGTCTGGCGGTAGCGGTTGCGTTTATTGTTTCGCATTCTATCTGTACAGGTAATATCAGTCTCCCCGTGGCGCAGTGGACAGAGCTTTGATCTTCGGAACCAGAAGTTGCCGATTCGATTCCAGTGAGGGAGACATATTTAGGTAGTAGTTATTCAAATATTACGTCCGTGGTGGCACTATCGCGTCGTCTAAAAGGTGCTGTGAACTGCATGTATTAGTGCATGGACAACGTTGACGGAACAGGGGGAGCGATGGGTTAAACATCTAATAATCCGAAACCCACGGTACTTAGGCATAAGCCTTCGTGGGATGTGAAATAGGTAAAAAAATCCAAGGTTTTGAAAACATTTTAAAAATCATAATTTTTAATTTCTTGTCCTTAAATAGGTTTACTAAACACATTTTTATTGCCAAACACTTTTATTATTGCTAATTATACAGTCGTCCCCTTTCTAACTTCTCAACCGTTCGATATAATTTGATGAAACTTGGAGGGAAAACACCGCGGAAAAAAAAATAAAAAAATATGCGGCATTAATTTTGTTAAGGGTTTTTATAAACCCTGAATCTGATGCATGGCTAAGATTTGATTTAGTAGTTGAACATTCACAGAGTACCCGACTATCCAGAAATGGTCAGGGCTGTATTAAGGGTATGAGGCGCCCTAGGCTACAATTCCCAGGGCGCCTATTTTCAAAAAATTTTTTGAAGAGCCAAAAAAAAGTTCCTTACCTCCATTTCACTCCGAAAAAAGGTCATTCTCTCCTTTTCGCGTCTATTTTATTTATATCCCCACAGAAAAGTTCTAAATCCCCACCCGACCTAAACATTCCTGTCTAGCGCCTATTACTCCCCTGTTTGGCGCCTATTTTTTCACGGCGCCCTAGGCTGTAGCCTAGTCAGCCTAATGGATAATACGGCACTGGAACTAGTTGCTAAAATGCTTCTAAATTTTAACAGATTAGGAGCTAATATGGGAATTAAATTGCATTTTTACACAGCTAATTGGACAGATTTCCAGATAACCTGGGTGATTTCAGTGAAGAACAAAAGAACGGTTCCACCAGGCCTAAGGATAATGGAAGAAAGATACCAAGGTCGATGGGACATGATGGTAGACTACTGCTGGAGCTTAGTAAGGGATTGTCCTCAGCAAAAACATAGTGGAAAATCCCACAGAAAAAGTTTTTGTATCTTTTTTTTATTATTTGAGTAAACAGAATTTATATTTAATACTATGGACTCTCCAATTTCTCCTTTATTGTCGGAAATTTTTATGGCTCATTTTGAAAAAGTTTTATTTAACTCTAATAATCAACTAATTAAACACATTTTTTATTGGAAAAGATATGTAGACGATGTTTTTGCATTTGAAATAGTACAGAGGGAAATTTAGATATGTTTTTAAATTTTCTAAACTCAATAAATAACAACATTCAGTTCACTATGGAAAAAGGATATGAAAATGAGATAAATTTTTTGGATATAAACATTAAAAATATTGACAACCACATTGAATTCGATAATTACAGAAAACCAACGACGACAGACACGGTAATAAATTACGCATCGAACCAATCATGGAAAATAAAATTATCTTCTTTTCATAGTTTAATTCACAGACTTGTCACTTTCCCATTAAGTCAATCAAATTTTAACAAAGAACTCGGCATTATTAAACAAATAGCAAGAAACAACGGATATAAAGAATCACTTATTGATAAATTGTTAACAAAGAAAAAACAAAAGTTAATTGCAAAAGAGTTTTATAGTATTACAGAACCTAAAAACAATAATTTTAAGTTTATTAATTATATACCAAACATCAGCAATAATGTATCCAATAGGCTAGATAAGTTAGGCTGTAAAACTGTGTCTGTAAATAAGAGTAACCTAGGTAGATTATTAGTTAACAATAAAGACAAAACAGAAAAATTAGATATGTCAGGGGTTTATAAAGTTAATTGCGCAGACTGTAATGCGGAATATATTGGTCAAAGTGGAAGGAGCATAAAAAACAGAATAAAAGAACACAAAACATCAATTTTAAATGGTTTAAAAAACACAGGCATTTCAACACATTGTATAGAACAAAACCACTTTATAGATCTTAATAATGTTAAACTACTCCATAGAGAAAACAAAGGTAAAAAATTAAATTTATATGAACAGCTAGAAATTAAAAAATCACTTATAGACAATACAACTCTTTCTACCAATGATCAAATAAATTTCGCAGTTATGCCAATTATAAATAAATTTATTACCACATCTGGGCCGCATAATAAAACCCCTAATAATACTTTATAGACCTTTTTGAGAAAAACGTGTTAAATGGTTCTGTTTGTAAATATTTCTCTTTTTAAATTTAGTATACGAAGTACTCTTGATGAAGCCCTAGAAAGGCGAAACAATTGTAGAGTAATGCTCTAATAATTATTGAAACATTAAAAAGCAATTTTTCCTATTTAGTATTAATATTTAAAAAATGTTTCACAAGAAACCAACTGCGGATACAATTCAGTGAATATATATTTTTTTGTTGTATCGTTCCTATAGAGGGGTTCAATAAAAATATTTCTTTTAAACATATTTTTTTTCAGTAAAATAGTTATTTGTGCTCACCTCAAAAACTAGAGCCAATTTGACAAATCTTATATTTTTCTAGTAATAAGCACACTAGTATTATACAGTGAGGTCCTAAAGTCCGTCGCCCGCCCTCTAACTTCTAAACCGTTTGATATATTTTCATGAAACTTAAAACAATATTTTATGACCAAAATATGCAATTTTTTACAAATCAATAACAGCTGTAAATGTCAACGTGACAGCTGGGCGCCATATTGCGAAAAAAAATAAAAGGAAAGGGGGTCTTGTGGCAATTATTTTAAAGCTCCTGACAGGTACTTTAGAACCCTAGAATATAAAGTCAATATCTTTACCTACTACAAAATGGCGGTACTTTAAAAATTACCTAAATACCTGATTTGGATGACCATATTTCCGAAAGTAATTAAGTTAGATGTACCTAATATGGTATTTTCTTAAAGATCTTTTTATTGGTGATACTGGTGGTAACATAAAGGGTAGAAGAAAAGTATATATTTTTTTAATGACGCACCCTGTATATTATATCGCCATTAAAAAGATCTTTAAAAGAGCTTTTAGAAAGTAATACATTATGTTCATTTAAGTTTATTACTTTCGGAAATATAAAATATTATGTTCCATTTTTCCGTTTAAATGCGTCCGAAGACTTTTGATGAAATGTAAGTTGTCCCGGTGGTCTAGAACTCGAGAACTTCAAATTTTTTTCTATAATTATAAAAATGTAATAAAAAAACTCTATTTAAACTTTTTAGGTCTATTATAAAACATGTTTTCTATACAAAAAAGACAAATTTTAAATGTTTTAAAATTTTTAAAATTTCGCTGAAGTCTGCTCATCCGAGAAATTGAACCTGGATGATGTTGTCAATTTTGGTTCTTTAATTTATCTGAAAAATAAAAACTAAAAAAATTATTAATCAGAAGGACTGTAGCTATGTCCCGTACTAAAATTATATTTTTCTTCTACAACTATTTTTTTTAATTTAAAAATAATAATCTATATTTTTCGGGCTAATACTACCCGTGGTGTGTTTAATAAAAAAAAACAAGAGATATCTTGTGCTCTAAAATCCAATTTGATTTGTGTCAAACATGGTAATATACAGTGTAGACGTAATTAGTCCCCCCACTCCCTGCTAACTTTTGTACCAATAATTTTCTCTTTAATAAAATTTTGGTATGACTAATGGGAGGATATAAACTACTTTTTGACGTAAAAATAAAAGTTGCAACAATCAAGATGGTGGATGGGCGCCATCTTGGGGAAAAATTAAATGGAAAGGGGATGTTATGGTACAGAATTTTAAAGCTCCGGGTGAGTACTTTATAATCCTAAAATATAAAGTCAGTACCTTAACAAAATGGCGGTAAATTAAAATTTACCTAAATACCTGATTAGGATGGTCATATTTCTGAAAATAATTAAGTAAATACATAATGTAGTATTTGCTGAAAGCAAAAGACCCCTTCGACAATCGTATTAAAAACAAAGTTCTTTCTTGCTCAAATGGCAGCAAATCTTTTTGGTCCTTTGCGAAAAACATAAGTAGGAATTTTTGTTCCAGTTCTTTCCCACCACTAACTTTGGAAGCTGAAATTATTTCTACCGCTAAAAGAAAGGCATAACTATTTGCTAAACAATTTGCTGCCAATTCAACCCTTGACCCTCCCGTAAATCATCCAATTCCAGCGGTGACCCAAGTTCCTCATAAAATGCCCGATATTATTTTTAAGGTAAAACACATTAAACGTATCCTTTCTTCCCTTAACACCAAGAAATCGTCTGGGCTAAATGGCATACTGGCAATCGTTTTACAAAAATGTGCTCCAGAACTTGCACTAATCTTAACTCGGCTCTTTCGAATTTCTTCCGACACAGGTATCTTTCCGGAGAGCTGGAAAGCTGCACGTGTTCAACCTATTCCCAAGAAAGGATCTAAATCTCTTCCATCCAACTATAGACCAATTTTAATTCTCTCAGTTCTTTGTAAAGTAATGGAAAAATTAATTAATTTACAAATTCTTAAGTACTTAGAAAAACACAAAATTTTGCA
Organism: Listronotus bonariensis; assembly: GCA_014170235.1. Taxonomy (NCBI): domain Eukaryota; kingdom Metazoa; phylum Arthropoda; class Insecta; order Coleoptera; family Curculionidae; genus Listronotus; species Listronotus bonariensis. The sequence continues at coordinate 30,482 of JACEGR010000231.1, forward strand.
TGATAGGCAGTATGGATTTCGCCACAAAAGATCTACAGCAGATCTTCTTTCCTTCGTATCACACTGTTGGAATAAGTCTCTTGGGTTTCTAGGTGAGTCCCAGATCATTGCTCTTGATATATCCAAAGCTTTTGACCAGGTCTGGCATGCCGCACTTCTTAAAAAACTTCCCTCCTATGGTCTTTCAACTAAACTCTGTACTTGGCTCTCTAGTTATCTATCTGATCGACGTATATCAGTTATTGTGGACGGCCATTCTTCAAGCTTTTACCAAGTAAATGCTGGAGTCCCTCAGGGCTCAGTTCTGGCACCAACTTTGTTTCTTCTTCACATCAACGACCTTTTCTCGCCCACAACTAATCCTATTTATAGTTTCGCCGACGATAGTACCCTTCACTCCAGTTTTCAGGTTCCTAAACCCATCACTAAACCTGACTTGGAAAACAAACGCAGAGCCATGCAGATATCTCTTTCACAGGATCTTAATTTAATATTGGATTGGGGCGCCAAAAATCTTGCCCATTTTAATGCATCCAAAACACAATCATGTTCCTTGTCGCGAAAAGAGTCATCAAATACTCATCCTCTACTTATGAGCGGCCAAGTTTTACAGAGCAAAGACACCTTTATTCTTGTGGGCAGCACATTTGAAAGTAACCTTAACTGGCATAAACACATTGTATCTATAGCCACGGCAGCTTCAAAAAAGCTTGGATTTCTCTTTCGAGCCAAAAGTATTTTTCCGCTTCTAATTTATACACTTTATATGTGTCCCAAATCCGACCTCCCTTGGAATATTGTTCTCATATCTGGGGCATGGCGTCCCCCACAACCCTAAGCATTCTTGATTCTATGCAAAGAAGAGCTGTTCGTCTCATTAATGATCCTTTACTTACAGAAAGGCTCCCCTCTCTTGCCCATCGTCGGGCTGTGGGGGATTAATCGCTTTTTATAGATACTTCCATGGCTTCTGCTCTGAAGAATTGTCTAGTATAGTTCCTCCACTCACGGTTCCCAACAGAGAAACTCGTGGTTCCGCGCGTATGCATCCTTATACGGTCCAAGTGGACAGGCCCCGAACTTCTCACTTTGTTCGTTCTTTTATCCCTAGAGTTTCTAGATTGTGAAACCTGCTGCCCGCGAAGGTCTTTCCTTCCCCCAAATCTTCAAGTATTTAAGTCCCGTGTCAACAAACTCCCTCTTAACTCGCTTAAGACACCCACGGTACGTTAGTATTTAGGCTTTTAGCCTTCGTGGTTTGTCCAAAGATAAAAAAATACATGGCAAGTCGGTGCTTTTTATGCAAACATTGGTTATGAAGTACTCGTCAGGCACCTTGAAATGAAGTGCCACAAGACCCCCCTTTATTTTTTTTTTCCTAAGATGCCTTCCATCCGCCATCTTGTTGCAACTATCGTTTTTACGTCAAAAAGTAGTTTAAATCCTCAAATTAGATTTAGGGTACAAAAGTTAGCAGGGGGATATTTACCTCCACACTGTATAATATTGATAGGAATAAGGCTACTATTCCAACGAACACTTGTTGTTTACATTTTTTTAAATAAGTTTTTGAAGTAAAGATAAAAGTAAATTACCTATTTTTGTTATATTTAAATCAAATTCATATTCTAAAACTAAAAAAAAACCTAACGCTGCAAAAACCCACCTTGAGTATTTTATTTGAAAAATGAATTGGGCACTTTCTTAAGCCTCTAATCCCCCTCCGGCGATATTGAAATACTTATTTAAGTTTATCGACCTAATTCTACCCGTGATGCTTTTAAATATTAGATAAACCGGACTAGGTCCAAACCCTACTAATTGAGTATTAATGGGGCATTACAGAGGTGCGTTCTCGCTAAAATTATTTATAGCCTAGTTTGTGCTTTCCTTGTAGACAAAGGCTGATCTTTTCCTTTGATAGTGGCCATTTTGGGCGCATAGCGTTTTATTTACGAAAGGTTTGTCCCCACGGTAACTTAAAAATTACTGGGGATAATTATTTTTATTTTCTATAATTGGTCTCACGTTTTTAAAGGTTTTAACGAGGATATAATATTTATTAAATATGGTATCTATTAACTGTATAAAAATCGTTCATTATTAGGTTTATTACATATTACTAAGACCATATATTATACTCTTACTTTGAGTCTTACAGTAAGTTTTTAATATTATGGATCCATAAGAGATCTGGATTAGCAAATTATCCAAAAACTGAAACTATAATTATGTTAAAATTAATTATCCTAACTAATTTGCAAAGAGCAATGTTCATACGGATTACCAAATAAGTTAAATAACTAAAACACTATTTCAAACTTATTTACCCTAACTTATTCGTACCGAAAAATAGTTACCAGGACTAGCGAAAAATCCGGAATATTGAAACACCATATTAACAATGTTTATTCGGATAAGCAAAAAAATTCGAATCACTGAAACACCATTTTAAAATTTATTACCCTAACTTATTTGCAAAGAGCAATGCTTATCCGGATTAGCCTTAAATCCGGATAAATGAAGCACTATTTTAAAATTAATTAACCTAACTTATTCGTAAAGAGCAATGGTTATCCGTATTAGCAAAAAATCCAGATTTCTAAAACACTATTTTAAAATTGATAACATTAACTTATTGCGAAATACTAAAACACTATTTTTAAATTAATTACCCCAACTTATTCACAAAGAGAAATGGTTATCTGGATTTTCAATAAATCTGGATTACTAAAACACCATTTTAAAATTTATTACTCTAACTTATTCGCAAAGAGCAATGGTTATCTGGATTAGCAAAAAAATTCGGATTACTGAAACACCATTTTAAAATTGATTACCTTAACTTATTTGCAAAGAGCAATGCTTATCCGGATTAGCAAAAAATGCAAAATACTGAAACACTATTTTAAAAATAATTACCCTAACTTATTCACAAAGAGCAATGGTTATCCGGATTAGCAAAAGAATTCGGATTACTAAAACCCCATTTTAAAATTGATTACCTTAACTTATTCGCAAAGGGCAATGCTTAGCTGGATTAGCTTAAAATCCGGATTACTATTAAAGCACGATTTTAAAATTAATTTATCTTACTTATTCGCGAAGAGCAATGGTTATTCGATTTACAAAAAATCAGGATTGCTGAAACAATATTTTAAAATTGATAACCCTATAAATTTGGACAGCAACCCAGACGTCTTTAGCTATTATTTAAGAAGTAATTTAATAAAAATACTTTTTTAATAATATATACTTTAGCCACTATAAATTAATAATGAATACCCAGTAAGTAACTCCGGTTGCTGTAGTTTTAAACCAATAAAATACATTTTGTATAATGGTAACTACGGTTACTGACTTTTTAAACCAATGAAATACATTTTTTGTTCAGGTGTTTTTCTTAATTTATAGTGAACAAAAGTAGAAACATATTCTTTTATGACACCTTACACCTTGCTGCTGGCGCCGGCGCCCATAAACACTACCCATTAGTAACTGCGCCACATTCTTTTATAAAAAAACTAAACAAAAAATAATATGAGACAAATTACTTTGTTTTCTATCACTATATTTATCAACATTGTGACTGCAGTTTCGAAGCTTTGCTACATTTTCAAACTGAATATTCTAAACTACTTGAAACTTGTATATATATACACGTACAAATGGTTAACACATTTTTAATAATAGTGCCTATCCTAAATTTTTAAAAAACTGTAAATAGCGGGCTGCTCCTCAGGTCGGTCTGGTCATTGGTCATTCAATAAATTTATTGAGGGGTTTTTATTGGCTTTGTAAATTTCAATAGACTCTAAAATGTTAAGTTTTTTACTTTTCGGTGCGGTATATAAAATTTTAAGATTATCGACATTTGGGAATGAATGACCAGATGTTATAAAGTGGTTGGCAAAGTTTGAATTATTTTTATTTAGTACATATGACGATTTGTGTTCCTTAAACCTAATATTAAAATTTCTTTCTGTTTGCCCTACATATAAACTATTGCATTCTTCACAATTTAAACTATAAACTCCAGATTTATTTAATGGTAGTGTTTTTTCCTTAGCATTAAAAAATAACTGAGAAACTTTTTGGGATGGCCTAAAGGCAATTTTTAAATTATTATTTTTTGTTAAGATGTGTGCTATTTTGTCTGAAACTGGTCCAAAATATGTTAGGGTATGGTATGTTGGGGGTGTTATTGGGTTTTATATATGGGTACATATGATTAAGGGCTAATTGTTTTTGTTTTTTATTAATTAGCGAATTTATGGTACTTAAATCAAAGCCGTTATTTTTCGCAATAATTCTTATTGTATTTAATTCTATTTCACGTTTGTGGTTTTCTAAAGGGATGAAAAATGCTCTGTGTATCATTGTTCTATATGCTGCAAGTTTATGTGTTTTGGGGTGTGTCGAGTGGTTTGAAATCGTCGTGTCAGTAAATGTAGGTTTTCTATATATATCAAAGGAAAATTGGTTGTTCTTTTTGGAAATCGATATATCAAGGAAATTTATGATGTTATCGATTTCTTTTTCCATTGTAAACTTTATTTTAGGGTGAAGGCTATTAAGATGATTAAGTGTTAATTGTAAATCTAAATCGCTACCTGTAAAACACACTAGAATATCATCCACGTATCTGAACCAAAACTTTATGTTTTTCGCAAAATCAGTTTTTAAAAAAATTTCTTCCAGATTAGACATAAAGATTTCGGCTAGAAGTGGATTTAATGGTGATCCCATAGCTAGTCCGTCTGTCTGTTTATAGAATGTATTATTGTACATAAAACAATTTTCTTGAATACAAAAATTAAAAAAATAATTAAAATATCAATCCCAAAAACATATTAGAAACTTTAGTATGTGAGGTAGAGTTATCACTTGAAAATATTCCTGATTCAAATTTTACCAAAGAAAATATTAAAAAAGTTTTAAAAAATACAGACAAGCCCATAATCAATTTATCACAAAACACAGTTATTAAATAAATTCAATCAAAAATAAAAGACAATGATTTAGTTTTTACCCGAGCAGACAAAGGAAATTCTATTGTAGCTTTATCTAAAGGTGAATATAACCAAAAATTAATGATTTTCTAGACAAAGAAAAACCTTGTATCCTTAAAAATGATCCTACCTCTAAAATACAGAATAAATTAAAAGCAACGTTGAAGGATTATCCAACAGTATTGTCCAACAATGACAAATTTAAAATTTTAAACATGAACCCCACTCCCCCTAAGTTATATGGTTTAATAAAAATTCACAAAAATAATGCCCCAATTCGTCCTGTTGTTTCATATATAAACAGTCCTCTTAGTAAATTAGCTTATAAATTAAATCACATATATAAAGATATCTCAAATTTCAATCCACAATATACAATAAAAAATTCGGTACAACTCACACAAAAACTTAAAAATTTTACAATTTCCGATAATTGCACACTGGTATCCTTTGACGTTGTTAACATGTTCCCTAACGTTTCTAATCGTGACTGTTTAGCCATCATTGAAGAAACTCTTACTTATAAAAATATTAATCCAGTCATAAAAAACGAAATTATTACATGTTTAATTTTTGTATTCAAAAAAATTATTTTATGTACAATAATACATTCTATAAACAGACAGACGGACTAGCTATGGGATCACCGTTAAGTCCACTTCTAGCCGAAATCTTTATGTCTAATCTGGAAGAAAAATTTTTAAAAACTGATTTTGCGAAAAACATAAAGTTTTGGTTCAGATACGTGGATGATATTCTAGTGTGTTTTACAGGTAGCGATTTAGATTTACAATTGACACTTAATCATCTTAATAGCCTTCACCCTAAAATCAAGTTTACAATGGAAAAAGAAATCGACAACATCATAAATTTCCTTGATATATCGATTTCCAAAAAGAACAACCAATTTTCCTTTGATATATATAGAAAAACTACATTTACTGACACTACGATTTCAAACCACTCGACACACCCCAAAACACATAAACTTGCAGCATATAGAACAATGATACACAGAGCATTTTCCATCCCTTTAGAAAACCACAAACGTGAAATAGAATTAAATACAATAAGAATTATTGCGAAAAATAACGGCTTTGATTTAAGTACCATAAATTCGCTAATTAATAAAAAACAAAAACAATTAGCCCTTAATCATATATACCCATATATAAAACCCAATAACACCCCAACATACCATACCCTAACATATTTTGGACCAGTTTCAGACAAAATAGCACACATCTTAACAAAAAATAATAATTTAAAAATTGCCTTTAGGCCATCCCAAAAAGTTTCTCAGTTATTTTTTTAATGCTAAGGAAAAAACACTACCATTAAATAAATCTGGAGTTTATAGTTTAAATTGTGAAGAATGCAATAGTTTATATGTAGAGCAAACAGGAAGAAATTTTAATATTAGGTTTAAGGAACACAAATCGTCATATGTACTAAATAAAAATAATTCAAACTTTGCCAACCACTTTATAACATCTGGTCATTCATTCCCAAATGTCGATAATCTTAAAATTTTATATATAAGCCAATAAAAACCCCTCAATAAATTTATTGAATGACCAATGACCAGACCGACCTGAGGAGCAGCCCGCTATTTACAGTTTTTTAAAAATTTAGGATAGGCACTATTATTAAAAATGTGTTAACCATTTGTACGTGTATATATATACAAGTTTCAAGTAGTTTAGAATATTCAGTTTGAAAATGTAGCAAAGCTTCGAAACTGCAGTCACAATGTTGATAAATATAGTGATAGAAAACAAAGTAATTTGTCTCATTTTAATTTAAAATGGACTATCACAAAGTAACGGACAACTCAATCCAGTATTTAAAAAATAATAGTTTTTAATTTTATTGCCGTAATACCTCTAACCCCTTATGAACCCCGATTTCAATAATTCTATTTACGGAATATAGAGTAAATTGGGTACGCAACAGAATAAGATTCAGTGTAATATATCTATCGACAAGAGGACGTGTCAAGAATTCGATAATTAAACCGCCCGTCAACGGAACTGAGTTATATTTGATGACCGAAATTATCTAATTTCCAACTATCAAATATGTCATATTCAGGGTAATAATCTTTTTATTAATAGTCTAGTCAACAAGGTCAAAAAAATGTTAAATAGAAATAAAGCTCCAAAAAATATGTCGATAGCTCATTCGATTCGGAATGACGTCTAGAAATTTTTTTCCTACGAACATATGTAAAAATAGCAAATAGCACACTGTTTTTATGCATAGAAAATGCCCTATATCACACTAGTGTTGCATTAGTATATTACATTACAAGTGTGGAAACTGACTCATTTCATACCAGTGAGAACATAATATATAGAAACCCACAAGTATAAGAAAGTCGTTTTTCAAAAGTATTGTACACCATTTTTTCCACGAAGACAAATTATTTCCAAAAAAAAAACGTTTTTTCGCAGAAACAATAGGGAATCATTTAATAACTTTGCAACATTAGGGTAATATATACTTTTCCTCACTGCGGTGTGTTATAGTGTTTGACAATATTTTTATATCGATAATCACCTACCCAGTAGCTTTCATCATTTTAGAATTTAAAAAGTCCTTACTTAAAACATATTTTATGGTTTTTTTAAGTAATTTCAATTAACAACCGAAAAATTTATAACAGCGATGTCATTTACATTATACTGTCACACCCTGATTTGAGGTGTAACTAGGGATGTAGCTCAGGTTTAAAAATGAAAGATGTAAATTAAAATAATCGCCCAAATTTATTTATTAAAATATTAAGATTAAGTTTATATGTAATGGTAGCACATTTTAGAAATATTGTGACGTAACAAATTTTGAAATATACATTATACAGGGTCACTTTACGTCACTTGGGCCAAATGTACCATATGGAACTATCTATTGGGACCATGAGACCGGTGGACCATCACAACTAACTTTGCATTAAAAACGAACTTAACTTATTGAACTAATTAAATTTAGTACGGGCATATCCTAGGGATAGCCCGTACGGGGCTTAACTCAAACTTTAACTCTTTACTTGACTTTACTAACTCTTTCTTATCTAATAAACAATCAATCCCCGTCTTAAAATTTTGTTCTCTTTAAATATTAAATTTTTCAGTATTTGTTTTGCATTTCTAGGCTACTCGCTTGTTTAATGTTTTTGTTTTATTATTATAAGAGTAACCTAGAAAATTGTTTGATTCATACTTTTTAAACCTTGACACTTCACGTATTGTTTTATGTACCAAATTTCCCAATGTTAAGTAACCCAATTATATTTAAATTTCCCAAAAATGCATATTTTTAAAATTCCCAAAATGTATACTTTTTTATACTAGGTGTTCACATATGCCCCTTCCCTGAAAGCGTTGGACCCACAACGCTATTAGAAATCAGACAAATTTTCTTTAAACCTTTAAAAAAATTAGCGATATTATCGAAAAACGATAGTTCCATATAGCTTACAAAAATTTAAAAATCTAACAATATTTTACCTATTATGTAAATTACCGTAAATAACCTTAACTTTTCGAAGTTTTTAAAAATATGAAAAAAAGTTTTATCTAAAATTTTTCAATAAATGTAAAGAAAAAAATGAACAAATAGCCTTTAATCAAAAAAATAATTAATTGACTTGACTATTTTTCTGAAAAATAAAAGATTTGTCATTGATCATAAGAAAAAAGTTAAATTTTTCCCATTGTGAACTGTATAATTTCTAAATTTGGGATTTTCTCCAAGTAGTTTTATTTAAATGTAGTTGTAACGGTTAAGATTATTTTTAGAGAAAAGTGGCCTAAATTTCATACCTCCCATATTAAACACTTTAAATACATAGTATTATTACTCATTAACTTTATTACATAATATGTGCTAAACAAAGCATCTAATTTGGTAAATAAAAAATGTTTATTTGAAACTAGCAAGCTCTGCATTATTAGAAATGCACTTGACCTTTTCAGATGCTAATATATCATCAAAGCAATGACCCTTTCATAAATTACTATTAAATATACGGTGGGTTAAAAAAAGAGTTATTATCAAATTTTACTTTTAGGCTACTTTTCTCTGCATATTAAATCATTATTTTTATCAATATTATAATATGTAAACAACAAAAAAAAAATACCATTAATTAAAAAAACATTACAGATTTACCTAAACACTTTACAAATACCATAATGTTCTAGATTGTCCATCTTTTGTTAAATTGTACTGTGTCCACCTTTGCCTTCCTGTCCATGTCCTTGATGGTGCGTTTCATTGGCCATTTGTCCCGTACTTCTCCACGTACCATTGTCTGCCTTTCATTCCCATTTTCTTCTTCCACATCAGGTTACTGCAACTTCATGCCAATTTCCCCATATCCTGAGCTTTCTCAGGGCCGCTTAACTGTCTTGTACCCCACAATTCAAGACCATACTTTAGAGCTCTTCCCCATACTAGAGCTGCGGCTTCCAGTGCTAATGCAGCCTCATGCTGCTTCTGAACTCCGTCTTCACGACGTACCATACAACTTCGACACAAATAAATATATTTCCATATTCTTCTTTATCACCTCTGGCTAACACCATTTAGCCATATTTGAAAACTGAAGATATACCTTATCTTCCTTTCCTTGTAGCTACGCTGCTTCCTCCTTGCAGCTACGCTACGCAACATATTTTTCCCCATCTTCGTCATTTCACACACATTTCTTCTTCGGGGAACGGGACGCCTTTACCATAAATATGGCATTTTCTTCCATAAATACACTGAGGGGTAGGAAGGGCGTACCATGAGCGACTTTTCCTATCGCATCACAAAGGCACTGGAACTGGGGCGGGCACAGCTTACCATAACCGACGTTTCACAAAGGTCACTGGGAACAGGGGCGCCTCCACCATATGTGACGTAACAAATTTTGAAATATACATTATACAGGGTCACTTTACGTCACTTGGGCCAAATGTACCATATGGAACTATCTATTGGGACCATGAGACCGGTGGACCATCACAACTAACTTTGCATTAAAAACGAACTTAACTTATTGAACTAATTAAATTTAGTATTGACACTTCACGTATTGTTTTATGTACCAAATTTCCCAATGTTAAGTAACTCAATTATATTTAAATTTCCCAAAATGCATATTTTTAAAATTCCCAAAATGTATACTTTTTTATACTAGGTGTTCACAATATAAAAATATAAATTGCAATACTTACATTAAAGTTGCAGTAGCCGGACGGACCCCAACACTCAGTTTATCGAACATCGCTAGTTAATTTCGACCGCGCGCGTTACTTGTCGATACCGGATTGATTCCAAACTATTTCGCGATTTACCGTGTTTGGCAATTCTGCAGATTTGGCGATTTTTACATATCCTGGGAAACAATAGGTTTATGAACTTCTAAAACCGCCAAAAGTGCAGAATAAGTAAACTTTGTTTAATTTTGATATTTTATGCAAATCAAGGGGTTTGGTGAACTCCCTAGATTGCTTACTTGTGAGAATAGTTGAATTTGTTTAATTTTGAAGAATATTAATTATAAACAATTAATCTGTTTGAAAAATGATATTTTTAAGTGAATGAACTTTTATAAAAAAATTAGAAATTATTAAATTTATTTGTTACCAAAAATAATTGTTGTAAAGTACTTTGCAGCACTAGTGTGACACAAGGCATTTTCTATGCATGAAAACAATGCTAACACACTATCTTTTTTTCAAATTTTATTCATTTTAATTTTATGTTTAAGGGTTTTTAGTTTATTTATAGACATTATTTTATAGCAAATGCTTTTATTAATAATAGGCAACCCATTAAACGATGGAAGTGTCTAAAGCTTAAAATGGCAAAGTAGGGATCTCGATTTGTAATTTTTTAACCTAACCACAAAATGCCAGGAGTTTTTTTTTCTAAATAAATCATACCTTGTCAGAAAAAGGCTAATATCTGGTAAAATAAGAATAAAATTGCCATTAAATTAGAGTTGAAATTTAATTTAATCCTTTTGGGACTGTAAGTTTTGTTTAGTGATATGGTGTTTTTACGTTATTTGAAAAACTTAATAAAAGAAATTACGGTGCATACACTTTTGTAAAGCTGTTTTTACAGTTTGAAAGATTCTTTGCATAAAAGTTTTCTTGCTGCAATTTCTCGACCTGCACACGCACAGTTTGTAGCAATTTTTGAAAAGGGAAAAATGCCCGTGCGCAGATTGAAAAATTGGGGCAAGAAGAAATTACACAGACACAAGAAAACTTTCCAACTGTAAAAACAGCTTAAGGAAACAAAAATAAAAATACTAAATACTTACATGCTTTTAAATACAATTAAAGGTAATTTCTTTATTTGGATTTTATGGCCTTGACATTGATTTACGTTTAAGATTTTATCAGATTATCTTGTCTATGTTGAAATTAATGATGAAAACTAACTTTGGATTTTTGGTATATAAATATTTTTTGGTCGTAGGAAAAATATTATACATGACGCATGCTAAAAATGATTTTCACACTCGTGGTAGTGTGAAACTCGGCTATCGCCTCGTGTGACAACATTCCCACTTGTGTGAAATATATCACTTTCGACACTTGGTATGTAATATACTGTTAAAACACTAGTTTTGCAAAGTATAATATAAAGCTGTCATCGCTGTCATGTTGTTATTTAAAATAAATTTGGCTGTCAATTGGAATTACATTGAAAAAACCATGTTTTTAAGTGAGGACCTTTCTAAATTTCAAAATGATGAAAGTTATACAAAGCTACTAAGTCAATATTAAAATATTGTCAATTAGTACAATTTACCTCAGTAAGGAAAAGTTTTTATCACCCTAGTGTTAGAAAGTTATTAATTGTTTTCTTATTTTACTGTAAAGACAAAATTATTTTTGTGTTTTTTTTGGTAAAATATTTGTGGTCGTAGGAAAAATAGTGTACAGGGTGGGCAAAATTGGGCGTTTAAATGGGCTATCTTGGTTATTATTAGAGTTATTAAAAAACCGGTGTAGGTGTTATGGGCTTGATTTTAAAGAAACTAAAAATGGCGTAGTCAGAATTTTAATAAAACTATTTATCTAAGAGATACAAGAGGAAATTAAAAGAATTGTCGTTTTTGATTTTACTCTATATATCCTTTAATATAAAAAATAAAAACAAAACCATAAAAACAATTTTTGAAGAATTGTTTACTTAGAATCTACAAAAAGTATTTGATATTTTATACAGGGTTGCGTTAAAAGTTACGATGCCAACTTGATGATATTCTTATGACACACCCTGTATATTTTTTATCAAATAATAGTCCTTTTCAATTTAATAACAAATATATATAACAATAGTTTAAGTATAATATTTAATTATTAATTTAAAATATTATTGTAAAAGAAAATGTTTATACGGGGTACGCTCAAAAACAAATATTAAAATTTAAATATTTAAAAAACTATAGAAGATAATAATACTATGTTACATATATTTAATATTGGAGTGACAAGGGCTATTCTTAGTAAAAAATACACAGGGTGTTCCATAAGAAAAACATCAAGTTGGCATCGTATTTTTTAACGCAACCCTGTATAAAGACTAGAATAATTTCTGCAGATTATACGTAAAAGTTCTACCAAAGTTGTTTTTATGGTTTTTTTCTTATCACCCTGTATAATAGGAAAACAAAGATGCACGTTAACGAATGTATTATTAAATGGGACGGTCGTAGGTAGTAGTGTTTTTAGTCGGCTTGCATTGACTGTTTTGTAAATTATAGCTTTTTAGATAATTCGAATTTATAGACAGCCTTTTGCGTGATATATTGTGAATTCTCTCTTGTGTAACTGTAAAGTCCGATTTAAATTATGTACAATTTATTGGGATTTGTAGTGGCTTATTACTTGTCTAAATAGATCTTGTTACTTTAAATAAATGGAATATACGGATTTGGGTTAATACCAACTTCTGATAATAATAACTAAACGTTACTGTTTTAATGCAATTTATCGATTTTTGTATTTAAAATAATGTTTTTAATTAAGTGTTTTTAACAGAGACTTGCCTTTGACCACTAATTTATCTTTTTGTAACATATGGAGAAAATAAATTATCTTTTGAAGCTAAAACTTTAAAAATCATGATTTTGTATGGTTTACACACATTACTTTTAGTAAGAAATGTTCTTTATAAAATCGCATCTCAAATAAAGACATACTAGCATTTCATATGTAATAACGTTTTCCATAAAATTATTAAAAACGGTGGTAATTAGCCATTTAATTGCTGAATTTCCATGATAAAATACTGCATAATGGGGAAAATAATAAAGCATATTTAGGACAAAAAAATTGTCATATAAAGATGTAGTTAACTGACCCTCTTCACCAAATCGCAATTTAAAAAACCAGTAAAAAACTTCAAGTGTACACTTAACTCCGTAAAAACAGGACCTAAGTCCAGCATTATCCTGACAAATCTGGAGAATCCTGGATCTGTTTTTGACGTCTCGGATTTATGACCCACCGAGATCCGATTAATCCTGCGGGCTGCTTTTTAATGTTCCAGTCGTTTGTATCGAGTCTTGAATATACAATGGCGTGTTGCAACGAATTCATGACAGACAATGACTGATTGCTGCATTCAGGCGGATGCACGTCGATAAAAATATGTAAATTACAGCAGGAATATGCATTTATGCTTGTGGTGTATGGATTTATTATTTTACTTGTGCTTTTATTTGTATATGAATTTGTTTTACCAGGAGGGTTCAAACAAAATTTGGCTGTAGAATAGTGGTAGCAACGTTTTCGAAAGAGAATTCTTGCTCAGCTGATTTTTTGATGTGTTGTTCTCCTTCCTCTTCTGGATAGACCCTGGTCTGTCTGGCTAGCGGTAGTGGTTGCGTTTATTAGTTCGCATTCTACCTGTACACGTAATATTAAAAGGTTTTGAAAACATTTTAAGAAACCTAATTTTCTATATCTTGTCTTTCGATAGGTTTACCAACCATTTTTTTTATTGCCAGACACTTTTCCAAATTCCAAATTCCAAATTCAATTTATTTACTTTTTGATCAAATACATGATATAAGTTTCGTCCTTAATCTAACTAAAACTAATATAATAAATTATAATAAATTTGTATACAGGACGATGCCACAATATATAAAAAAAAATTAAAAAACACCAAACAATATTGAGAAACATTGAAAACATTAAAGTGACAAACAAAGTAAGACATCAGTAAATTATAAATTCTAAATTAAAACAAAATTAAAACAACGCAGTTACGTTCTATGCTCCAGGAATTCTTTTAGGTTGTAGAATACTCCTTTCGTTAAAAACCTTTTTAACCGACCTCTAAATGCCCCAATCGTACTTGAATCTTTTACTTCTTCGGGCAGTTTATTGTAGATCCTTGTACATGCATAGTATGGTGATTTTTCGTACATCGCTGAAGAATGGCTTGGATATGCCAATCCATTTCGATTTCTTGTGAAGTAGTCATGATTTCTCCCATTCTGCCTGAATTGATCCATATTTTTATACACGTATATGGAGCATTTAAAAATGTATATTGATGGAACAGTAAGAATTTTGCTTTGTTTAAAAACATCTCTACAGGTTTCCAGTGGCTTCAGACCAAAAATTTGCCTAATAATTCGCTTTTGTGCCACCAGTATTCGATTCACATTAAATGCTTGTCCCCATAGTATTATATTGTAACTTAAGTGAGGGTAAGCCAGTGCATAATATGTGATTTTTTGAACATTAGCGTTGATGTTGGTACTGTCTGCTTAAGTTTAACTATAGCGAAGTATGCTTGGCTTAGTTTTGAAGAGATGTAGTCCAGTTGATGTTCCCATGTCACCCTTGCATCCAAGTATGTTCCCAGAAATTTCACATCTTTAGTCTGATCAATCTGCACCTTGGGCTCTGTTTTATAGAAATGCACAGTAACTGTTATCATTGCTTATTACACAGTCGTCCCGCTTCTAACTTCTGAACCGTTAAGGATATTTTGATGAAATTTGGATGACCAGGGTCTGCATTTTTTGACATTTTAGTGACAGCTCTAAATGTCAAGGTGACAGCTCTTAATGTCAGGGTCACAGCTGGGCGCCAGCGCCAGACAGCCAACGATCTACCCAAAGAGGAGAGAGAACAACATATCAAAAATCAGCCTACCTAAAATTATTGTTTCTCGACGTTGCTCCCTTTCGGCCTATTGCTAAAATTACCCAATAAGTATAGTTGATCTAGGCACGCGTCTAAGCCAAGCTCAAGGTCCCCAATTTTCCACTGATGTATGACTGATTGACATATAGATCAAAACCTAACCCACTTCCAAATGGCCTAGAAAGATAAAATTGTGTGCAAACGTAGGAAAAAATACAAAAATTAAAAGAAAAATGCAAAAATAGGGGGTTTATATCGCCCGGACTTGGATATAATTTAGTCAAAAACAGGAAGCCTGTTAAATAAAAAGGTAAGTAAGCAGATAATAAATCGGTAATGTGCACTGTTATTTCCAAACGTTAAAAAAACGTAGGCAATAGCATAAAAAAACTGTGCAATGAAAACGTAAGAAAAAAAAATACTAAATCTATATACCTGCATAGTTTTCTTTACAAAAAGTAATGATATCCAACCAAAAACATAATTGTGAAAAAGGTAAGCCAAGTTCAATGCTAAATTTGTATTGGTTGTGGGCTTCGCCGCAAAAAAAAACGAAGATCTAAATGAGTGCCAAGTTCTGTACAAAATCCAAATATGTATGAGATCTTAAAGTAAATTAGATTTGACTTTGCCAGTTTCTATGGGGATTAAAAAATAATTAAATAGGGTAAACAACAGTATAAAATGACCGATGTAATGAAACCGGGCCAAGTCAAATCCAACCTACTTTGAGATCTTATTAAAATTATTTGGATTTTGTACAAAAACTTGGCACTCTTTGGATCTTCATTCTTTTTGCGGCAAAACCTATAACCAAGAATAATTTTAGTATTAAACTTGACTCACCTTTTCACATTTATGTTTTTGGTGGGATGATAAATGGAAAATGTTTAAATTTTAAAACAATATTTTTATTAAACAAAAAAAATATTATAAAATCATTTTCGTATAGTCTCTAAAATGCCCCTTTAATAAAAGGGTATAATGTATATCCATACAAAAGCTCGTGTTAAATTTTATTTTTTATCTTTGGACAAACCACGAAGACTAAAAGCCTAAATACTAACGTACCGTGGGTGTCTTAAGCAAGGTAAGAGGAAGTTTGTTGACACGGGACTTAAATACTTGAAGATTTGGAGAGGAAGGAAAGACCTCCGCGGGCAGCAGGTTCCACATTCTAGAAACTCTAGGGATAAAAATCATCATCAAGTTCTTATTGGTTCTGAAGTTTGCAAAATATTGGGAAATTTGCTGATTTTTTTATTTAAATTAAAAATCTGAGAATATATTTTTTACATATTGCTTCAAGGCGAACATGTCTAATATGACGTAATATATATTTCTTTAAATATATAATTTTATTTGTTATATATTATTTTTTAGACCGTAATACACATTGTTCTAACAGTATTTCCATGTGAGAAAAACCCAAAAATTTCGTATATTATTATTAAGTTTTAAGTGGCGTGTTTTTGTTATTTTTAACGGGATCTTATTATTATAAATGTATATTTTAAAAACCTGTTAAATTATTTTTTTACTAAAATCATTATCTTTTATTGAAACTTTTGATATCTTATCTACCATTTTTTTCTTTTCTAGAAGAACGAAATAAAAAAATTAGGTGTATGGTATTTTGAAAATTTAATATTTTAGAGGTTGCTGTCACCTCCAAAGAATACTAATCCATAAAAGCTCACAAGTGAAATTTACATATCAAACTATGTAAGGGTGATTTTTTAGCTCATTGCAAGACGCAATTTTTAGCACTTTGCTAGTGTGGTTATAGGAAAATAAAATATAGGAAAAAAACCAAATTAGGCTTTATTTTCCCTCCCTCATATAATAGAGAATTATTGCAAGTTGCCTTATTAAGCTCGGGTATTATTAATACCGGTATTATTTAAATAGTGCTTGTACTCATAATTTAAAGTTATTGCAAATCATGTTGACAGTGCCATTAACCTAAAAAAATGGGAAACAATTTTTAGTAGGTTTTTTTATTGTTTTGTGTTGTAGGGTTTTGTTTAACGCAATTACAGAAATACATTTAAAAAAGCAAGGTTTTAAGTATTTTTACTTCTAAAAACTTTTTGATTTTGTGGTCGGCAGCCGTTTAGTTATACGAACAGTTCCGAAGTTAAAATAAGACCAAAATAAGGCACGACGCAAAACTGACATAAATACAGCCAGGCATTATCCTTATTAAGTGAGTCCTTATCCCACCATGCATCTGCGCAAGCTCAGATGTCAAAATAAGGCCTGTATTATTAGTGCCTGGCCTTATTTTACTGTGCAATATTTCTCTATTAATATCGGCCTTATTTAAATAGTGCTTGTACCCATAATTTAGAGGTATTATTTAGGCAAATCATGTTGACAGTACCATTAACCTAAAAAAAGGGGGAAAATTTTAGTTTTTTTTTTATTGTTTTGTGTTGTAGGGCTTTGTTTTACACAATTAAAGAAATACATTTAAAAAAGCAAGGTTTTAAGTATTTTTACTTCTAAAAACTTTTTGATTTTGTGGTCGGCAGCCGTTTAGTTATACGAACAGTTCCGAAGTTAAAATAAGACCAAAATAAGGCACGACGCAAAACTGACATAAATACAGCCAGGCATTATCCTTATTAAGTGAGTCCTTATCCCACCATGCATCTGCGCAAGCTCAGATGTCAAAATAAGGCCTGTATTATTAGTGCCTGGCCTTATTTTACTGTGCAATATTTCTCTATTAATATCGGCCTTATTTAAATAGTGCTTGTACCCATAATTTAGAGGTATTATTTAGGCAAATCATGTTGACAGTACCATTAACCTAAAAAAAGGGGGAAAATTTTAGTTTTTTTTTTTATTGTTTTGTGTTGTAGGGCTTTGTTTTACACAATTAAAGAAATACATTTGAAAAAGCAAGGTTTTAAGTATTTTCACTTCTAAAAACGATTCGATTTTGTGCTCGGCAGCATTCGGTTTATACGAACAGTTCCGAAGTTAAAATAGGACCAAAATAAGGCACGACCTAAAACCGACATAAATAAAGCCAGTCACTATCGTTATTAAGGGAGTCCTTATCCCACCATGGATCTGCGCAAGCTCAAATGTCAAAATAAGGCCGGTATTATTAGTGCCTGGCCTTATTTCACTGTGCAATAATTCTCTATTATCATGCTACATTCTTAAATATTCATTGAGACTCTTTGTTTGACCTCCGGACAGTGCGGACGTGCGTAGAGGACTACAAAGTTCTCTTCAGAGTGGCGGCTAGAGGTGTCGTACGAACGTTTTTTACCTTCGGGGATCAAGGAAAGATTCACGCTAAATTGACGGCATCTTTCTTCTGGATCTAAGCGCTGTGAGCGAAGATTCCTATAAGCTGATGGTATTCTGTTTGGTGGTGAACACGAGGTATTTCTCAAATGGCGGGAAATAGATGGGCGTGCCATGGGAACTGTCAGTAGTGAAAGTGAAGGTTATACGTAACACCAGTAGCAGATCTTGGTTTGACAGCCGACAATTTATTCATTGCATCGATTTTTGAATTATTTGTTTTCTTTTTGGAATTTCTGGGAGCTACGAGCTCGATTATCTAGATTTTCCGCTGACGAAGCCCTGGAAAGCATAGTCCGGAAGGGGAGAGTGGTGGATTGGACCTGAAGGGAACAAAACCTAGAAGAAAAAAATAGAAATAGAATAGAAATATTCATTGCCCAATTACCCTTAAATTACGTTTAATGCAGGTCCTTTTAAAATCAACATCAGAGATATTTATAGATAATTTATATTATTCTCAGTGGATTTAAAACCTAATGACCCAATTTAGGCAAATTCCACACAGTACATTACGTACGTAACGAAGGCAGATTGTATGTGAGATACATATCGACGAGAGGCCATGTCAGGCATTTACTAATTAACGCGCCCTCAAAGGAAACTGGATTAGATGCGCCAATGGGAATTCGCTAATTGACACTGTTACGTATCTCATATTCATGTAATTACATTTTTCTTTATTTCCTGTCGATGCAATATTAGTCCCTGGGCCAGTAATGAAATGGACTTTATAATAGGAACACTTTTAAAAGCTTTTTAGAGGGTTTCTTTTGAAGAATCTGCTAATAATATTCATACCGCCATATATGAAAGCGGCGCTTCAACCCAGCCTGTCAATGTGAAATATAGGGTGGCCCAACATATTCGACACGATCTGTAGCTGGATAACCATGGGGTTTGAAAAAAAGTAAATACTTGAACATATACAGGTCGAATAAGACCACAGTATAAAAATTATTTTAGTCTATACAGGGTGTCTCAAAAAAGTGTGACGTATCAAAATTATATTTTTTAAATGGAACACCCTATATTTTATGACGGTTTTAGATTCTACTTTAAAAATAACTTAAGTTTGTTTATAGTACTAAGTGTCTAATTTTATTCGTTTTTGTGATATTTGATTTTTTTGAAAAATGCAGAGGTAAAATAAATTGATTTTACTTTAACACCTTAAACTTTAAAATGTGTAACAAGATTAGAAAAAGTCTGCCATATCATACGTAGGTCAAATCAAGATCAAATATTGGACAGGGTGATCAAAAATAATTTCAATTTTTCAGAAAATCAAATAGCCATATCTCTGTTATTTTAAATGGAACACCCTGTACTATTTTACGTTACATGATGACAAATAAAATACTCTTTTCAAATGGTGTATAGGTTGCCTATACCTATCTTTTGTGTGTTTTTAGTAAAATCTGTTTTTACAAGTTTTTAGTCCAAATGTTTATTTAAATTAAAGTTGGCTGTGACATAGCAGCCATTAATATTTTTCTTAAGAAAATGATAACGACCATTTATTGATTACTAGTGTTTTAGTCAGTTTAAATTTTTTTATGATTTTAAATAAAAACCCTTCTTTTACAAAAACAAGATTTTATAATACTGGTAGAATGTGAAAAAATGGTTTACTTTAGTCTAGAGTTAATCCTGAAAAATATTCCAGGAGAAACCATCTGATAACCTTAATAGTTGCTTTAAAAAATTTGACACAGTGATTATGGATAATGGAAGAAACGAGTTATAGGTCACAGAATGTCGTCATAACTAACCAGAGGCGTTATTAGGATTGTTTAAAAACACAAGTTTTATCATTACCACATTCAGCTGAAATAAGTGTTATTGGAAGTAGCATTATAAGCAACTAATAAATTTTTTTCTGTGAATTTTAAAAATAGTGGCAGATAATACAAAATCTTTTAATTTTGTGCTTTTTTCCAACAATTTTACATCTTGCAATAACGGCTTAGTAAATAGGCATAGCTATATCCCAGCCTACTTACCTTTAAATAGACATTTGGAATAAAAATATGTTAAAACAGAATTTACTTAAAAGTATAAAAGATAGGTATAGGCAACCTATACACCATTTGAAAGAGCATTTGGTTTGTCATCATGTGGTGTAAAAAATACAGGGTGTTCCATTTAAAATAAGAGAGATGTTGCTATTTGACTTTCTAAAAATTGAAATTATTTTTTGATCACCCTGTATAATCTATGATCTTGATATGACCTACGTATGATAAGGCAGACTTTTCATAATCTTGTAACAAATTTTAAGTTTAAGAAGTTTATATTGTTAAAATGAAATTAATTTAATTGCACCCCTGCATTTTGAAAAAAATCAAATATCACAAAAACGAATAAAATTAGACACTTGGTACTATAAACAAACTTAAATTATTTTTTATGTGGAATCTAAAACCGTCATAAAATATAGGGTGTTCCATTTAAAAAATATAACTTTGATACGTCACACTTTTTGAGACATCCTGTATAAAGTAAAATAATTTTATACTATGGCCTTAGCCGACCTGTATATGTTTCAGTATTTACTTTTTTAAAAACCTTATGGTTATCCAGTTACAGACCGTGTCAAATATGGTGGGCCACCTTGTATTTCGAGTGTGTGTACTGGACAAACGCGTCATTTTTTTTGTTGAAGAAGTTTATTACAATGTTTTACATGCAATTTTTAAATTTTATGAACAAATGCAATTTTTTAAATTTTATGAACAAATTTAAGCAGCATAAAAAAATGTTAAGTGAAAAGTTTCAACCATTTATAGTTTTTTAAAAATATAAATAATTTCATAAAATTTATTATTTCTAGATAAAATTTGACCAAATTTCCAAAAAAAAAAAAAAACAAATGGAGAATTTGCCTTTAAAAGTTTTTATTTTCTCTGAAAGCGGGTAATCAAAACTCTAACTTTTTTGCAAATTCCAAAATAAAAATTTTCTTTACTAAAGTGTTTCACTTTAGGCTAATAGTATCAGGTAAATGTTTGATGTTGGTCCCGTGTCTCATTTTTTTAGATAAAACAAAAATTAAAATCCCAGTTGCGCGCATGACGCAAAACCAATTTGTATGTCAAAAACAAAGAGGATCATAAAAAATATTTTAGTATCATCTTTTGGTTTATCAAAAAATAGCGACACTTTGCGTAAAGATAAGTCTAAATCTCTAATAATAATGGTCTGTGAGCCAACAACAGATTTTCGTGACCAATTTGCTCTCAGTCCATAACTCGTAAATTGCTTCAAGAGGGTTGTACATAGGGAATCCAATCCCGCAAACACAGGATCCCGCAAATGTGGGGTTCCTCTAAGTTTCTGCGGGATCAACATTGCAGGATTTTTGTGCGGGATCTGCGGGATTCATTATTAACATTCCGTAACGTAAACCATCGGTACTAAATTTTGAAGAGGAATTGAATCGTAGTCTTCGTACTGGCTGGGTATCAAATCAAAGGCTTCTCCTATGACTGTACGAGCACCAGTAACACTTGACCAGTTACTAAATCATGAAATGACCCTTTTTGAATGCGGAGGGAAAAAAGGTATATACTTGAAAGCTGTTTGCAACTGTGTAAAGTCTATTCCGCCGACAAGTGTCGAGAAAGAGCGTGCGTTTTCAGCTGCAGGATATATTAGCAATAAACTAAGATCAAACTTAAAAGATGATACTTTGGATATATTATCTTTCCTTCGAAAATACTTCCAAAA
Source organism: Listronotus bonariensis (assembly GCA_014170235.1). Lineage (NCBI taxonomy): Eukaryota > Metazoa > Arthropoda > Insecta > Coleoptera > Curculionidae > Listronotus > Listronotus bonariensis. Next base: position 52,731 of record JACEGR010000231.1, read on the forward strand.
TCAATGCGACTAGGTAAAGTTGACAATTGACCTTTAAACTGAGTTTACCACAACTAAACTAACTAAACTAAGTTTAAGTATTTCTTTAGCAATTAGCATGTTTAATAGGTTTATTACAAAAAATTATATATATAGTTAACAATCCCGCATTCTTGCGGATCCGCGGGATCGATGATTTTTATCCCGCAGGTTTGCGGGATTGAAGTTTTGGTGCGGGATTGAATTCCCTAGTTGTACATGAATTGTTGTTTTTTTATCTTTGGACAAACCACGAAGGCTAAAAGCTTAAATACTAGGTACCGTGGGTGTCTTAAGCAGGGTAAGAGGGAGTTTGTTGACACGGGACTCAAATACTTGAAGATTTGGAGGGGGAAGGAAAGACCTCCGCGGACAGCAGGTTCCATATTCTAGAAACTCTAGGGATAAAAGTACAAACAAAGTGGGAAGTTCGGGGCCTGTCCAGTTGGACCGTATAGAAATGCATACGCGTGGCACCACTAGTTTCTCTGTTAGGAACCGTAAGTGGAGAAATTATACTGGACAATTCTTCAGAGCAGAAGTCATCGAAGTACCTATAAAAAGCAATAAATCTCCCACAAGCCCCTAAAACCTTCTAGTTTTGGTATAGAAATCGCTGATAAAACTTACATTATTTTTACTTCTAGAATCCCAAAATAAACTAATATACAGAGTGTTCTATTAAAAAAAAACACAAGTTTAATATGGATCTTTTTCTGAAGCACTCTGTACAATTACACCATGGGAGATGCAGTTGACGATCACAGCGATTTATCTACAACCTTTTTGAAGCATTTTAGAAGTTATGGACTAAGACAACAACTGACAACATATTACATCTGGCTCACGGTCTATAAGATAATCTGCAATGGCAACAAAATTCGCCACCCCGTACAAACACCTCTATTTCTACATTTTATTTTATTAAAGGTTCCTGACAAAAAGATGCCTCATAATTTCACATAAAATATTTTTTGATAATAAATATTAAATAATTTTTTCCAGTAGACATATTTTAAGAAAAAGTATTTTACTTACCAAAGCCGTATTGGGTTTATCTAATATTTAAGGACATTTCCTATAAACTACTTTATCTTTCAAAGTTAGTGGTGGAAGTGAACTGGTACAAAAATTCCTACTTATGTTTTTGTTAAAGAACCAAAAAGATTTAAAGCCATTAGTAAAAGAAAAAACTTTGTTTTTTTAAGCGATAATTAAAGAAGTCTATGGCTTCTACAGTTGTTTGATTGTAGTAGTGTGTTGCTTCAATGCAGGCCTGTGGTTTTTCTGAACTAGGATTTTGTAGAAACTTTCTTAAAGCCTACTTTTAAAAGTCTAGCTCTGACACAAGATTTAGAAAACCAAGGTTTTTTATTGAAGGGTTTGGGCTTCTTGATCGTGTGTAAAATATATTGGTTTTTATGCCCAGTTTTGTTAAGGATTCTTTACTAACGGCAACATCACAAGACATAAAGATAGGTGCAATTTTTATGTCAAAAACGGAGATGACAATAAAATATCTTTTAGGCCGTGTCCAACCACATATATATAACTAATATATAAACACTGTATCTCGCCGCCAATGTAGGGTCGGGCTTGCGCAATATCGAAAATTTATGGGTTGTCGTGGTAACCAATGTAAACAAACATATTTGATCAGACCTGGAGTTTTGGTGGCGTTTGGCGTCTGTTTTTTTGAATTATTTATAGTTTATTTGTTTTTTTTAGTGTCTTATAATGATTTAATAACTCTTTCTGGTTTAAGTTGCTTTGTGGCGTGTGTGATCAATTTTTTAAATTAAAATCCGTAATTAATTTATTTAATACAGCATAATTTTAGAGCCGGTGCTGCTTTGTAAATATTTACAAATTAAGTTCTGCGAACTGCGCAAGTACGGTTACTTCATTAACGACGCCCCACACTGGCGTCAAAACAGCGACACGGCATTGGCAATATATTGGTTATATATCTGTTGATCCAACCACAAAAAGTAGTCCAGCCGCTGCATTTGTTTTGTCAGTCAGTCAGTCAGTAAACGGGATTGGCGACTAACGGCGACAGAAGTTGTGGTTGTCAAAACGCCCGTGTAAAAGAAGTACAATTTTATCATTGTTGAAAGCGGAACTACAAGCTGGCCCATATCAGCTTCAGAAAGTAGTCCGTGGAAACACGGCCTTAGTGTCATTTTTTGTTTTATTAAAAAGTAGCAATACTGCGCGAAAACGACTAGTCGATATCTCTAACAATAACTTTTCTGCATTGGAAAAATCCGACAGCCCGTACAAGCACCTCTCTTTCTACATTTTATTTTAATAAAGGCTTTTGATAAATAAATATATAACTCAAACATTTACAGAAAATATTTTTAGACGTTTAATATGAAAGTATTTTCTTTTTCCAGTAGACTTGTTTTAAGAAAAGTCTTTTACTTACCAAAGCCGTATTGGGTTTATCGAATATTCAAAGACATTTCCTATAAACTACTTACGATCTTATCCGCCTTTAGAGCTAAAGGCGAAATTAAACCTCGATTTTACGATTGTCTCTTCTTATTTCGAATACGGCTGGGTTCGAAACAGGTGTTTTTATTATTTGGATTACCAATAAAAAACGGGAAAATTCGACTAAGGAGGCTTTTTAGATAAAAAGTTTGTGTTTTTAGTTTGACTTAGAACCTATTTTTTAAGTTTAATGAGTTGCTTATAAGAAACAAATTTAATTTTCCAACATTTTTTTATTTAATGTATGGTTTTTGCATAAATACATAATATTTTTGGTCATAGTCATGTCTCTATTACACATTTATAAGGTTATTATTATTAAAACAAAGATGTACAAAATAAAAAAGTGGTTTCCCAAGCAGCAAGCTGACGTCATTATGACGTCATTTTGTAGTCACTTTTGGTCATAAAACGTCATCAGACCAAAATTGTGACGTCATTTTACTGACGTGTTTTTGACTTCGCTGAAGCGACGTATTTTTGATTTCATTTTTTGGTCATACTAGCTCATAAAAATCTAATGGCGTCATGTTTAGAAAACCCGCAAGACAAATTTTGTGACATTATATGATTCGTGTCAAAGTCCAACCGAAATATCATATGATAAAAAAAACTAATAATTTTACAAAATTTAAATAGGAATAAACTCTACTGGTAGATGGCGTAATGGACAATAAACTACTACGTTTATTCAACATCCTCGCTTTTTATTGACTACATCGTACCGATAAGACCAAAATAGTTCGAGACCGGTCTGCGGTTGGTGATCTCAATTAGCTTGGAAAAATGTACTTTCGGCTAGTGTAAAAATCTGCAACTCCAGGTTGGACAGTGTCTCGAGAGATGCGACGATGCGACATGCAAGGAAATTGCAAGCAGTAAGAAGTTTTTTCCTATTTCATTTTTCAAATAAAATATCGGATTATTTTAGCCTAAAAAAAGTATATCCGTCAATATTTCGTCATCTTCAAGACGGCATTATGACGTCATTAATGGGACGTCTTGTGTCTGTGACTTAGGGAGGTCAATTTAACGTCATTTTGTCGTCATCTTATGACATATTTTTGCCGCTAAACACGAATCTAAAGTCAAAACTAGAGGTCAATTTGCAAAAAAAAACTAATTGCGGGGGCCAAGGGGCACTAGCATTTTTTTGTTTATTAAAAGGGGTTTATGTAGCACCGCATGTAGGTAGCCACTTTGTTTTTAAAAATCGAGAAGGCGTTGATAGGCAATAAACTTTTCCGGCTATGGCCTGGTTTCTTTTTCTGGACGCTTATCTATTTTTATGTTTTTTTACTTTTAATACTCACTGATGACGTTTGTCAAAGTCGATCAACAATATAAGACAATGTGATTTACGAGATTAAATTAATAAAATGTTAATATTTATTAAACTAAAAATCTTGATTAAAGAAAAAAATAGTATGTGCGACTCGTAGAGAAAAGCATATTTCCAAACTTAGTGGTTTGCCTCGCCCACCAAACTTTGTGGCGAGCAGTGGTGTACTGGCTAGCGTGTCAGCCTCTTACCGTAGCGATCCGGGTTCGAATCTCGGGGTCGGACATCGGATTTTTAATAGCTCGTCACCTCACAGTTGGTAATGGCAAACCACTGTGTAGTATTCTTCCATTTCTAGGTAGTAGTTATTTAAAAATAACGTCCGTGGTGGCACTACCGCGTTGTCTAAAAGGTGCTGTGAAATGCAACTGCATGTTTCAGTGCTTGGATAACGTTGACGGAACACGACAATATTGGGTTAAACATCCAGTAACCCGGCACTCACGGTACACTGGTATTTAGGCATCAGCCTTCGTGAGATGTCATAAAAGATAAAAAAATAAAAAATAAAAAAAACTCCACTATTGTCCAAAAATATATTGCTCTTGGGCGATTCCGCGATAGAGGATTCCTGACATAAATTTTTAAGTCACGAAAATAGTTCTTTTTTCTTTGTTATAAGTGCAAGAAAGTCGAAATAATATTTTATTTATTTTTATTTGATTTTATTACATATTTACTTTTTTTGTACGTTTAAAAATATATAAATTTAAAGAATTGGTACAAATTGCAAAATTACACCTGAAACACTGGCGCAAAACAGGTCTTGCTAAGATTTGAATTTTTGACAAATATTGACGAATTTAAAAAGAAATAAAAATATAAGCGACAGCAAAAGTAAACCAGTGAGTAACAAATACGATTTGGTCTCTCATTTTATTCTTATATAAACAATTGATGCTTATTTTTACTTAAATTACACTGGTTTTTACCCGCGGAAATTTGATGTTGCGATTTAAAATTGTATAACTCATTGTTTATTTTTGTTTTGATTTTTTATTTCATTTGCTTTTTTACCTAACAAAATATTAAGGCATGACATTTAAAATGTATCACAATTATTAGATTTATGCGTTTTATGTCCAAGATCTGAGAAGGTAGGGCCAAATTTGTTGCACCCGCGATTGTAATTTAAATCTTTCTCCTGGCTTTTAAAATAATATTTTAAAATAAAGTGGGATAAATATAAAGTTAAAATATTTAAATGTAGAAGTTTAAAGTGTCTAAATTTTGCACCCTCTATAATGGAATGACCCTTTTCCTACACGTTACAAAATATATTATTTTCTTAAATTTTAACACCCCAGTAGTAGTTTGAATAGTGTAACGTTAAAAAACTTAGGTAATCTTAAGTTTTGTATACATTAATATATTAACAACTTTTTTCTTTAAATTTAATTAACATGCTGCTTTGGGTGCGAAAAACGTTATTTTATGATTGACTCAGCTTCATACTCTTTGTGAGGTGTAACGTTTTTAAGCCAACTCTTTAAGTAAAGAGCTCTATTAAAGTACAAAGAAAGATTTATAATAAACTTGTGTATTTTTAAATGCAACCGCCTTTATATTTGTTTAGTTTTGGATTGTAGAAGTTAAAAAAACGTAAATTTGATCAGAGATAGCTATACCAAAAATGTGACGTTTTTAAGATATTTGGGATTTATGAAAAATTCTTGACAAAAATAAAATTTTAATATATCTTACCTTACTTACGCTTGACTTTAACTAAGGGTACATCGTTATACTGAATCCGATTAAACCGATCGGATAAAACTTAATCCAACAAAAAATTGCGATATACACGTTTCAGATTGAGTAAGGGATTGGATTGAACGCCATAAGTCAATCCTGTTTTTCAAGCTATTTGAATTGAGTTCAGTCTGATCGGAAGTTATATTTTTACGATGTTTAGGGTTTTGGAAAAGGTTTGAAAATAACAGTTAAGTTAAACAGCTGATCAGTGTAGAAACAAAATATTAGAAAATAAAATAAGTTTAAATATTTGCTAAAATAATGTGATAGTTTCTTTTGTGGTTTGAGTTATGATTTTGTCTTAATAATAAATGAAATAAAATGAAATTAATTTAAAAAATTCTACAAAAGTAAGTTTAGAAGTTTATTTTTATTTGTTTGCTTTCTATGTCATGTATATACTTTTCTTTAACAAATTTAAAAAATTATTAGAACCGGATTATCTGCATCCGATAAATTCTAGGACAAATGTCACGATATTAGGTTCAATGCGATCCGTCCAATCGGATTCGATTTTTACGATGTACCCTTAATCTTTGTATATTATGTTAGATTGCTAGAATAATCGTATTAATTGCATCATCATTTTGTTTCGTCATGATTTTTTTAAAAATACCAAATATCTTAAAAACCTTTTAGTTTTGGTATAGGGATCACTGATGGAACCTACATTATTTTTACTTCTACAATCCAAAAATAAACTAATATACAGGGTGTTTTATTTAAAAAACCCAAGTTTATTATGGATCCTTTTTCTGGAACACCCTGTACAATTCCACCACTGGAGACGCAGCTGACGCTCACAATGATTTATGTACAACATTCTTAAAACATTTAACGAGGTATAAAGTGAGTGGAAATAACTGAAAAAAATTAAGATCTGACTTACGGTCTAATAGCAATCGACGCCGACGTAGGTTATATTAAAAAAAAACTTAGTAAAACAAAGTCCAGGCAGGTTCTTTTATAAACTTTGTAACAGTTTTTACTAACATCGGCAATTATTGTGGCAGAAGAATAACAATAAAACAAAACTTTATTGCTCTTTTTAGAGAGTTAAAATCGTACAAAAGTAACACTTTCAGGACACAATGCACTGTGTAGCTAAAAATGGAATACTTTGGCCAAATGTTGGCCCGATAAAAACTCTGGAAATGAGGTTTTCTCACGTTATATCGGGCTGATGACATAATCCCAAAAGAAAATATTTTAAAAAGGTTTTGTCGCAGATTTTAACTTTATTTAATAAAATCATTCCTAACGCTAGCAATAACAAAAAAAAAATATTAAAAAGGAAAACTTTATTTTGTACAGGGTGTCCCATTTTGGTTGTCCCTTATGGGAAACTTGGAAATCATAAGAGATATTAAAAATCTGATACCCCATCCTCGAGCTCTTTTTGGAGAAAACATTTATGGTAAAAACAGATCATCGCTATCGCGAAGCGTTTCAGAGATACAGGGTGATTCTCGATTTTTTCACTTTTTGAAAAGGTCCTGTAGCTTTATTGTTATTACAGATACGAGAAAACTAATTGCACATTATACAGACACTTTTTTCCGTAGAATCCAGTGGCGTAGCCAAAAAATTTTTTGAGCTGTCATTTTTGACATATGACCCAAACATGTTTTTTTTTTTATTAGGGACACCCTATAAATGATTAGGTAATTAAATTGCTTGTTTTTTTCTGATTAAAATAATATATCATAGTAGGTGGTTTAATAAATTTTTTACGTTTTAATCTATAAACAAAGGTTCATTAGCACTCGGTTATTATTATTTTAATCTAATTAAATAAAATCTTAACAAGACGCTAGACGAGAACTGGGCCAATGGTTGCATCTCAAAAATGTGGTAAATAGTTTACCAAAAATGGGGTAAACAGTTTACCTAAAAACTTACCGATAAACTTGTTAGAAAACTGAAAAAAAAGCACTTTTTTTTAGCTGTGGGTTTGGGCATTTTAAAAATGCTATTTTAATTTTTTATCATACAGGACGTTAGAATATCTAGTACTATTCTGTTAAGGTTAGTCCGCCCTGGCGTTTCACAAGGACACTATTTTAAAGAGTCCCAACTATTATTTATCATTTTAAAATTTTATTTTATTAAACCCAGTACTATGAAAGTTATTTAAGAAAAACCCATTTCCAGTGGCGTCTTTTCAGGGCCCATATCTTTGTAAAGAGAGCTTTAGGAAAAAACACATCCATTTGATGATTTTCATATGGTATATGAAATTTAGAGATTGTCCCAATATTGTTTTATGCCCTGTATAGCTTTTAAAGCTTTTAAGTTCTTTTTTCATAAAAAGATTTTCAGAAAAAATATAAAATTTCTTTAATTTTATATCCCTTGTCTACCCAAAAAACATGGAAAAAAAACAAAAAAATATATATAAAAATTCTTAAGTTTAACTTATTTACATATTTCCAGTAGTAGAATCTGCTCTTAAATTTTCTAAACAATATACGGCAACACCCTGTATAACAAAAAGTAGAGAGTTTTTTTATAGAATTTATCTAAAAGTAACGCACTATGGTTTAAGGATGCAAATAAAGCAACAAATGGCTTTAAACACTTTAAAAACCACATAAAATTCACTTATTAGTAAAATATATCCTGTTAAAAAAAGTTAAACACCACATAACAATTAAAAAATGTAAAAAAGATAATAGAAATGGTTATACTAACAAAAGAGATTTACAAAATACATTCTTTTATAAAACTTTGCAGTGAGAAAATATAAAAATCATTTTTTTTTGGTAGATTTAACAACATATTATGTAAAGCTTATTTCTTGGTACAGTGAGTTCATATGGAAATACTTTCAAATGTGTGCAGACAAATTTCATGCAGGGTGACTTTATTTTTTGTTAAAATTCCAATATCATAACTTTATTTTTTTTTTTTTTTTTTGAATTTGAGTTGGTATTATAAAGTACTTGAATAGTATGTATTTTATAAAGGAAATATAATGATTTTTTTTATTTGGTTAGAGTCAGAGATTTTTTTATTTAAAATGAAATGCACAAATAAATAGTGCCTGTGCCAGTAATCAAATGATGATAAGAACCCTTTTAAAACATTTCTAGGGGCGTTTCTTTTAACGAGTCTACCACAAATATTCATACTGTCGTATATGGAAGAAGCGTTTTAATCCAGCCTGTCAATGTCAAATGTTCATACGTGACTAAAAAATAGTGACCTTAGCTGCAGAGGTATATTTGTAAAACGGGGTTGTCGGAAACATACGAAGGGCACAGGAGAAAAAAAGTGTCATATCATTTTTGGACCAAACTGAACTACACAAACCTTTCGCTACATTTAAAGGTGTACAATTCAAATCTGATTTTGGTTTTGGTAAAAACCCCACGAGTGCATTAAAAGTAAGGGGAAATATTTTTGCGCGTGTTTGGAAACACCCTTAGTTGCTTTATGTCTCGCGGCGTCGGCAAGAGTTGGTCACATGAGAAAAAAATTGAAAATATTAAGAAACTTTTTGTGGAAATCAGCTCTGCCTATCCAATATCCTAAAATTTATTAATGACATCCAGTTCTTGGGCGTCGGTTGGAAGATAATTATTAAAAATTAGGTTAAAATATCAAAAATTAGTGTTTGTTGGCTCGATACCTAAAAAGTTATTTTAAAAAGTTGTTAAGAATGTAATTTTAGGCCGATATGCAGGATTTTAATTAAAAATTTTAAGAAAAAAATCTGTCAATTTACTGATCTTATTTTTTTTTCTTTAATTTAAGTTTTCTAACTGTAAAGTGACGAACTGATTTGATTATTAATAAAAATAGTCTTTTCTGCCATGGCTCACTACATTTCGATTGTATTACATTAATACATACATCTATAAAAAAGTTCCACACACTTAGAGTACCTACTTGCCAAATCCCATTTTTAAAATTTTCTCGTTTTAAATGTAAAATGTAAAATAAAATACAAAAATCATGATAAATCAAATAGGTTCATCACTTTATAGTTACAAAACTTATTTTAGAGAAAAATTAAAATTAGTAAATTAACAGTATTTTTTTTTTAAATGTCTATTTTAATTTTTTTTTAATTTTTATTTCAAATTTTACATATCGGCCTAAAATTAAATTTTAAACAACTTTTTTAGATATCGAGCCAACTTACCCTACTTTTTGATATTTTAAGTTAATTTTTATTAATTCTCTCCCAACTAACGACCATAGCATATAAGCAGAGGTGCCAAAAAAGTTTTTCAATAATTAAAAAATCCATTTGTCTCCAACTCTTTGACGGTCACTGTATCTTATTTATCAAATTAAAAATATAACGAAAAATATAAAAAAACAAGATTGCACATATTTCATCTCTTAATAAAAATGTTCAATATTTTACCGTTAAAAATGTCAACGTAACGTTTATAAAGCGATTAACCCTATATTCATCGGGAATAATAAACATATATGCAATAATTATACTTTTATATATGCGACGCTAAAATTAGATTTGCCTGACAATCCAGTCTGAATTCTTTTACATATTCATCGCTCGTCCATGGTCTGATTGGTTTTGTGTTTTGATTGGTGGGTCGCAATGTTACAAAGCTATTTTGGGAACAAATATATTTTAACTTATTTATTTATGCTACGATTGTTAAAAATGTTTAAATTACTATTAATGTGGTTTTAAACAAGTAATATGGCTTATTCCCAAGGGCTTTACAAGATGTTTTAAATGTGCATAAAAACGATAATATATAAATTACAGGGTGTTTGGAAAATGCGCTAGGAAATTTTAAGGGGGTTATTCTGCAATAAATAATAATGTTAGTAAATCCTTTGACAAAATATACAAATATCTATGGTTGCCAAGTTACAGGGTTAAAGTTCAATTTTATTTTTGTTTTTCGCCATATTGCATTTATTTTTTAACCAATCTAGTTGACATTTGGCACACGAACTGAGCTATGCAGATTCTAAAATTATAAGATTAAAGTACTTTTTTAATACCGCCAGAGGGCACTTTACCTGAAACTTAAAAATTTATTTACATTATAATTTTTTTATTTTTATAGATATCGCAAAGCTGGGCACGCCATTTTATAGGCAATCAATAACTTAAAAAATAAGGTACTTTTTATAAAAGTCGATAAACCTCACTGTTAAGGCTAATCAATCGACATCAAAGTTTTTCATTATTTTAATCAAATTACCTACATACATACTAGGGTGACCAGTAACTTAACCAACAAACTTCGGGATGTGATTCTACAACTTAAAAATAAGAAAAACTGTATATGAATATATGTCCTAAGTTGCGTTTTAGTTACGGGGTGTTAAAAATTAAAAAGGAAAAAAGTCTTGTGGTTAAATTTTAACACACCGTAGTTCAAAAACAAAGACGTTTAAAACATATGTTCATATAAAGTTTTTTTCTTATTTTTATTTTTAGAATTATTCCCTGAAGTTTGTTGGTTAAGTTCCTGGTCACCCTGTATTTATGTAGGTAATTTGGTTGAAATAATGAAAACTTTGATGTCGATTGGTGGCTAAACGGTGGGGTTTATCGACTTTATAAAGAGTACCTTATTTTTTACAATTTTGATTGTCTATAAAATGGCGTGCCCAGCTTTGTAATATCTGTCAAAATAAAAATGTTATGATGTAAATAAATTTAAAGTTTTAGGTAAAGTGCCCTTTGGCGGTATTAAAAGAAAGTACTTTAATCTTATAATTTTAAAAATGTCAACTAGATTGGGTAAAAAAATAAATGTAATATGGCAAAAACACAAATAAAATTTGAACTTTTAACCCCTGTAACTTAGTAACTATGGAGATTTTGAGATTTTGTCAAAGGACTTACTAATATTATTTGTCATTGCAGAATGACCCCTTAAAATTTCCTAACGGATATTCCGAACACCCTGTATATATTTTCGACAACCTTGTTTTCTAAACATGACCCTGTAGCCCAGGTAACTATTCTTTAGTATATAAATTTGCAGTAGGCTATAACGTCATGGCTGACAAATATTTTGTCACATCGGAAACATTATTTTTATTGTTAGGATTAATATAAATCTACAAAGTTTGTCCTTAAATGTTTTATAGTGTTTAATAGTCGTAGAAAAGTTATAGTATGCAACTTGCACGGAAAACTTATTTTCCACCCGTTATCTTGCTTGTTGCAACTATCATTTTTACGGCAAAAATAGTTTATATCTTCCCATTAGTCGTATTTAAATTAAATAAAGAAAATAAGGGTACAGAAGTTAGCAGGAGTGGGACTATTTACGTCCACACTGTATATAAGGTGTATTATTTAATAAAATCATAGTTTTAGTCGTATCCTGTATATTATATATTTAAAAACTTTAAAATTTACCAAATAAACTGATGTTTTTGTTAATTTTTTACGATGATAATAGGAATTATTAGGGGTCTGTAAATTAAAAATTTAATACCCGGTACGTGTCCAAAAAACTCTAGAAAAAATCTAAAACGCTTTTTTAAAGGCAAAACTTCTTTTATTTATTTTACATACCTTAAAGAAGTGTTTTAAGTTCTTGGACAAAAAAATATTGTGAACACCTAGTATAAAAAAGTATAAATTTTGGAAATTTTAAAAATATTCATTTTTGGGAATTTTAAAATAAGTATACATTTTAATTAGTTTACTTAACATTGGGAAATTTGCTAACATAAAAATATACGTGAGGTGTCAAGGTCTTAAAAGTATAAATTAACTTTTATAATAATAAAATAAAAACATTAAACAAACTGGGTAGTGTAGAAATGCAAAACAAACACTGGAAAATTTGATATTTAAAGAAGAGAGAAAGAAATTAAAGGGATTATCAGATAAGAAGTAGTTAGTGAAGTCAAGTATAAAGTTAGTTGTGGATAAGCCCCTGTACGGGCTACCCCTAGTGAGGGCATGCCCGTACTACATTTAGTTAGTCAAATAAGTTAAGTTGGTCCTAAAAATGCGAAGTTAGTGTTGATGGTCCACCGGTCTCATTGTCCCAAGAAGATAGTTCCATATGGTACATTTGCCCAGTGACGTTAAGTAGTATTTCAAAATTTTAACGTCACAATATATATATTTATTTAATACCACAACACTAAAATTTTTAGAACATGGTTTTCTTTACTAGCTGCTTTATAAACTTCAAACAGACCAAAACGTTATCCTATAAAAAATATATTTATATGCAGGAGTTCTTTCTCAAATCTTTACCTAATGCTATTGTACACCTTACAGGAACTCAATTAAAAAAATTGAGCTGTCACAACGAGTACACTACATTTTAGTACAATACATACATAGAGCTTATGACAGTGAAGCTTAAAAATTTTAAAACATGCAGTTTTTAGTAAATTATTTTGTAATACAAAAAGGCAGCATAACTTTGATGATTCAAATACTTGCAAGTCCAGGCACTCCAGTAATCACCGCATTGTTGTAACTCTGGCATATGATGAATGTGGTCTCTGTAATCTGGGTATAAAATTTTACATTATTTAAATAAGTGTTTATGTTACTACAGTGTGGGCCAAATTAAACTTGCACACTTTTTAACTAAAAATAACTTTTTATCTTTTGCGCCCATCTTTTTCATTCTTAAGGGGCTAATAGGTAGATATGTTTTTTTAGTTTTGCAAATTTTGGTCAAATCGATTTAAACAGGACCGGACTTACGGGACTTTTTCCAAATTGATGCATTAAACTTCGTTGCAAAAAAAAATATCTACAATTAGGCTAATACGTTTATATTAATTCAATTTACTGTAAAGTTTAGTCAGCATCCAACTCAGTAAATACGGTAACCACACATTTGTGATTTTCAAAGGACACTAAAAAAGTTCTTTTTTAAAATCGACAGAAATGTATGCTTTATGGGGAGCATTATTTATTAAAAATAATTATAATTTCTAAATCCTCAAATTGTTGCCAGATTCGCTTTTACTGAATTATTTCCCATTATTTGTCTACAAGCAAAACGTATTAGGTTATCTGTAGCTAAATAAGATTTCTTTTGCAACGGAGTTAAATACAGTATTTTGGATAAATCCCGTAAGTCCAGTCCCGTCTAAATCTATTTGACAAAAATTGGCAAACCTAGAGAAAACATATCTACCTATTAGCCCTCCAAACATGAAAAAGATAGGCACATCAGATAAAAAGTTATTATTAGTTAAAAAGTGTGCAAGTTAAATTTGGTCGACCCTGTATATGTTTATTTTAGCTCTAACAATGGATTAAAACAAAAGCAAAAGACTCATAGTAAAAGTCAATATATTCCTTATGATTAAAGTTTGAAGATGGCCGCCGATACAAAGTGGCGGATTACATATAATTTCACTACAACCTTAATATGGGTATCAAATTAAAGGGCTTTATTTGTAGAATAAAGCGCACTATGAAAATAAATAAAATAAAAAAATATATTGTTAAACGGTTTAATTCCACTAAAAGCTAAAAAACAATTTGGCTCTTTTAACTACGCCAGCATACCATAAAAAAATACAATTTATTTTAAAGTAAAAATACTACCGTCGTTAAAAGATCTTTTTTGCAGTGCATTGTGTAATGTCTTTAGTTTTTAGTAACTAACCAGAATGGACCAGAAGAAACCAGAACTAATGCTTATAAAAAAGATTTTTTTTTGAGCCAAAGTATAGACCGGTAAAAAGAAAATATTAAATCTATTTAATTTATTGCTTAACAGTGTCTTAAGTGCCGACATGTAAAATTTAAAAATAAAAACAACTTAGAAAAATAGGTTCGTATTACCGATTACGTAAGCTAAATACAGGATAATCCAATTTAAGTCTTCTAACTTGTTTATTATTAGATATACGAAGACGGCTAAGTTAAAGAAGTAGTAGTATTTGTTCTGTTGATTAACGTATTGCCAACAGAAAAGCAATTAAACATCAAGTGTTCTATTTATTGCAAAAATGTACTTTTTTTAAATGGAATACGCTGTATTAGTTATTGTTTGTCCTTACCAATAATAACTATTGATAAAGTTTTTCTTATACTTTTAAAATTACCCTGTATACGGAGTACGTAGTTATGTCAACCTTATCAACTTACTAGTATAGAAAAAAGGTAAACATTCTTAAGGTTTTTTGGTCATCGTCTTCTTAGCTGCTTCCACCAGGTCCTGCAGATTTTCTGCGCCCCAGCAGTGAGATCGATGCGATGGCGCTCTCGACGCCCTCCTGCCGGCAGTGGCGCGACAGATGCCGGAGAATTCGGATTGTTAGTCTCGCAACGCCGTGAAAATTTTCGTTCGCCGATTTCGCGAACTCAGGTTCATCGAAAGTTGGTTGTTTTGCGATATAGTATAGTGATTTAAAGCCTTATACTAAAGTTTTTGGTTGAACACGATAAAGTGAATGTTTTAAGTGTAAAAACTAACTTACGTAGTGACAAATTGGTAGTTTATAGGTGGTTGTGATATCTGGTGCGGGGTACACTGCCAAAAAGCGGAATATTTAATTAAAGGTAAGTGCTTATTACCAATTATTTAATTTTTATTATTTTAAAATTAAACTGGTTTAAATTTACCTTAAATGTGCTACACAGAGTTTCAAGATTTTTTAATACACATTTGGTAAGTACAACATAGAGAGATATGACATACATTTTTATGTAGGTGTTTTTGTTACTACTAGTTGGAATTAAACACAAGTCTGTTAAAAATATTATATAATTTAGTATATTTTTTAAAACACGTTATGTGCACAATACATGCAAATATGACATACACTTTTTATTAAGTGTTTTAAAAAGTTGGTATTAGGTAAAGGTATGACATACTTTTTATCATGGGTATTTAAACAAAAAACAATATTATTATACTGTTTTTATTACGAGGTGTTTTCTTATTGTGGTTAAAAGATTTAAATGCTTAATCCTAAGCTAATGTTACAAACAGTTTAATTTTTTTTTATCCACATTTATTATGTACAACATAAAGACATATGACATACATTTCTTTGTAGGTATTTTTAATGGTGATATTCTGACACCAGTTGAAATTCAACACAAGTCTTGTAATAAAAGAATACATTTGGCACACAATACATGCATAAATGATGTGCACTTTTTGTTATAAACACTTTTTTTGAAAAGTTGGTAATACGTAAAAGAATGGCAGTTTTGGTTATAGGCATTCAACACAAACATTACAATATGTTAGTGCTTATACAAGGTGTTTTCTAAGCGCGGCAAAATATTTAATAGAATAATCCTGAGCTAAGCTAAGTTTGGGATTTTATTATAAACTTAGACAAAAACGATTATATTTATTTTTAAAATTCAATTAAAAAATAGGGACTTGGTCAAAAGAGGGTATTTTTATGATGTTCGATAATCTTTTTATCTGGCTTTGGTTTATTTGTTTATATTGAATTTACTATTTATTTTATTAAAAGAATAATAAAAACACTATTTTTTAATGTAAGTTTTGGTATCTGAAAAATAGCAATTAATGAAACTGTTAATATACTACCTGCAATTTGTCTTAGCTCTAATGCGCAAATTTTGATGGTGCATGGGCATACAATCTATGATTTTACGATATAAATGATTGATTAATTAACTATAATTTTTACAAAAAATGGGACTTAACCTGAAAAGAAGAAAATTACGTTTTTGTCCAAAAATCGTGGCACTGTGGTGCGCATTCAGAAAATGAACACGGATAAAGCGGTGCGATGCTCGCACTGTAGCTCCTTTTAATTTTTTTTTAGATTGACGTTTTAAAGAATATTTTACGTAAACAAAAAATAATTTAGTAATACAACATATTAATAAGGTTTATAGGGTTTGGGCTTTTTAATGTTAACATAAATCGAAATAACATTGCACAATTAGCTAATTTTTACCAATTTTTATAGTTTTAGTAGCAGAATAAAGTTAGGTATACTAATAATACAGAAATTAGGAAAAACATTATACAGTGGTAATTTTAAAGGTCTCCTTCCTTTATCTTTTAATCGAGACGAGATATCGAGATCGGGTATAATTATAGTAAAAGTGTATTATTTGAACTACTTATTGACATAAACGTTTTTGTGGCGACGCGACGTGGCCTAGTCATTTTATATTGAAAAAATACCTAGTAGATTATTAGTTACTGATTTTGTAAACCAAGAAAATACATTTTTTTGTGGTTACCATTTTTTTAAATCAATGTATAACATATTTTAGCTGTTTTTTCAATTTAAACAGCCCAAAAGTATAGTGCCAAGAGGTATGATAATGTAAAGATATGTGTTTCATTCCTTTAATGCATTCTGGGAAATGTGTTAAATGGTGCCGAAAACCACAAGTGTGATATATATCCGGTAAATAAAGTATTTTTATGCCAACTCCTCTAATACTAAATATTATTTTTCAAAAAATGAGTGTTAAAAAATTATTATTGTCCTCCTACAATAATGAAAATACTTTTTGTACGACCGGGCGTAAAATTTTCGCCCCCATTTGAGGGTGTAAAATTTCATTTTTACGCCCTAAGGCAAAAAAGTATCAAAAACGCCGGCATTTATAAATTTATAAAACAATAATAGAATTAAATAATGCCTTATTTTTTTGGTAAAACAACAATTTATTTAATTAAACATATGTTAAAAGTTTACTGATTACAATTTGAAACATTAAAAGCTGGGAAATTTTCTTCCATCTACAGAGAATGCTTGTATATTAATTTCGGTCGTAGAAAAAATATTGTTTGCACCTCTGGCGTAAAGCACTTTTACGCCCACAACTGATTGTTGCCCTCGCGGAGCTTGGGCTACATCTTTTAGCCGCGGGCGTAAAAGTGCTATTTTACGCCCTTGGTACAAAAATAACTATTACTGCCGGCTAGTGTGTCTAACCCACTCATGGTTTTCGGCACCGTTTAACAGCTTTCCCATGATGCAGTACAGGATTAGAATACCAATCTGTAAATTATCTTACCAAGGGGTACTTTTACTTATTTTAGACAGGGGTTAGATAGCTGCTTATTTTCAAGGCTCATTGATTGTTTGGGCTAGGCGTTCTGGAGTTACAGGCGATTGAAATTTGGCTTATATGCAGTATATTAATGGAAGGACTTTACAATAGACAAAAATTTAAATACTTAAGAAAGTTGCCTATGACAACTGCTTTTGCTTTAAAAAAAACAAGATTTACGTTGAGAAATTTGTTTTGTTTTGTACAGTGGCTTTAAACACTACAAAAATTCCCAGGTTTTCCAAATAACTTTTCAGATGTGAAACTAACCAATTTTAGTTTTTTTTAAATTACTTTATAATGATAATAACCTTTTTAAAACCTTTTAAAGGGGTCAGTTTTAACGAGTTTACCACGAATATTTAACCCTTCGTATATGGAAGCGGCAGTATTCATTGTCCTAAAAATGACAGGGATTACTGTCAAAAAACTCGTCCAGTCCGATACCCGAAACCTATCAATTTAAGCCTTATGGTTTCGTGACTGTAACCCTTATTATTTTTGGCGTAATGTTTAAAAATTGCTAAAGAAATCTTGTGCTAAACTTTCAATATATTCCCAGCTTAAAATAAACCCCCTTAAATAGGTTATTATCATAAAGTTTATTTTATTGCTGACCCGGACACTAAAAGTTTGTGATAATTATTTTCACAACCAACATTTATGATCCAAATATCAATATCGTTTTTTAAGCTACTTCTTAACCGAAAGCAATTGCTAAATAAGTTTTAAGAATGAAACTCCTCTTATTACACCTATATTTTTTAAATATTTTTACCTTTATCACTTTTTTTTATTTAAAATGTTTTTGTTTGGTAAATACAGCAGGTTTTCAACTAATTCTGCTATAAATTAATTAGTTTTTGACGTTCCTTAGTTTTTGCTCCGTGCACATTAATTTTAAACCACATGAAAGGACAATTTTCTCGCAAATTAATTTGCATGTTAGTAGTGAAGTTATTGCCCTAATTAGATAACATATTGTTAGCTGAGCCTTATGTAATTATGGCCAGGCTTTTAGTTTTCGAGTTTAATAATGCACATTAATAAAATTGTGTCTTTATCAGCAAAATAAGGTTAAGCCTCAATAATGGCGTTGCAAGACATAAAATACGTAACTAAGAAGGTCAGTAAAATAATATTTGATACACGAAAATTAAAACGCTTTTCGTTTAAGGTTGGGATAATTTTTTATTCAATGTTTATGTAAAGCAGATATATTGTTTTGCTTTGCTTTCTCTGTTGTTGGTCCCGTTGCAAGACGATAAACCAGCTATCCCTTTTCTGGACTATGCTTTCCAGGGCTTTGTACGTGGAAAATCTGGATGGTCGAGCTTTCCGCTTTTAGAAATTCCGGTTTAAATTATTCAAATATTTACTTTGGTTCGATACGAAATAATAATCGATTCAATGCATAAATTGTAGCTGTCATTTAAAAAACTGCTACTGTTATTGTGCATGACCTTCATTGTCACTTGCTGACGCTTCCAGTAGATGGCGCTACCGTCCTCGGCCGTTACGAAAACACGTGCACATTATCGCTAACATAAAAACATCAGGTTTTTAGGAATCTTTACCCACAGCGCTTAGTTCCAAAAGAAAGATGCTATGAATTTAGCGTGACATAAAGATCGCGGAGAGACTAAGCAGATATAAAAAAAAATTTGGTTGGAAGCATAGATGTATTATTTAAACAATGACATTAAAATTTGGCATCAATGTTGATATCGCTGCGTAATAAGGCATGCCGAAAAACAGCTAAATAGTAAAAGACAACTTTTGCGGTTTTTAAAGATAAATAGGCGTTAACGTACTTTTAGTGTAGTGCATTAACCTGAAGAGACAGAATTTTAAACATTTAATAACCTACTAAATTTGATTTACCCAATTTAATGCAATAAAAATAAATGGAGCATTTCATTAAATAAAAATACATGTAGCACAAAACTCGTAACTTTAGAAACAGTGTCGACATCACTATTTAGTTCCAGATGCCCATAACACTTTAAATGCCAAGTTTAATAAATGTAGCTTTGACGGTTTTAAAGATATTTGAGAATGCAAGACTTTTTACTAACCTAGTGTAAGCACTAAATTAAGTGTCGTAGATAAAATGGACAATATATCCACTATTATTTAGATTGAAATGGCCATATTTCCAAAACTATAAGAGATAATCATATCAAAAGTGGTATTTTCACTTGTAACACTACTAGTGCCTAATTTATTTCCGGAATTTTTTCAATGCCACGAATATTTTAAAAATTATCCCGAATTGCAGGCAAGGGAGAATTTTCTTAAAATATTCGTGGCCGAGAAAAATTTCCCGGAATAATTTAAGCACGTGTGGTATTCGGTAAGAAAATTTTACACCAAGTTAGTATTAAATAATATTCTTTTAAATTAATATTTATAACTTTGACACGAGTTTTAAAATTTTACTATAAAATAAATATTTTCCATTTTACCAATTGTAGTTGGAAATATATGTAATTTTAGAGCTCATGATTGTGTATTCCTTTATATTATATATACCTTATATTTATACAGTTGGTAAAAATAGTTTATTTTAATTTTTTAGACCCATACCTTGCTTTCCTTTGCTCTTCACTTATATCTAGTACTTCAGTCTTATGATATTATTTTACTAACTGTAGTTGTATAAAATTGTCATTTAGGGTCTTAAAACCTTACATTATTTTATATTACGTTATGTCTGCAAAATACTACAACTGGTACAAAATAATTTTTTTTTAATTATGTATGTGAATGACAGACATGACGTTAAAACAAAAAAATCCACTATAATTCGCTCCAGGGTACCCCAGGCAGGAGAAAAAAATTTCCCATAAATAGTTGTGTTGTCATGGTAATGCAACGCAGAACACGTATGGTGCTACTGCAAAGCCCTTAGTCGTCTGCGGTTTGCAAGGCTGGGTGAAGAAAAACCTAAAGCGGCAAGATATACCAAGGGGCCAGTTTCAAGCTTGTAGAGTCTGATTAAACAGACCGGCTTGGATAGCGTGCTCTAACCTATGGACGGAGGACACACAATAAACCTGAGCAGGTTGCAGTGTTAGAGGATATGCAATCCACCTCCTAATCTAATCTAATGGTAATGCAACCAAAATTACACATTTGATCGGTCAAAAAACAGTGGTGTTGAAATCTTTTAAATATCTATTTATTGGGTATGCAATATACAGGGTACTTTATTTAAAAAATGTCTGCTTACGATTACTTTTTTGAGGATGGCTATATTTCCAAAACTTTGCATATGGGTGGCTATGATTCGTTATTTATAAGTGTTAGATTTGTCAACAAATCCTTTTTTTCAAAAGTGCTTGTCCAAGAAGGGTTTTGTACCTATACCGAGTCTAATTTTGAGATATCTCTCCAATACTCCAAAAGTCATTGCTTATCTAATAAATTTGTTGACACCCGGTAAAAACTAAAATATTGGACTTTTATACCCTTTTTTGGTTAATGATATACAACGTTTCGGTTTGTTTGTTTCTTCGATCATCGTTAAGTTCAATATAATTAGGTTTGATCACTCTGTATAATCAATATTACTTACTTGTACTAGTTGACACAAAAACTATCTTTATAGTTTGTTGATAAATTAATTTATAGAGTTTTAATAATTAAAACGAAAATATTTGCTTGTTATTGTAAAAAAATTAAAACCTATCAAAAAGCGATAGCGATAGCTTATTAAAAACATATATTTATTTAACGGGAAAATCTAAATCCCATATATTTTAAATTGGGTTAGCTTTGCAGTGTTTCTGACAGCTATTAAAAAAGTTGAAATATTTAGGGTCTTTATATTATTAAAAGAAAATTAAAATTACCAAGGTAATTATTCACTTTATTTCTCTTTTATACAAGTTGAATTTTTTTCAATATTTAGAATAGAGATCTCGGAAATGGCTGCAGGTATAGAGATGGTTAAAAAGAAAAAGATTTGTAGTTTTTAGAGTTAAGTTTAAATCGCTTTTTGTTTCGTCCAAAAGATCATGGCTTACTAGATTAAAAAAAAAACGGTTTTTTTTGCAATTTTTTTCTCTGTGGCTCAGTTATTATTAAAAATGAAAAAACAATGGTAATAGAAAACTTGTAGACTATCCTTTAAATAGAAAGGTAAAATACAATATTTAATGTAATAGCTCGTTTTTGAGTACGACCTAAAATTGCATTTTTTTAAAGTTGAAACCATGGTTGGCTATGACATTTTAAGAAAGCTTTTTTATAAGCTTTTTAACAATGTAACACAAAATATACTTTTATTAAAAAACGTGGTTTTGGATATACCATTTCTTAATTTGTTTTTATGTCATTTATCCCTAAATAATTGATCTTCTTTAATTAACAATACATATTCTTTTTATCTAATCCAGTACTGTAAATTTTTAAAATTAATAATTTTAAAAATCATTTTCTTAAGTTTTTAATAATTAGCGACACGTACTTTTAGAAATAAAAAATATGATGTTTTTTTTCTTAACGTTTAACCAGATATTAATAGTATTTTAATGTGTTAAACCTCAAAACCCAAGTAAAATAGATTAAAAAAAACTAACAATTACCAAGTAGGCTCAATTCAACTAGTAAACTCTACTATGATAGTTAAGATAGTTCTTTAAATTAAACTAAGATAAACATTACTATTTTAAACTTATCAGAAATTCTACAATACCAATGCAAAATTTATTTAAAACCAAATTTGTTGCCTTTTGGGCACAACGCCTGTACTTTTAGTTAAGAAAGAAGTATACAGTGTGTCCAAGATGAGGATCCTAAGCATGGGAGTCTCAGTACCTATTGGAGATACAGCTTAGGTTAAATTAGGAAAAAGTTGTGTTTTTTAAAGCTTATTTACATGCCGTTTAAAAACTTGAAAAATTTTCATGGCCTTCTGAGATATTTGGCAATAACGAAAATTTGACTATATCGATTTTATTTTTTTCTGACTTTATTTAAAGAGATATAAAAACTAATTACACTTTTTCATTGGCACTTTCTAGCTTCTACATGAAGGTATTTTTAGATTTTATACCCGACGTTTTGTTTTCAAGAAACCATCATCAACTTTATTTCGTTATATGGCTCGAAAAAGTACTCCCTGTATCTGATTTCATTTTTCCTTACATATTTAACGATGTATCATATGTCATATTTAAATTTTTCTTTAAAAGAAAAATTGCATTTTTCTATTTTTTTAAAGTTATTTTTAAGTAGGCCTTACAAATAAATGCTTGGACGTTAATACCTATTACCGTATCTGCAACATAATTAATTATCATTATAAAATAGTATTTGTCGTTATTGCCCTGTTTGTGAAGTTGTTGTTTTTAGAGAAATTGTTCTTATTGTTACTGTTGTCTTCACACGCAATACGCATTACTAGGCTCAACAAAATCCGCGTGTTAAGAAAATATCGAAATATCAAGAACGTTTTGGGTTTAATATGTGGTGTGTAATTTTAGGAACTAAAATACCAGGTCAACGTATTTACCATAATTTATTAACTGCAGAAATGATACTTTCATTTATATTTGCAGCACAAAATGTAGCATGTTAGCATGTCAAATTTATCTTCACGGCTATAATGGCCATCCTGCATATTCGACCGTAATAATACAATAAGATATTAGCTATTCACCAATAAACAATAATAGAGACAACAGTAATAATAAGAACAATTGCTCTAAAAACAACAACTCGACAAGCCGGGTAATAAGGACAAATACTATTTTATAATGATATTAAATTATGTTACAGATACGGTAACAGGTATTAACGTCAAAGCATTTGTTTGCAAGGACTACTTAAAAATATCTTTAAAAAATAGAAGAAATGCAATTTTTCTTTTAACTAAAAATTAAAATATGACATGTAATACATCGTTAAATTTGTAATAAAAATGGAATCAGATACAAGGGTACTTTTTTTCGAGCCATATAAAAATAAAGTTGATAATGGTTTCTTGAAAACGAAACGTTGGGTATAAAATCTAAAAACACCATCATGTAGTAGCTAAAAAGTGCCAATAAAAAGTGTTATTAGTTTTTTTATATCTCTTCAAATAAAGTCAGAAAAATATAAATTCGATATAGTCAAATTTTCGTTTTTGCCAAATATCTCAGCAGGCCATAATTTTTTTTTAAGTTTCTAAACAACATGTAAATAAGCTTTAAAAAACACAACTTTTTCCTAATTTAACCTAAGCTGTATCTCCAATAGGTACTGAGACTCACTCACTCGTCTTCACATTAACGACCTTCTTTCTTCCACAACCAATCCCATTCATAGTTATGCTGACGATAGTACCCTTCACTCCACCAATCTCTCAACCCGACTTGGAAAGCAAACGCAGGGCGATGCCGATATCTCTTTCACAGGATCTCAATTTGATATTGGATTGGGGCGTCAAAAATCTTGTATAATTTAATGCATCCAAAACACAATCATGTTCCTTGTCGCGAAAAAATTCATCAAACACTCACCCTTTGCTCATGAGTGGCCAGATTTTTGCAGAGCGGGGGCACATTAAACCTTGTGGGCGTCACATTTGAGAATAACCAGAGCATAAACACATTGTATCTATAGCCACCGCGGCTTCAAAAAGCTTGGATTTCTTTTCCGAGCCAAAAGTATTTTTCTTCTTCCAATTTATACACTTTGTATGTGTCCCAAATTCGACCCTCTCTGGAATATTGTTCTCATGTCTGGGGAATGGCATCTCCTACAACCCTCACCATTCTTGATGCCATTTAATGAAGAGCTGTTCGTCTTATTAATGATCCTTTACTTACTCAAAGATTTCCTTCTCTTGCCCATCGTCGAGCTGTGGAAGATCTATCGCTCTTTTATAGATACTTTTACGGCTTCTCCTCCGACGAATTATCCTGTATCGTCCCTCCTCTTCCAGTTCCCAACAGAGAAACTCGTGGTGCTACACGTATGCATCCCTATACGGTCCATTTGGACAGGCCCCAAACTTCCCATTTCGTTCGTTCTTTTATCCCTAGACTTTCTAGACTGTGGAACCTACTGCCAGCGGAGGTCTTTCCTTCTCCCCCAAATCTTCAAGTTTTTAAGTCCGGTGTTAACAAACTTCCTCTTACCTTGCTTAAGACACCCACGGTACGTTAGTATTTAGGCTTTCAGCCTTTGTAGATTGTCCAAAGATTAAAAAAAAGAAAAAAATTATAGAAGTTTTTTACTGCCGAAAGTCAATTTCTGAGGCACGGTAAAACCGGAAATTGTATTTCTACGATAAAAGATTAAAAGCTTCATTTAAATATGTGTAAACAATCGCATAAGCCCTTTTTACCATCATTTGTTTTTTAACAAATCAATAAAAATGGCGCTTAACATGACATTTTCGAACGCCATTTTTTCAAAAACTAAGTAAGATAGGTATGCCTGATAAATTGCTTTTTTATGTATAGCGTATTCCATTTAAAATAGTAAAGTTTACAGCACATCCGGTTAAATCAAAATCTGCATCCCATACAACTATTCTCAAGAAAATAACCAAGGTTTGCCAGTAATCTCGTAGACACCCGGTATTATTCTCTTTTTGAAACACTAAAACATTTGTCCTAGACATTTTATCAAAGTTATCAAAAGTGTCTATTGAATTTTTATGGAAAAATAAGTTGTCGCTTCAGGAAAGGGTTTGGATTTTGCCAGATACTTGGCATATGGAACGTGTCGGGAATGCCAATAAAAATGGGAACGAGGAAGAGCAAGGAATATTATAGTTTTTGCCACTTACGCCGCAAGACATTTTTGCGGCAGGTAAATCATGTCATGTTTTAGAGATTTAAATATACATTTTAATGCATGCACAGTTTGTTTTTCTGTTGTTTTATTTTTATTATTATTTTAGTATCTGTAAAGCTGTGTTTACATTGGTATAGTTACTTGTACAATTTACTTGCACAGAGTAGCGCACAGTGCAGTAAGCCTATGGGACTGTTAAATAAAATTAAAATATCCAAAAGTAATTAAGATATACACATAACATGGTATCTTTTTAAAACTTTTTGGATGGTCTTTTAATAGTAATATATTAAATGGGGTTTTATTAATAAACAATATAATTTTTGTCTTATCCTGTATACTTTGTTTATCTTTGGACAATCTACAAGGGCTGAAAGTCTAAATACTAACATACCGTGGTTTGTCTTAAGCGAGGTAAAAGGAAGTTTGTTAACACAAGACTTAAAAACATGAAGATTTGGACGATAAGGAAAGACCTCTATTCGCAGAAGGTTACACATTCTAAAAACTCTAGAAATAAAACAATAAACAAAGTGGAAAGTTTGGTGTCTGTTCAGTTGAACCGTATAGGAATATATACGTGCCAAACTACGAGTTTCTTTCTTGGGAGTTGCAAGTGAAGGGACTATACTGGAAAATTCCTCGAAGCAAAAGCTGTAAAAGTACCTATAGAAATAAAAGACTGATATATACAGCCCAGCTTTGAATGGAATCAAGAATGCTGAGGGTGGTGAGAAACGTTATTCCTCAGACATGGGAACAATATTTTAGAGGAGGTAGGGATACATACAATGTGTACAAATTAGAAGCGGAAAAATACTTTTTGGTTCAGAAGAGATATCCAAGCCTATTTAAAGCCTTTGCGGCTATAGATGCAATGTGGTTATGCCAGTTACGATAAGCTTCTTAAAATTTAAAGTTATGTATTTTGTTTATTACTTTTTATTTCGCAACACGATGATACAGAATAATATACACATTTGCGAACCTGTACCTAAATTCATTAGTAAAGAGAAACAGCCTCTACTTGCGATCTTGTGATATAATTTACTTACTTTTCATAAAAAATTCTGCTTTGTCTGAAATGCTAAAAGCTATATTAAAATTTGCCGTAGGATATACAGGGTTGTTTAAAATCGCAAAATATTACTTTTAAAAATTAAAAAAGTTTAAAAACATATTAACCTTATTAAAAAGTGAAAGAAAGTAAATAAAAGTAAAATATAATTTTTTTGTGATTGTTTATGGTTTCTTTAAAAAATTAAGGTTAATGTTGCAAAAAATAGGAAATAATATAATTATATAATATAAATAAAATGGAAAAATATTTTTTATTTAATAAAAGCGTTAAAAAACACCCATATATATATATATACAGGAAGATTTAAATTTACAAAAACGTAGTTTTGGGAAATTAGAAAATAATCGGTTAAGAATAGTTTTTAGCTACTTATTTAAATATCGTAAAAAAGTTACAGAACTTTTAACTTTTGTTAAATAAATTGTTACTTTTTGTGTTACTACTTACATACACTTTAACTTTACTTTATATTGTACGCATATAAGAAAGTAAATTAAATTATATTTAAGAACATTTATTTTGGTTTAAACCTAATTTTTCCAAGTATTGATAAGCAATTTAAAAAATGTATAGGGACTTTCCTAATTACTATTTTGTGCTTTTTAATTAAGCATTTTTAAAATAATTTTTTTATTTATTTCTTATTTTTCAAAAATAATATTCTAGGTTTTCGAGCACCCTGTATATGATAGGGCAATTTTTATTTTACCAATTAGCATTTTGGTTAAAGCGAAAATTTTTATAATAAATTTCGAATAAGTAAAAATAAAAATAAATACAGGTATATTTAAATCCACCCGTTGACACACTGTATATGAATGTAAACCATTGTACAGGGTGGCGCCTTTTCGTGGACCTTGCAGGGTATAGCGAAATCTAAAAGAGATAGAACTAATCTGGTTGCGCAACCTCGATTTCAATTTTTAAAAACAAATTCAAAAGTGAAAGTAAATCTAGGCTAACTTGATTTGTTTTGGACATACAGAGTGTTTTTAAAATTTTGTCAACTTGGCCAGGCACTTGTAACTCGCTTGATATCAGAGATAGAGAAAAAAGTAAAAAGGAAAGTATTTCGGATTTTTACGTAGAATTTAGTGGCGTACCTACATTTTTTTCATTGACTTTTGTTTTAGAGTTATAACACAAAGTTAGGTTTTATTAAATAAAACACCCTATATATTTTATCACTAACAGAAAGGTCTCCTTAAAAGACCACATTAAATATATTTCATTTGTAACAGTTTCGGAAATATAGCCATCGCATCGTCGGAATTTGATAATAAATTAGCATTTCCAAAATAAAACATCCTTTATATTTTATCACCACTAAAAAAACACAGGCCTTTAAAAATTTACCACATTTAGGATTATTTTCTCTAACAGTTTCGGAAATATGAGCGTACAAATCTTAATGCGTATATCTACTATTTTTTGGATTTATATGATCCTATTTTCAAAACTATAAAAAATAAATATATCTTATGCGGTATTTTGATAAACCTCTTTGAAATATCTTTGCAGCGGTAATATAATATACAGAGTGTTTCGTTAAATAAAATCCTAATGATGACCATATCTCCAAAACAATTGAAAAATAGATATATTACATGTGTTTCAATTTTTATTTTATAGCTCTTTGAAAGACCTTTCTATTGGTAAAAAATTGTACAGGGTATTTCATTTAAAAAAACCCCAACTTTGTGTTATAACTTCAAAATAAAAGTTAATGGAAAAAATGCAGGGACGCCACTGAATTTTACGTAATAATCCCTTTATTTTTACATTTTTCTTTTATCTGTAATATCAAGCGAGTTGCAAGTGCCTGACCAAATTGACAAAATTTGAAAAAACTTTCTATCCCCAAAACGAATCAAGTTAGCCATGGTTTGCTTTCCCCATTAAATGTGTTTCAAAAATTGAAATCGATATTGCGCCGTCAGATTTGTTTTATCTCTTTTAGTTTTCGCTATACCCTGCAAGAAACGCCACCCTGTACTTAAACAAGTTAAGAAATTAACTAGACGTGTTATTGCCCTGCAAATACACAACTTGGCAAAATTATAATGGCTCTTCATCATCTGCTTGTCTAGGTTTAACTTTACCTCGCTAGTTAGAACAGTTTCTATGCAGAGACAGCTAACTTTCGCCATGGAGAACTAACTTACATTAACATATAATATTATCTGCTTCGTACGTTACACAAGTGTTTGTCTTAATTTAAGACGTTTCACAAAAAAAAATCTTACATACTTATAGGTGTCCTCTATTAATATATAATGATTTTGGTGATTTTTTCTCCTTTGTTTTCTTAGCTTTGTAGTTACGAAAATTTGCAATATACTCTGCGAACAGATTCGATTTTAAGATCTTACTGTTAAATATCTTTGAATTAAACCCTCTGATATATTTAAATAATTTACAAATTTTGCGCATTAAAGTTATGAACTAGTATACTTTTCACTGGGTCACCTTCTAATTTTAGTCTCTAGTTCTAGCTTCGTGGTTACGAAAATTTGAAATAAACTCGCGAACGGATACGATTTTAATATCTTACTATTAAATATCTCTAAATTAAGCCTTCTGATATATTTTAATAGTCTACAAATATTGCGCATTGAAGTTATGAACTAGTATACATGCCACTAGGTCACCTTCTAATTTTAGTCGCTAGTTCTAGCTTCGTGGTTACGAAAATTTGCAATAAACTCGCAAACGGATACAATTTTATTATATAACCATTAAATATCTCTAAATTAAGCCCTCTAATATATTTTAATAGTCTACAAATTTTGCGCATTGAAGTTATGAACTAGTATACATTCCACTGAGTCACCTCCTAATTTTAGTTGCTAGTTTAAGCTTCGTGGTTATGAAAATTTGCAATAAACTCGCGAACGGATTCGATTTTAATATCTTACTGTTAAATATCTCTAAATTAAGCCCTCTAATATATTTTAATAGTCAATAAATCTTGCGCATTAAAAAATGAACTAGTATATATTCCGCTGGGTCTTGCGTATTTGCAATAAACTCGCGACCGGATACGATTTTAAAATCTTACTGTTAAATATATCGGACGTTTAATTAAATATTAATCAAATCTTTCTCATGATTCTTACCATAAACTGAGAATCAAACACTGGTCTGCAACAAAATTTGCCATAAGATAAAAATATGATAAACATAAAGCATGAAGGCAGAGTTCATCAACTAATAGAATAATTACTGCACTCTCTTGCGGCGCGTTTGAAAGTGGCTCTTAAACAGTGCCGGCAAGGTCGAGCCACCGTGTACCATTCGAAGCGAACAACTGCACAGTATAAAAAGGATAACAGGCTTTGCGTTAGCCAGCAAGTCGTCGGAGGAAAGGCGGGGTAGGAAGGGCCTGATCGGAGCAGCGTCGTCAAGTGCATTTACTATTCTTTTAGTTGATAAACTCTGATTAAGGTCTGGCCACACATAACCGCAACAAGCCCGCAGCCGGTGCGTCTCGCTGGTGAAATATAGGGGGATGTGGTGCAAAAAGTTTTGTATTTAATAAAATTAGTTATTTTTTAAAGCCCATAAATGGCAAATGTTGTTAGTTTTTAGTCCTTCAACAACATTTAAGTTTCTTAAATCAGCGACGAAAAAAGAAAACAAAATGTTTCAATGTAGGCTCGCAAAGTCGAAAGCTTATAAAGGACATTTATTTTAAAATTGAGTTAAATTACTTTAAAAAGACCGTAAAATGTTGTTTTCTAGCTCAGTATTTTCAAAAATAAAAACATAAAAACTGCCAACAAATCATTCAAGAAGTTTAAACTTCTAATAATACCCTAAAATGAAATGTGGCAGCTCTAATCAGGGTTAAGAGATCTTCAAATTAAAGTATTACTTGACCTTACATTCTAATTAGGATTTTGGGGGTGAGTCTCATCTCCTCTAGAGGGTTGCAGTTTGCGGGGTTAATTAAACAAAAAATGTTTTTTCTAAAATTAAAAATTGACGTGTCCTATCGTTTTTATTAAATTACAAAGTGTCTTAAATTAGCTCTGTTTTGTTTTCAAATAAAAAAATATTAAAATTGACGGAATATTAAGTTTAGAAGTATGTCTGAAATAATAAAAAATACTTTGCATATTTTTAGAAGCACTTCAAAAAAACCCCGCTAAGACGTATATTTTATTAAAAATGTGTTTACTGAAAAAAAAAGCATAAGGCATGTATCTTGTGCTTTTTGAGGCGCTCTAAATAAATTTGTGTGTATTTAGAACAAGATTAAAAGTCTTCACGTCTCGTGGCGTCACTTTACTTTGATTTATTTATGAAAAAGAAAAAAGGCAAAGCCGATTGCGGGTGAAAAACTTCCGTCTTTTTAACTGGATAAAGCCGAAGAATTTTTATGGTAGATATAAAATAAATGTTTTACTTGGGATAAATAAGGCTCATTTAACATTAAAATGAATGTCATGCCTTTATATTACAAAAAAGGAAACAATGACAATATAGCGGTTTGCACTTTCAAAAAAAAATTTTTTATTCCTATTTTATTGTTAAAACATTAAAAAATATATTTCCAAAATTTGATTAACTTATATAAATATATTTTTTTAAATTCTTATAAAAACTGGCCAGGTTAAATCTAACCAACTTTAAAGCTGGCGAATGGCGCGGAAGAAGCAGCTAACGCCATAATCCAAAAGAAGAAGAAGAAGAAGAACCAACTTTAAGATCTCACATTTTTAAATAACAGCAATTGTTATACGGATCCAATAAAACAAAGACATAAAGTTTCGTATTTGTTTATAATATTATTTTGTTCCTTTCAATACATACGTAGAGTGTTCGAAAAGTTTTGAGATATACGTACATTTATTTGATTTTTTCAAAATAATTTCCACCACATTGAATACACTTTTCCATTCTTACAAACCAGTCACTGAAAATAGCTTTCCACTTTTCATTTAAAATTTCAGCGCATATTTTATCCCAGGCCTCCAGTAGCGCGTCTTCCGTTTTAAACTTTTGTCCTTTCAGTTGGCTCTTGACAAAAGGAAACAACCCAAAGTCACACGGCGCCAAGTCGGGGCTATAAGGCGGATGTTCCAAAAGTCTCAAGCCTGCATCTGTCAAAAATTGACTGGTAAGTTCAGCTCGATGAGGTGGGGCATTGTCATGATAAAGGTACCAGCTAGCGAGTTGCAAGTTTGGGCCAATCACTCTTAACTTTTCTATAAGTTTTGAAAGGCATACTGTAGTGTACCAGAGAGCATTTACGGTTTTCTGTTCTCGGAGCACAACACGTTCAATTATTCCTCTTGAACCAAAAAAACAACTATCATTATTTTTTTACAGATCTTGATTTGCGAACATCGGTCGGAGTTTCTTCACCTTCAAAAACCCATATCTTATTCTGTTGTTTAGTTAGGACGTCGTAATAATAAAGCAAAGTTTCATCTCCCGTGACGATCGACACTATGTCTTTAGATTTACCCTCCTGGAATTTGGACATCATTTTTTTACACCCCCTTCACTCTTTGTGTCTGCTGCTCGGGAGTTAACTTGTGTGGAACCCAAAGAGTACAATTTTTTCTAAAACCCAAGTGCTCATGTATGATCGTGTGGAATGTTGCTAAACTAATGTTCAATGTCTCTTCTAACTGTCGATAGGTAATTCGTCGGTTTGTTTCTATCGCTTTTTGGACGGCAGATATGTTTTCTGGGGTAACTACTTCACAAGGTCGACCTGAGCGTAAGGCGTCTTCAAGCGAAAACGAGCCCCGCTGAAATTGTTTGTACCATCTGTATATGGTCGCACGAGATGGACAGTCATCACCAAGTATAGGCTTCATTTCTTCTAAACACTGTTCTTGAGATAACCCACGTGAAAAGTTGTATTTCAAAATTGCACGGCACTCGATAGTCGTCCACGACTCCATTGCGCTAAAATCGCTGGACACGAACTGGCGCAAAACTGATAGTTTACTAATAACTATGTAGGACTACGACATGTCATGACATGTACAAACAAAAAACATCAATGTTACTTTCCTGCACCGTTTAGTTACAAAGTATCTCAAAACTTTCTGAACACCCATTTGGATTTTGGATGGGCGATATAAGGATTTGGCGTCGGGTGCCTTGTTCTTGTATGAGGACATCTGTTATTTTTTATTTAATTTTTCTTTATATTTCTGTTATATAACCAATATAATAATACGTATATTGGGACAGTTTGAATATTTATTTTAAACGGTTGAAAAGCAACAATAGAAACTTTTTTTTGTATAGGGCAACTCCTATCCCCCTATTTTTTAACTTTTTTAATTTTTTAGTTTTTTTTTCTACTCTTACACATAATTACCGAGCTGGATTTTAAATTTTATCTTTTTAGGTCATCTTGAAGTGGGTTAGGTTTTGATCTATATGTTAGTCAGTCAGTCAGTGGAAAATTAACGTCTTCTGGACCTTCATATCTTTATAAAAGTTTGAACAAGCTTTATAAAATTTGGGCTTTGAGTTGTCCTTATAGATAAAAATATGGATATAAATAAACACACGTTTTATTTATTTTGAAAAAAAAATAACTTAAAAATAAAAATTTTATTATTTAAATATTTATTTTACAAAATTATAGGTACGCACAAATTTATAAAAAAAATTAAACACAATTATGCACATTTGTAAAGTTTATTTTCGTTTATCGTTTATTTTTTTTATTTTAGTAACCAGGGACCGACATTTTTGACGAAAATGAGATTGACAGCGATTTTTAGTTGTATTATGTAAACTTAAGGTTAGTTTATATTTATAAGGTTGCGACATATCCTCAACTTTTAGGCGGTTCGAGGTCGGGGACGCAAGGAAGGGCACTTCTCGGAGAAAAGTTGGCAAGACTGGGTAAAATCAAAGCTGATGATTAATCCAGTGGCGTCTAGAATTTGCGCATTTCATTTTGCATTGTTTTGGAAGTGATATTTGTTGAAAATTGTAATTACAAATGTTTTATATTTAAGGGAAAAGAATTTACAACTTAATAACAATTAAAAACTGTTGTGTAAACGGTTGTTCTACTAATACAATAAACTGTATATCTCCGGCACTGAACAACATGGCCAAAAATGGGAGATGTGACGTCATAACACGTCAAAGCAATATGGCCAAATGTCGCGACCTTATTTCCGACCTACTTTGATGTAAACTCACGTTTTTGTATTGGTCCTTGACCCAGCGACATATTTTCGTGACCAATTTCCTCTTAGTCCATAACTCCTAAATTGCTTCAAAAGGATTGTACATAAATTGTTGTGAGAGTGTGTTACTTGTCTAAAATAAAGAAAACTTTGTTTTATAAACATCAGGTCAAAAGTCAACATTAGGGAGATATCGCGGTACAAAATGCCAAAAAAATAACGTTTTTATCTTTTATCGCAAAAACAAAAAACGCTAGAATAATAATTTTTTCAAAACTACTGTGTAAGGCTTTCGCGGCTATCTTCTGCTAAACTTAAGTTTTTTAGGCTATTTGGCCGTCGTTGTAGATTTTGTGTCCTTGACGTTTCGCCAGCGCGAGTGGTTGGCATCCTCAGAAGGTTCCAAGTAGAATACTTGCGTACTACTGTATCCCGGCGCGGACACAGCGAGTATTTATAAACAGCTTGGGTGGGCAGAGCCTGTTTCGGTTGGTCATTGCGCAGTTGTTGTTCCTGCCGTGGTGTATTTTATCGGATACCGTGTACATAAAGCAGTTTGTATATCGGAACGACCAAAAGATTGATCAACACAAGAATTAAAGAACATAAAGCTAACTGCCGCCTGGGACAGACAAATCAGCCGTAGCAGAGCACACTTTTTCAGGCACAGAGCACCACATTAAATTTGAAAATACCCAGGTTCTTGCTAATACCTCATCCCACCATGCCAGACCATACAGGGAAGCCATTGAGGTACACAAACATACCAACAACTTCAACAAAACAGAAGAATCAATGAAGATCAATAAAACGTGGATACCAATTCTCAAAACCACAAAAATAGCACCATGGAAGGAACAACAACTGCGCAACGACCAAAGGGAGCAGGCCTTGCCCACCCAATTTTATGTGGTGCTCTGTGCCTGAAAAAGGGTGCTCTGCTACGGCTGATTTGTCAGTCTGTGCCAGGCGGCAGTTAGCTTTATGTTCTTTAATTCTTGTGTTGATCGATCTCTTGGTCGTTTCGATATACACACTGCTTCATGTAAACGGTATCCGATAAAGGAGCAGGAACCAAGATCGTTTAACTAGGTAAGGTTGCCTCGTAAGCCTTGCAACATGGCGGACCATACGTCACATATGTATTTTACTCATTATTTAATGAAGTTTTTAACAGTGTAGTTTGTGTTTTTTGTCAATATTAAAGAAATATTTTTAAATACTGTTAATTCCGTAATTTATTTATTTCCTATTAATAAATTATTTAACAATGATTATTCTAGCTGATTTTTAAATATTGTATATCGCGCTCTTCCGCCCTCATAGTATTATCCGTCTAGACATCCTTGTTGGCGCCCAAGAACCAACAGTGCGGTACATATGTGACGTAATGAGGCAACCTTACCTAGTCAAACGATCTTGGGCAGGAACAACAACTGCGCAATGACCAACCGAAACAGGCCCCGCCCACCCAAGCTGTCTATAAATTCTCGCTGCGTCCGCGCCGGGACACAGTAGTAGGCAAGTAGTCTACTAGGAACCTTCTGAGAATGCCAAACACTTGAGCTGGCGAAACGTCAAGAATACAAAATCTACAACTACGGCCAAATAACCAAAACATCTTTTAGTTAGTTTACGAAACTATTTTCGATATAAAAGTACAGGTTCCAGATATTTTTTCACTTTTTTAGAATAACGAAAATGGTGGAAATAGACTACCCTTATCGTTCTTGCTATCCAAATTTACAGAGACACTTACTAAATGACTTTGAAAAATATAAATTTAGATAGACTGGTTTATTTAGTAACTTTTACACTTTTGTAATTTTTTTTTGTTAAACCTACCAATTTCAAATAAAAAAATAAAATGTAAATCATAATGTCAAGAAACAATTATTTTTGGTTACAAATAAATTTAATAATTTCTAATTTTTCCATAAAAGTTCATTCACTTAAAAATATCATTTTCCAGCAGACTAATTGTTTATAATTAATATTCTTCAAAATTAAACAAATTTCACTATTCTCACAAGTAAGCAATCTAGGGAGTTCACCAAACCCCTTGATTCGCGTAAAATATCAAAATTAAACAAAGTTTACTTATTCTGCACTTTTGGCGGTTTTAGAAGTTCATAAACCTATTGTTTCACAGGATATGTAAAAAATCGCCAAATCTGCAGAATTGCCAAACACCGTAAATCGCGAAATAGTTTGAATCAATTCGGTATCGACAAGTAACGCGCTCGGTCGAGATTGACAAGCGATGTTCGATATACTGAG
This sequence comes from Listronotus bonariensis, assembly GCA_014170235.1. Classification (NCBI taxonomy): domain Eukaryota; kingdom Metazoa; phylum Arthropoda; class Insecta; order Coleoptera; family Curculionidae; genus Listronotus; species Listronotus bonariensis. Next base: position 88,676 of record JACEGR010000231.1, read on the forward strand.
TGTTGGAGTCCCTCCGGTTACTGCAACTTTAATGTAAGTATTGTAATTTATTTTTATATTTCTAAAATGTGCTACCATCACTGAATGTATGTAATATAAACTTAATCTCAATATGTTAATAAATAAATTTAGGTGATTATTTAACTTTACATCTTTTATTTAAGCTTGAGCTACATCCCTAGTTACACCCCAAAACCAGGGTGTGACAATAACGTATCGGTACGGGAAAATTTATTTTATAAAAAAATCATTTATCTGCTTTTACGTATTAAGGCATTTGTAATATATCTTTATTTAACATTATTTTATTGTTTAAATACAATACTTATTTTGTTTAAAGGCAAAAATATAAAAGACACTTTTTTGTTAATTTTTTTTTGGAATATCTCCCTAATGGTCGTATTTTGACCTCATGTTTATAAAGCAAACTACCCTTTATTTTGAACAAGGAAACACTTGCCAAAAATTTTTCGTATTTGTTTTGACACACCCTGTATAAAGTTAAGCGTGAGTAAGGTAGGATATATTAAAATTTTATTTTTGTCAAGATTTCTTTAAAAATCCTAAACATCTTGACAAACTTACATTTTTGGTATGGATATCGCCAATAAAATTTACTTTATTTTTATTGCTGCAATTCAAAACAAAATATACAGGGTGTTTTATTTAAAAAAATATGAATCTTTTTTTAAGCACCCTGTACAATTCCACCATCGGAGACGCAGCTGACGCTCACAACGATTCATGTACAACCCTCTTAAAGCATTTTACAAGTTGTAGACTGAGAGGAAATAACTAACAAAATTTTACACCTGGCTTAAGGTATTTAAAAACACACTCATATGACTGCTCGCTTTGCGTGTGCTATCAAACTTTTTATTCATAAAAAAAGTATTGCATTTGTTACATAAGTTGCTATTATTTATTAGCTCTTAGACCGTAAAATGCCTTTTTTAAATCAGAAGCTTTAATATCATGATGCACTTCTTAATAAACTTCCCTCCTACGGTCTTCCAACTAAACTCTGCTCTTGGCTCTCCAGTTATCTTTCTAATCGACGTATATCAGTCATTGTTGATGGTCACTCTTCAAGCTTTCACGAAATTAATGCTGGAGTGCCTCAGGGTTCAGTACTAGCACCAACTTTGTTTCTTCTTCACATCAACGACCTTCTTTCTTCCACAACCAATCCCATTCATAGTTATGCTGACGATAGTACCCTTCACTCCACTTTTCAGATTCTCAAACCAATCTCTCAACCCGACTTGGAAAGCAAACGCAGGGCGATGCAGATATCTCTTTCACAGGATCTCAATTTGATATTGGATTGGGGCGCCAAAAATCTCGTTTAATTTAATGCATCCAAAACACAATCATGTACCTTGTCGCGAAAAAATCATTAAACACTCATCCTTTGCTTATGAGTGGCCAGGTTTTGCAGAGCGGGGACACATTTAACCTTGTGGGAATTTGAAAATAACCTTAACTGGCATAAACACATTGTATCTATAGCCACTGCGACTTCAAAAAGCTTGGATTTCTTTTCCGAGCCAAAAAGTATTTTTATCCTTCCAATTTATACACTTTGTATGTGTCCCAAATTCGACCCTCTCTGGAATATTGTTCTCATGTTTGGGGAATGACATCCCCCTACAACCCTAAGCATTCTTGATGCCATTCAAAGAAGGGCTGTTTGTCTTATTAATGATCCTTTACTTACTCAAAGACTTTCTTCTCTTGCCCATCGTCGAGCTGTGGGAGATCTATCGCTCTTCCTATTTTATTATTATAATTATCCAGTATAGTTCCTCCTCTGGCAGCTCCCAACAGAGAAACTCGTGATGCCGCGCGTATGCATCCCTATACAGTTCAATTGGACAGTCCCCGAACTTCCCACTTCGTTCGTTCATTTATCCCTAGAGTTTCTAGACTGTGGAACCTACTGCCAGCGGAGGTGTTTCCTTCCTTCCCAAATCTTCAAGTTTTTAAGTCCCGTGTTAACAAACTTCCTCTTACCCTGCTTAAGACACCCACGGTACGTTAGTATTTAGGCTTCCAGCCTTCGTGGATTGTCCAAAGATAAAAAAAAAATATGCTTTCAAAAACAAAGCTTCCCTTAGGGATTACTGTTCCCTCATAAACAAAATAATAGATTAAATATAACTTTAAACTTTTTGCCTTTAAATAAGCTTTATTCTCTAAAGAAATAAATCCAGCCTTCTGTCTCGCACAGAACCCGAATGTGTTTGTGATTTTTCCTGCTTTGAGAAAACGTTCCTGCAGAGGAGACACGAATACACAAAAACTGACACTTACGTATCTCCGAGGACCTATAAGTCGCTTTGCGTATCCTGCATACTGAGATAAAAAAGGTTTTTGTCACCGGGCTTATCTCGAAAATTGTTAAAATAAAAGAATACAATATAAAGTCGTAAAGTTGCTTAATCTATTAGAATAAAAGAAAACAGGAAGAAAATAAAAAAATGCCGCATATTTTGTGTGTTTAGACCAGCTCATTTTTCAGAAACTATTTTGTTTTTTATGAAAAGGTCTTATATTAATTGAGGTGTTAACAAAAACAATATTTTGGATTTCTGAATTTGCCTGTTATTTATACCTATTTATATTGAGGCTTTAAAATCAGACCGAACCATCCCAAAATCACCGACATACAGTGTGTCCCAGGATAGGTGTTACAAGAGGACAAATAGACCAAAAATATTTGAATTTTAAAAAAGTGATTTTATTAAACGTTACATTTTAGTACCTGCCAACAATTTTTTTTCCGTCACGAAAAAAATATATTTTCGGAACTTTTTATTACGTTATTGGAAAATTGTAAGTAAAATATTAAATTGTCCTGCCTCCCCTACATTTGACAAGCAAGAAGCACTGCTGTGCTACACTGCGGGCTCTTTGGCGTTATATGTCAGACCTTATTTGTCTGGCCACACATAACCGCACATTTACAATGATAGAGGAAAGTGGGGCAGATTAATTCTGAAAAATTTAAAGCAACTTGTTGTCTGTCTTGCCGAGTTTATTGTTGTATGTATCCTTGTTTAAATAAGACGAATTTTTTTACCTATTTCTGTTTCTTTTTATCCAAACTTTGAATATAGTTTAAGTAAACCTGTGTTATCTTATTTGCTAAGGTTAATTTTACGATCACGTGTAATTTAAAGCGTAGTATAACAAATTCATATTACTGCAATTTTGTTAAATACAAAACTCATTGCACCGCATCCCCCTACATTTCACCAGCGGGACGCACGGCTACGGGATCGTTGTGGTTAGTGTGGCCAGAAATTAACGCGTGCGACGTTGTAATAATAATAATTATAATAATAATACATTTCTTTATTTCAAATTACATTTACTTATAAAAAAATACAAATAAACATGAATGAAATGACGTCAATTATTTTACACAAAAAATCGCATTGAAGAAATATACGCAACCATAATTACAACTTACATATCTAAAAAGTCATTAATACTATACGGTTCCAAGTTTATAAGCAATGTCTTTTCTTTTCTTTTAAAATTTTGTTCATTCACAGAATTTTTTATTTCTCTGCTTAATTTATTGTATAACTTTATCCCCATATAGTACGGACTCTTCTCAAACAATGCCAGTCTATGTCTAAGGTAGTTTACATCAAATCTTCGGGTATTATATGTATGATTGCTACTAGTATCAAATCTTTCCTTGTTTTTATAAAAAAACATAATATTTTAATATAAAGCCCATAAATTGTTAGTATTCCCTTTGATCTAAACACATTTCGACATGACTCTAAGAAAGGCATCTTATATATTGCTCGTAACAATCGCTTCTGTATAACAAAAATATGCTGAATGCTTGAATTAGTCCCCCAAAAAATAATTCCATATCTCAACAGAGACTCAAAGTTCGCAAAATACAATGTTCTTAATGCATATTCATTAATATATTTTGAGACTATACGCAAACAATAGCAGACCCTATTGTTTGCGTATAGTTTGCTTATATGTTTTGCAGAAAGATTTTCAATCTGACTTGACCAATCTAGAAATTCGTCAATATGTAAACCCAAAAATTTTGTTTTTTGCTGTAATAAATATTGAAACTGTTCTATTTCTATGAAATCAGGTTTTTCTTTTTTATTTAATTTTGTTTAAAAAAAAGCATATTTGTTTTTTCCTTATTTACAAGTAACCTATTTTTTTAAACCACACATTAACTTTTAAAAATATATCGTTTGCCTCGCTAAAGCCCTTCAGGAATTTCTTTTCCTGTTACAAGTAAATTAGTGTCGTCTGCAAAAGATGTAAGGTCAATATTAGGAAAATTAAATTAAACAGCGCAAATTCACTAGCGACGCGGCTACTTGAATACGCGTTGATTTTTGTGTTAGTGCCAATTTCTCACTTTTTTCTTCTGATCATTTTTAGTTGGAATACAATATTTTTAAAACACAGTTTGGTCAAATTTTATTTTTAAATTAAACTTTTATTTTACATCTAGAGTGTTATGATCATTCTAAAATCACTTCTCATACTTTACTTACTTTCAGAAAAATACGAAATCGCTTTTATCCTTTAAAACTTGTTTACTACAGGGCTCCAAACTTTACTTTTTACTTTTTTACCCTAGCTCAAAAACGAAAATAGAACCATATCACTTTCATAATATTTAAAACACTAAGACACTTTACTTCATTTTTCTTTCAAAAAACAACCTTTATTATGTAGGCAAAAGATCCTGTTGATACTACATGGCGTAACTACTTCACAATTTATTGTAGTTGCCATGAAAACAGAAACTAATAGAATATTGTGTAAAAACAATTGCTTGTGTTTCATTAAAAGTTTAAAAAATAAAAACATTAGTCTGTGTTTATGTTTTTCCTACAATATTAAAAAAAAATAGTTTAAATTTGGTATTAACATTAAAAATTATCCAAGTACCAAATTTACCTTAAAATTATTTTACCATCGTGGGAGATACAAAATCACAAAATTATGTTTTTATTTTTAAAAGTTTTTAGGGAACACGAGCAATTGTTTTTACAACAAATTCTATTAGTGTCTGTTTTTATGGAAACTACGATAAATTGCGACGTACGCCATTCAGTATCAAAAAGATTATTTAGTTACATATTAATTGTTGTTTTTAAAAGAAAATAAAGTATAATGTAGTGTTTGACATCGTTGGATTCGCTTTAAAATACTGCATTTGAAAATATTATGAAAGTGATACGGTCCTTTTGGTTTTTAAGCTAGGGTGAAAAAACTAAAAAAATTAAGTTAAAAACCCTCTAGTAAAAAGTTTAAAAGATAAAATCGATTTAATATTTTTCTAAAAGTAAGTAAAGTATGAGGAGTAATTTTAAAATGATCATGGCACTCTAGATGTAGAATAAAAATTAAATTTGACCAAAATTTGTTTTAAAATATTGTTTTATGATTAAAAATGATGTAGAGAATCCTAAAAACAGAAAATATACAGGGTGTCCCCTTTAAAAATTAAAACTTTTTGTCATTTCCGGTAAAACCGTAAGTCGTAAAAACCTATCATATACACCTAAAAATGACTTTTTGTTAGCCTAACAACTTTACCAAATTTCGCCCGTAGCAATAAGGAAACAATAAAATGGCAGCCGGAAAGTGATCTCGTAGACACCCGGTATAATTACCGAACATATGTGCTTTTTTGTATTAAAATATTAAAATGGGAAGATCAGTTATTGTAAATTGTGAAAGTGTTCAAAGGCCAAAGTTTTTTAGTTATCCTGAAAAAAAAATATAATAAAATTTGTAATTAAATTTGAAAATATTAAACTAATAAAAGAACAACAAGGAAATATTAAGGTATATCCCAACAACATCCCATAAGTAAAACAGAAAGCTTTAAAGAGGAGAGTTCGCGCGATAAGCAATTAATTTGGTTCCTGACTCGGAGGTAATTGTTCCTATTTGTCTTTTTAGACTAAATATGGCCCTTTTCCGGGACAAAAACCCGCCCTAAAGGGATTAACTTAATTGATGTGTTTTATTAGGTTACGTATATGGTTAGGCTAAGGTGAAATGAGTTAATGTTAAGCTTCAAATACACGATCCCTTTTTATTAAATACACGAGATTAAATATTTACCAGGTTTAGAATAAATATGTGTAATTTGTATATAAACGAGTTTATGTATGTAACTAGGTTAGTAAAAAGAACTGCAACTCTTAAATATCTTTAAAACCGCTTAAGCTACGTTAACCAAATTTGGTATGTGGAAGGTATCGGGCAAGAAAAATTAAATATTAATATCAGCACCGTTGCCAGATATCCTTGTTTTGTGCTACACCACAGCCTTCTTAAACTCTGAGCCGTGAAGTAAGAAAGGCAACGTTGCAAACAACACTGTACAGTAGGAATATTGAAATGAGTTCCTAATAGATTACATGCTAAATATAATTAATTTTTTAAGTGTTTTAAACAAAATATAGGTATTAATTTTTTTAGGATATTTTAGACAACATATAGGTAAAATTTTAAATACTATAGTTGCCCTAAAAAGCAACAATGTGTCTGAAAACTTATCAGGAACTTTCCTGCCTGATACAAATTTGTTGGTAAGGATTTAAAAATTTCAAATTGTTATGATGTTTTCTACCCCGCTTTATACATTTTTTGCGAACAGACCAATGTAGCTTTTTAAAGTTAACTAAACATTTATTATTTAAAAATACTTGCAATATTTAAAATAAATTGAAAGCATGTGTGTTTAGTTATAAATTTAAAAGCTTAATAATATAGCGTATTACATAAGATGCGCTTTAAAATAACAAACGCTTTAAATTAGGTTTTCTATTATATTTACCCTAAAACCGTCTTAGGTAAATATCTTTCAGAATATCTATATAAAATCTATTTTTTGGTGAACTTACCAGGATATTTATGCGCATTAGTTGATATAATCCTTAGGATATTGCTTGGGTAAATAATTGTTTTGGTGCACTATACACATTATTAATATCAAATAAAACCAATTTTTTAAAAACACACTTAGTTAATTAGTAGCCAGTAAAATATATTTGTCCATTTACCGTATAGGTACTACTTTTACTTTGGTAATAGTTCGATATAGCGGTTTTCGCTATTATAAGAGATTTTTGAAAAATTCTTTTCAGGGCGTTTCTATAGGTCGATTATGACACAAATCTGTGTGCGCGTTTTCCAAAATCCATTTCTATAATTTATTATTAATAAAAACATATTACGGGACATTGGAGTGAACAGGGGTGCTTGGTGGGGACGAAACAGTAGAAATCCTATATTAAATGCCCAAAAACAGTATTTCACAGTACACACCGCACTTTCTGTTTACAAAAATGTCCAAAAATTATTTAAAAAATTAAAAATAAATAATAGTACAACAATCCCGCCATGGCTGTCACTGCATAAAAAAGAAGAGTTTGCAATAGAACTGTAAATGTCTTGCGATGTTGCCAAATAAAGTGAGAAAGTGTAGCTTAAAAAAAAGGAAGATACAGGACAAAATTCATTTGAAAAATTAAGTTATTCCTTCTTCCTATTATAATTTGTAGAGAAAAAAGGAAAATACCTAAACGTAAAGAAGGAGGCATTTCTACAAAAAATACCATTGTTTCTCATGGAAATGGTGGATATTTCCCGAAATAGGCTTGGTGTTAATTCTTCAAAAGAAGATTGGCAACGCTGCTTCTATCAAGACTGTCATTTTTATAATGACGAACTTCATGTTATCAGCTGACCAAAATGAATTTTTCTTCTCTAATTAATGGCGGACGAGATATCTCATATGTGTGGGATAGTTTTTCGAAAAATTTAATACTTTTCAAAATTAATTTACATTTTCATGTGCCCCTAGTGCAGTGTATTAATGTTTTCTTGTGTTTGACGTTGGATTTATACTGTTTTGTCCCCACAATTTTTGGCATTTAAGGGTTTCTCGGTAAGTAGAATTAAACAATGATACTGTCATTGTTGTCAGATTTTCTAATTTTGCGCTACATGCTATAATGTTGGTATTTTAAATAAATTGCCCAATTTATTTTAATTGCAATTAAAGGAGCGTGTTAACTTTAGTAAGATTCCAAATTTTCAAAATTTAATCTTTACTTGTTACCATAACTTTAGGGGTTTTTAAAGATATTTAGGCCCTAAATTGCTTTTTGCAGGAAAGTGTGGTATATCATATCTCAACAACTAATAAAGACAGACGTTGCGGTAATTTTTACTAACCCAGTATGTATTTCGAAGTTTAATATTTTTTAGAATCATTGATCTCTTGTAGAGAAATTATTCCCTGTGACAAAAAAAAGGTAAACATCCATATAAGATAGTAAATAGTGATATTAAAGCATTTTTAAAAAATCTTTGAACAAACCACGAAGGCTAAAAGCCTAAATACTAACGTACCGTGGGTGTCTTAAGCGAGGTAAGAGGGAGTTTGTTGACACGGGACTTAAATACTTGAAGATTTGGGGAGAAAGGAAAGACCTCCGCGGGCAGCAGGTTCCACAACCTAGAAACTCTAGGGATAAAAGAACGAACAAAGTGGGAAGTTCGGGGCCTGTTCAGTTGGACCGTATAGGGATGCGTACGCGCGGAACCACGAGTTTCTCTGTTGGGAACCGTAAGTGGAGGAACTATACTGGACAATTCTTCAGAGCAGAAGCCATGGAAGTACCTATAAAAAAGCGATAAATCCCCCACAGCCCGACGATGTGCAAGAGAGGGAAGCCTTTCTGTAAGTGAAGGATCATTAATGAGACGAATAGCTCTTCTTTGAATGGAATCAAGAATGCTTAGGGTTGTAGGGGGACGCCATGCCCCAGATATGAGAACAATATTCCAAGGGAGGTCGGATTTGGGACACATATAAAGTGTATAAATTAGAAGGGGAAAAATACTTTTTGGCTCGAAAGAGAAATCCAAGCTTTTTGAAGCTGCCGTGGCTATAGATACAATGTGTTTATGCCAGTTAAGGTTACTTTCAAATGTGACGCCCACAAGATTAAAGGTGTCTTTGCTCTGTAAAACTTGGCCGCTCATAAGTAGAGGATGAGTATTTGATGACTCTTTTCGCGACAAGGAACATGATTGTGTTTTGGATGCATTAAAATGGACGAGATTTTTAACGCCCTAATCCAATATTAAATTAAGATCCTGCGAAAGAGATATCTGCATCGCTCTGCGTTTGTTTTCCAAGTCAGGTTTAGTAATGGGTTTAGGAACCTGAAAACTGGAGTGAAGGGTACTATCGTCGGCGAAACTATGAATGGAATTAGTTGTGGACGAGAGAAGGTCGTTGATGTGAAGAAGAAACAATGTTGGTGCCAGAACTAAGCCCTGAGGGACTCCAGCATTTACATGATGAAAGCATGAAGAATGGCCGTCCACAATAACTGATATACGACGATCAGATAGATAACTAGAGAGCCAAGTACAGAGTTTAGTTGAAAGACCATAGGAGGGAAGTTTATTAAGAAGTGCGGCATGCCAGACCTGGTCAAAAGCTTTGGATATATCAAGAGCAACGATCTGGGACTCACCTAGAAACTCAAGAGACTTATTCCAACAGTGTGATACGAAGGAAAGAAGATCTGCCGTAGATCTTTTGTGGCGAAATCCATACTGTCTGTCATGCAAAATTTTGTGTTTTTCTAAGTACTTAAGAATTTGTGAATTAATTAGTTTTTCCATTACTTTACAAAGAACTGAGAGAATTGAAATTGGTCTATAGTTAGATGGAAGAGATTTAGATCCTTTCTTGGGAATAGGTTGAACACGTGCAGCTTTCCAGCTTTCCGGAAAGATACCTGTGTCGTAAGAAATTCGAAAGAGCCGAGTTAAGATTGGTTCAAGTTCTGGAGCACATTTTTTAAAACGATTGCTGGTATGCCATCCAGCCCAGACGATTTCTTGGTGTTAAGGGAAGAAAGGATACGCTTAATGTGTTTTACCTTAAAAATAATATCGGGCATTTTATGAGGAACTGGGGTAACCGCTGGAATTGGATGATTTACGGGAGGGTCAAGGGTTGAATTGGCAGCAAATTGTTTAGCAAATAATTCTGCCTTTCCTTTAGCGGTAGAAACAATTTCATCTTCCAAAGCTAGTGGCGGAAAAGAACTGGTACAAAAATTCCTACTTATGTTTTTCGCAAAGGACCAGAAAGATTTGCTGCCATTTGAGCAAGAAAGAACAATTTCGGGCTTTCATTGTCTTTTCTCCCTGTACGTTTTCAAGTGGAAACTAAACTAATTCCTTCAACTGTTATATGCAACAAGTTAATACAGGGTGGTCATTTAAGCATGAAACAGAGCTAATTTTGGACAATCCAGGTCATTGAAGAAAAACCGCTCGGGCCAGTCAATTTTTGATTCTAGGGGAAATATTGTTTTGCTACGTTCACCCCTGAACTGCAACCGTCTAGCAGGGGTCGGAAAATACCTTATTGTAGGAGAGTTATTAAACCCTTTAAGTAACGTAATATTTTTTGTTGATTATACCCTATCTCTAAACCTTATAGTTTTTAAGATATTAGTAGTTAAACGCTAGGATTTCTTAAAAATAGCGAAGAAAATATGGTTTTAACGTTTCACCATTATTAATTTAAAAACTATTAGGTGTAGAGATAGGATATAATTAACAAAGAACGTAAGAACTAACTGTTAAGTTTAAATTTTAGACTTTTTCGAATATTTTCTTTTTTATTCGTCTTGATGTCAATAGTACGTGCAACTTGTAGGAAAAGCATAGTTTCAGACACTTGGTTAGTCCACCATCATTCGGAAATATATCGCTTCTTGTACACGTCCTATTTTTTTGTTTTAAATATCTCAATAATCAAATCAAATTCAGTTGTTCCTAACTTTTTAAATATTCTTAGTCGCAGCAGTAGCTATATCTTTAATTGTGTTAAACAAAACCCTACAACACAAAACAATAAAGAAAAAGAACTAAAATTTTTCCCTCTTTTTAGGTTAATGGTACTGTCAACATGATTTGCAATAACTCTAAATTATGAGTACAAGCACTATTTAAATATGGCCGGTATTATTAATTCCCGGGCTTAATAGGGCAACTTGCTATAATTCTCTATTTACTTTTACAAGAAACTGGCGAGCCCTCTTTAACAAAACTAAATATTTGAAGTAATTCTTTAGAACCGACTTTTATTGTTGCTTTGTCAAAGAAAAGGAAAACGTTGGGTGGGACGTGATACGGGTTTTCTTTACAATTTCTTTGTAACAAATAGGAAAAGCAATATGTACTTATTGTGATATTTTGGTATTGGAAAAATTAGTTTATCTACAAAACGGTTCTTTTCTACAGTGCATTTCTTTAATGTCCCTTATCCCTTTTATTTTTTAACGAATTTATTTAAAAAAAAATTGTCTTTAAAGAATAAAATTGATGCGTCAATACAATATTTTATAATGAAATTGACGAATTAAATTTTTAAAGTTGCTGCTGTTCAGCATCTTGGTAAAACAATAAAAAGTGAAAAGAGAAGTTTTCTGTTACATAAATTTAAAGCTCTTTAGGAGTACTTTATAACCCGAAAATATAAAGTCAATTTCTTTGACTACTACAAAATGACTATAATTTAAAAATTGCCCAAATACCAAATTTGGATGGCCTTATTTTCCAAACTAATAAAGTTAGGTTTAACTATGTATATAGTTATATGTAGCTCTTTTAAAGATCATTTTAATGGTAATACTAGTAATCATATACAGGGTAGGATCATAATATTAAGTTTAAAGTTTATTAGTCTCGGAAATAACGCCATTCAAATCAAGTATTTGGGTAATTTTTTAAATACAACAATTTTGTAGTGTTAAATAGAAAGACCCCTCTTTGATAAAACCCTATTTTAAAAGTCTTTGGACCCTGATTTCACACCTTAGTACTCTAGGAGTAATGACTCTATAATGGTGGGTTTTCACGCTCATGCAATTTGCGAAAATTGACTTGTGCATGTCAAAGTAAATACGCGCATTTAGTTTTGACGTCACGACACAGGCAAGAAATCCAAACAATAGATTTTTATTATGGGAATTCATGATGAAAGTTAAAATAACGCGATTTATGTGAGTTTTCTTGTGTGTTAGTGTCGGTTATTTGTGACACTGTGACTCTAAATTTTCGTGATTATTTGTGATATTCATTCACCTAACCTAACTATGTGAACAAAAGAGCAAAAGTATAATATTTACGAATTTTAATTGATGACATTAATGCTGAAAGGTTCCTCGTAATTCATTTTGGTAAAACTAATATAAAATATCTTAAATAGTGCCACTAATATAACAAAAATGAAAAATAAAGTATGTTTTCCAAAGAAACCTTTGTTTGTTTTATGGAGTGGTAACGGGGTAGAGAAGCTTGTTTGGATTCTATTCAAAGTCTTAAAAATATACCTCTAGAGTCAGCCTTTATGGCAGTGTAAAAAAGCGCATGAGAAGAAAATATTACAAAAGTATAATCTATCGCTTTTGGTCCTGCTGACCACTATGATTATGCAAAGCTAAAGTTTTGTGCTTTTTAAGCATGCAATTGTTTGCACAGCTAAGCGGCAAGACTGCCTAAAAAGGTATGATCTTGAGGGTAGAAAAACGTTAACGTCGTGTGACGTCACACTAAATGCGCGTATTGGTGCATACAAACAAAAATCGTTGACTTGCGCCAGCTAAAAAGTTTGGCTTGTGTAAAATTAAGAGGGTCAGATAATAATTTACATGTGGTTTATGCAAATGAATGAACGTGTAAACAACAAACAAATTTAAGGCATACATAGTGAGTAAATAATAGTTGTACTGGCGTGTATGAGGCTTAAACTTATCGTTTTCTTTTTGTTAGGTCTTTAATATTATTTGTTTTTTTTGTGGTAATATTAGTGCCACTAAAAGAAAAAGAGTTTCTCTTAAAATTTATTGATTATTCCATTATTGAATTAATATGAAAGTAAGGGGCTTTTCTTTCAATCTCACTCTTCTACGATCTTCTTGGTTTTTTTGTTTTTCACTGCTTTTATTATTTTAATTAAACAAACACCAACACTCCATCGTTTACTGATAATTAATCAAAGCAAATGTTTGCAAATAGACTTGACCGTCAAAATAGATTTAATAGTTCAGTCTAAGCACCTTTACACACTAAGCCGGTTTTGACGGACAGAAAGATAAAGAATTATACGAAGCCTTTGAGTTTGCCGACTTTACCCGTTCTCTGCGTATGAAAGGTTTTATTTGACTCCATACACTTTGATAGCGTTGGTCCGTTGCCCGTATTTTCATCTTTCGCTAATATGAAAAGGCAGTAATTTGCATAAATGGCATGCACAATAGTTATTTACATTACAAGATGCGAAAGTTTACTTTTTGGTGTGAGGTGGTTTTTAAATGGCCGAGGCGAAGCCGAGGCTATTTAAAACCTCCGAACACTTGAAAGGCCTTTCGCATCGTGTAATGTATTATATTTTTTATGCTACTGTTCTATGTATTGCATAATTTAATAATCATTAACATCATGTTTTAATAGAAATATCAGAGGTTTTGAAATTTTACCTGTTAAAAATTAATCCATAACAACACATTTATTGTTGACATTGTCTGTCATCAGCACTTATCAGATATTGAATTATTGTTAATTTAGTATAAATCCATTCCCATTTAAAAATGTTAAATGAATATAAAAATGGCATCCAAAAGGCAGCTGACCTTGCGTGTGCCTCACTTCTGCCAGGCAAATCTAAAGAGAGGTACCATCAAACATATAAATCGTTTTCTAAATGGCTTGCTACAAAAAATGTGGGGCGGATTGACGAGAATGTGATATTGGCGTATTTTCAAGAAAAATCCGAGTCTTTATCACCACCAACCCTCTGGTCTGTATATTCCATGCTCAAGTTAACAATTTCCGTAAACAAAAATCAAGATATTTCGGAGTTCAAGAAACTAGTTGCTTTTATTAAAAGGAAAAACGATGGTTATGAGGCAAAAAAGTCAAAAATTTTTAATAAAGTTTTTACTTAACGCGCCTGATCAAAGTTACTTAGCAATGAAAGTAATAGTCATTATGGGAGTGGCTGGGGCATGCCGGATAGACGAAATATACAGAATGAAGCTAAGTGATGTAGAAATAAGAAATGACGTGGCTGTAGTAAAAATAGTGGAGTCTAAAAATAAAGTTAAAAGAAACTTTGTAGTAACCAACGACGAAGGCTCAGTTCCTTATGTCAGATTTCTACAGGAATATATTAAACTGAGACCAAGGAATGCTCTAGATGAGCGCTTATTGTATCGTTATGAAAGAGGTAAATGTGTTAATCAAGTAATTGGAAAGCACACTATTTCAAATATACCTAAAGAAATTGCGAAGTTTTTGAAGCTTGAAGACATCAGTAGATACACTGGCCATTCTTTTAGAAGAACGTCAACTACGTTCCTTGCCAATGCTTCGGATGTCGATATTTTGGACTTAAAAGATATGGAGGTTGGAAGTCTTCTTCTGTTGAGGAGGGATATATTGCTGAATCCTATAGTAATAAGGTGGAAATTTCAAAGAAGATTGTACACGAAATTCCTACCAATATTTCTTCTAATGAAGTAACAGAGAAAAATATGAATATTAACGTAGTTAAAGGTGATAACGATACCCCAACAACAAATTTAAAAACTGTTAATTCTAGTATTATTCCTCCAATTTCTTTTGCTAATTGCTTAAATTGCACAATTACTTTTAATGTCAATACCTAACCTAGTGTTTTTTTTTAATATTTTGTCATGAATTAGTTACTTTTTATAAATAAATCCTAATATTTCCCACAAGCATATTTTCTTTTTTTTTTTTTAGTCTTACTTTTTGTCCAGGCGCTGAAAATATTACTTTCGTTGCTAGCGACGCTTAGCAACCTGGTAACACGAAGGTTCTCTTTCGTTATCGTTCGCGTTGCTAGGACCACCAAGTTTTCTTATTTATACAGTAGTAGAAAAATTAACTTGCGCAAATTGCATGAGCATGAAATTCCACTTTACTAGATTCGTTGACACCTGGTAGATACACGTTTAATTTAAAAAGTTTATACGTGTCGCATTCTACGATCTACAAAAGCAATAAATAAGTTTTTCAAAAGTAAAATATCGGTAAAATAAAAGATTTTATTGCCTAAATTTCATCCAACTTTTTACGACTTCCTATCTCCTGTCATTTAGTTTACATCTAAATCTAACAACTTTTACCGAGGGGTTTATAAAACTTTGAATCATCACCATACGAGTGAAAAAGTTGTAAAAAACCTCTAAACCGCCAATACTCTTGTGTATTAAAACAAAAATGGCCAATAAAAAGGGTTTAGCCTTGTTTTTTTTATGATAAGGGGTTTTTTTCTTTTGTTTCAAATTTTATTAATTATATTTACAGACTGTCCGCGTAAGGAGTTTACAAGAGGACAAATAAACCGAAACAAATTTTTCGAAAAAATAGTTATTTATGTAAGAAGTGCATAAAGTGATACCTACTTGTTTTAGGAATGAGAAGTTTAACAGCACGAGCCGTAAGGCGAGTGAGGCAATTCCATGAGTAAAAAAATCTTTATGCATTGAGTAAATAATTAATAGTTTAAAAAACTAAAAACACGCTTTTATATGCAACCGAACTAAAATTAAAAATAATTTTTCATTAAAAAATATTTTCACTTCATAGTAAAAGCGTGGGGTGCTTAATATATTAAATGTTATAATTATTATATTTGCCAATATCTATGATGGAAAAGTTATGAAAAATAGTAAAATGCACCCCACGCTTTTTACTATGAAGTGAAAATATTTTTTTTAATGAAAAATTATTTTTAATTTTTAGTTCGGTTGCATATAAAAGCGTGTTTTTTTTAGTTTTTTTAAACTATTAATTATTTTTCATTTTTTAGTTCGTTATATTGCACAAAATTCTTAATATAACAGTAAATTAGAACATACTATTTAATTAAGCAGCAAAAAGAAAATAACCAGCCCCTATGAAATGACAATGGTAGCAAATTTTAAAATTTGCAAAAGATTGCAACTCACTAAAAAATTTCTTCTTCATTAAGTAGCAAGTTTCAAATTTTGCCAACAGATGGCAATCCAGGCAATGTTTGGACTGTTGCCAACATTTTGCAATCCACTAAAAAATTTCTTCTTCATTTAATAGCAAAGTTTGAAATTTTTCCAACAGATGGCATCCTAGGTGTTGTTTTTATAATATAATGGAATTTTTTTCCTGGCGATTAAAAAAAAAAGATAAAGGGATACTGTTTGCAGATTATTGCATTGTCATGGGTCCTTAATACGTGTGCAAAGTTTCAAAGAAATCGAATAGCTGGAAGTTGGTTAAAATTAGGCTCAAAAGATTCCGTTACATAGGCAGCCAGATAGATAGTTACAACCCAAGTTAATAAAAGCGTGTTAAAAAAAATCTTTATGCATGTATTATATACTATATTTGGTATTTTCTAGAATCCAGCAACTCGATTTTAACAAAATTTGGTATACAAGGGTTTTTAGGGTGCTAATCATGAATCTGAAAGATTTTTTTGGCGGAAACGTTTCGTTCTCGAGATATTCATCATCAAAGTTCAAATTTGAACTAAGCTTATTTTCACTATATTCCCCTTCTTTTGCACACAATTCTTGATTTAAAGCTAAAGTGTCACACAATATTTGATTGATTGACCTTTGAAAACCCGGTTTCTACGTTTCTGCATATTTTTGCATTATTGTTGCGTTGGCTTGGTGGTCTTCGATAATGCGGCAACCAGTACATACACATAGGGCCTCCATGGCACACTGGGATTGAAATGGTTCAAAGTATAGCTATGCAATTTAATGCAAAAATAATGTGTAAACCACGTAAAAATCGGGGCTTTGAAAAGGTGAAAATCAGAAGCATTGTGATGCCGCACTAGCTTAAACTCAGGAGTTGTGCATTAAGAAGGTAAACATTGCAAAATGGGAATTGGTTTAAGAATTCAGGTCTGATGATGGGTTGATCTCAAGAACGAAACGTTTCCCACCAAAATAATTCTTTTCAGATTCGTGATCAGCGCTTAGAAAACCCCGTATACCAAATTTCGTCAAATCGGAGTTGCCGCAGGTTTCTAGAAAATTACCCTATATTTTTTTTCACGACCGTATAAAATTTCCCAAAAGTACCATTTATACCTGTTTTATTTATCTTAAATTTATTAATTTTAATTTTTCAGCACAGCCATTTAATTTTATCAAAAATCATATCTTCCTTATTTTTTAAGAGGCAATTACAAAGGTAACGGTAGTTTGGTTCAGTTAATGTCGGGTTTACTGTTACGTTGCATAAATTGATATTTTAAGTTTTATTGTAGGCGTAAAAACAAAGCCTGCATTTAAAGTGTGAAAAAGGTTTATGTGGTGTACTAGAATAGTCGCCCAACTGTAATTAATAATTAAAAAAACAGCAGTCGTAAAAAAAAATATTACAGTGCGTAAAAAAAGTATAATTTACCAAAAAGAGTTTTGTATAAAGTTCATAAAAACTTTTTAAAATGCATTTTTTTATTTTTAATCAAAGCCTTAATAAGAACATTTATTTAAAATAAAGTTTGTAATCAATAAAATATATAAATAAAACTCCATAATTCGGCGAAAACGCCTTGGTCACTTTCGTTTACAGCTAAAAAATTTGTTTTGCAAATTTTGGGGGACTTAGGTGTTGTAAAAATTTGGATTAAACAATAAAAAATAAAACTATTAAGGCTTTGTTTTTTTCTTTGTTTTTTGGAAAGAAAAATAAAGTCTATATCTAATAATTTCAAAAAGTAATAATAAGCAGCTTATACAAGAAAAAAAATAAAATAAAAAATAAATAGTTTTGACCTTTGAGGTATTGAAAAATAACCACCTTGTGCGATTAAATACCCGACTTGGTACATTTTAGGTCTTAATTATACTTTTTAAAGACTATATCATACACTATACGAAATTAAATTTTAAAATTAATAATTATTTAGGATCAAAGATATACGTTTCTAATCAGTTAATACACAGGGTGATAAAGCATGGATTTACTCAATCGATAGGGTTGATAGTGTGTTGGGAAGATATTGTCCTACAAAGTTGGAATAACAAACACTTATTTCAATTATTACTCCTAATCTGTTGCCACAGTACCAAAGTACCAATGATATTGGGGCAACAAAATAATCCTACACTTTTTTATGCTTTTTTTGTAGGTAAACGGCTGTTCAATTAGTCCGGATTGTACAGAGTGAGACGATTTTTTTATTTTATGTATGCATTTTTAACACATGTGACGAATTTAAAAGTTTGATTTGACTGTTTGATTAATTTATATTTTTCCTACAGAAAAGCAAAACCTTATTTAAATCAATATCCTAAACCGGTTCTCATAAAATCAAAATAAATTTTTTTGGAAAAAAAAATATATTATGTAAAATATTCTACTCCCTTTAAAGACAGTCAAAAGAAAACATCCTGCTTTTCTATGCTATTCACCACGACTCTCTCCCCAGACCGGTTTCGCCTGCCTTACAGGAACTCATCAGTGAGGCTGTATCGAGTCGTGGTGAATAGCATAGAAAACAAGCGTCTACTTATTAGACAAGTTTCATTGTCTAGCGGTAGGATATTAAATCCTGCCGTTGATGCCCTACTAAAATCGCATTTAGTAAATACGAGCATCAGTTGTAGCGGGGTGGCTATATATTATATGAAGCACAAGGAAAAAATTTCCTACCGTCTTGGTGTATTATATAAAATATTCTACTCCCTCTAAAGACAGTCAAAGAAAACATCCTGCTTTTCTATGTTATGAAGCACAAGGAAAAAATCCCTACTTGTGCTTCATAGCATATATAGCCACCTTCTGCAATTGATGCTTGTATTTACTGAATGCGATTTCAGTAGGGCATCAACGGCAGGATTTAATATTCTACCGCTAGACAATGAAACTTGTCTAATAAGTAGACGTTTGTTTTCTATGCTATTCACCACGACTCGATACAGCCTCACTAATGAGTTCCTGTAAGGCAGGTGAAACTGGTCTGGGAAGAAGTCGTGGTGAATAGCATAGAAAAGCAGGATGTTTTTTTTTTGACTGTCTTTAAGGGAGTAGAAATATTTTATATAATACACCAAGACAGTAGGAAATTTTTCCTTTGTGCTTCATAACATTAAAAATGATGTTTGTAAGCCTCTAAACTTTATAACATAGAGACTGTTTTTTATAATTTTACTATATTTTAATAATTTTTTAAAAATATGGATTTTTTATTACATACAAAATGCGGGTATGTCTGGATTTTAAATAAGATTTTATTCAAAACGGTACTAACTTTATTTATATCACCCCTATAATTTAGGACATCACCTTTTCAGACACCCTGTATATTTTAAAAAGCTCTTATTAATCCTAATTTAATTAAATAATAAAAAAATATACAGGGTATTCATAAAAATTTTTTATGTTTGTCCTCATAAAATATATAAGTTAGAAAAAAATGTAACTGCAAGGTTATAGGTTTTTACTATGATCGTAAGTTTCAAGAACAATTAAATACAAGGGGGCTCCCAAAATAAAAAGAAAATTATCTGTATGTCAACAACAAAGATGAAAAATCTTCCAAAAATGCAACACTTTGCAAAAGCCGCGAGTCTCTATATTCAATAGTAACCATGCAATTGCAACAAAATCTGGACATCCTGTACAGAATTTTAGTTCGGAAATATACTTATATTGCTGCCTTATAAATAGGTGAAGTTTACGAGTGTTTATTTTTCCCGACAGCTTTTTGGGAATTAACGAAATTTATTATTCGCCTTTTATTACTTTCTCTAACACTCTCATGTTTATTATCGCAATATAAATTTTAGCGCACTCATAGCAGTTAACTTAATTATGGCCGTTTTGGGAATTTTCTTAAGCATTTGGATTATTATATTACGTTTAAACCCCTTAGTTATCGTAAAAAGTAATTTTCTTAGTACTTTCTTTGCTGTATAGGTTACACTCTTAAAAATATTAGCCAAACTTTATAATGCCTGTCTAAGAAATAGTGTAACACCAGACAAGTGGAACAAGGCAATTGTAATACTGATACATAAAAAGGAAGATATCGCACAGGTCCAAAACTATAGACCAATAAGCTTGCTCTCCCAAATGTATAAACTCTTTATGAGAATTATTACTAGAAGGTTAACTAAGAAATTAGAATTCTACCAACCAAGAGAGCAAGCAGGCTTTCGTGATGGGTATGGCGTCAATGATCATCTCCAAACAATCAAAACAGTCATTGAAAAATGTGTAGAGTACAACAAACCCTTGGTCCTTATCTTTGTCGACTACGAAAAGGCGTTTGATACACTCGACCATCAGAAAATGTTCCAAGCCCTCGCCGACTGCAGAGTGGACTGTAGATATATTGACGTTATAAAACACGTATATAACAACGCAAGCGCCAGTGTAAGACTTCACGAGGATACTCCCGTATTCAAGACAGAGCGAGGAGTTCGCCAAGGAAACGTTATCAATCCCAAATTGTTTATAACTCTCCTGGAATATATGTTTAAAACTTTAAATATTGAAAAACCTGGGAATAAATATTGATGGTGAAAAGTTAAGTCACCTACGATTCGCAGACGATATAGTTTTAATAGCAGATAACCTGGGTGAAGCAAGAGAGATGTTAAGCGAACTTGAAGAAGCATCGAGGAGAGTAGGCCTAAAAATGAACATCGCTAAAACTAAACTTATGACTAACCTAGTTATTAGTAAAAATATAACGGTTAATAGCCTAAATATAGAGCAGGTACATTCATATAAGTACCTAGGTCATGAAATTCGTCTGGGGAGAGATAACTAAACGTGCGAAATAACCAGAAGAATTGGTTTAGCCTGGGCAGCCTTTGGAAGGCTGGGTCACATTTTAAAAGCTAATATCCCGATTTGTCTTAAAGAAAAGTTTTCGACCGGTGTGTCTTGCCTGTGTTAACATATGGAGCCGAAACACTAACTTTAACCAAAAGCACAGTAAATAAAATTCGAATCGCTCCCAGAGCTATGGAGCGTGCTATGCGGGACTTAACTTTAAGAGACAGGGTTCAAAATGTGGAAATAAGAAGAAGAACCAGAGTAACAGATGCCATCGAAAGAATCACCAACCTAAAGTGAAATTGGGTGGGTCACATAGCGAGAACAAACGATAATAGGTGGACAAAAAGTATTAAAGTGGAGACCAAGAAATGATGCCTTTCGCAATAGAGGAAGACCACCCACATGATGGTCCAATGATTTAAAACGCATTCAGGGAAATTGGATGAACGTTGCACAGAACAGAGAAAAGTGGAAGTCCTTACGGAAGGCTTACGTCCAGCAGTGTAGCTGTTTGATGATGATAGGTTACCGGCAATCTGTATAATTCAGGTATTCTATTCAATTCCTAAGGAAAATGTATTCGCTATGAGTGAAGCCATGGTACGAAAAATTGAATCGACTGACGCATTAGCAGCAGTGGCGTAGCGTGAGTCAAAGGGCGGGGGGGCGAACTCTAATTGGGGCAGACTAACTTCTTATAGAGCAGTATACTAAAAATATTTTTTGCAGGCACCAAGACAAGTACATTAATATAAGTTATGTACGAATAAAAATGTGAATTATTTAAAAAATTCTTTGATATCAATGTTATCATACCACGCTATAAATGAAAACTACATAATTTTTATAATTTTTTAATTAAAACCTTTTTTTAATTTTTTAAATATAAATAAAGAATTTTTAAAATATATTTTTGCAAAAACAAATATAAATAACGACTTTACTAAAACAAAACGCACTTTATAAATTTATAAATATAAAAAAACCATTTTTAAAACATATTTCTGCAAAAACAAATACAAATAAGACTTAACTAAAACAAAGCGCACTTTTAAAACTTATAAAGTGTGTATTAGTCTTAGTTTAATTAGGGAATAAGAAAAGGACTTGTTTACCAGAACTTACCATTTGTTAGTGTGCATAAGTTTTGGATTTAATTAAGGAATTAAAAAAAAATAGGACTTGCTTATGAACTAACCATTCGTAATTCCCTAAAACTGTTTTAATTACCCTGTAGAGTTGCCAAACTCGTAGTATCGGAAGGTAGGTATACAATTTAATATCCTGGTCAAACATGTACATGTCCTAATATGGCCCTTTTTCTTGGGCAGGTAGACGAAGGGATTCTGGTCGAAAATACGCCCGCAGTGGGTCAACATCAAGAGCATAATCTGACTCAATGCTTATTTGAGTGTAAATTGTTTAGCCTCTGTTCGCCAATGGTGGTCCTTTATTTTGCGTAAATGACTAAATGCCCTTTCAGCGCCGGCGCTATTAGTTTTACATTAAGTTTTAAATAATTTTATTAAATTTGAAAAACTTGCTGAAACCCTCAGGAAAAATTTATGGCTGTGCCACCTGGTTAAGGGGGCGCTAAAATAGAAGCTGCAGGGGGACAGCCGCCTCCCCCTACCCCCAACACTCTACGCCACTGATTAGCAGTGGTTACTATTGGCGTTACAGTGAGCATGCACGTCACAAACTTTGACTCAAATCCATCTTTTAAGCTGAGTGCCTAAAAAAGGCATATCAATCAAATATCTACATCCTATTGGATAGTCAGGCAGCCTTAAAGCCATTAGCTTTATGCTGTTTTTAACTCAAGGCTTGCCTGGGAATGCCGACTTTTACTTCATCGACTAGCTACAAACAACAGAGTACACGCAAATGTGGGTGCCAGAGGGCATGAAGGAGTGGAAGGCAACGAAATTGCCGATCAACTAACCAAGGTACAAGCCCCATTTGTAGGGACTGTAACCATTCTGCGGCATAACGAGAGGTCACCTAAGGAAGAAGAGAGCATGGGAATAGAGGAAAAGAAACTTACTGGAATACCGCTTCAGGTCAAAGACAGGCTAAAGAGATTTATCTCTCGAGACGCCTAAGTCTACTAAAAGCTAATGAGATCTTTAAAAAAGAACGCACTTAGGATAGTTACCAACTTCCTGACAGGTGCGGACCGTATGGGGTATTATTATTATTAGAAACATATGTTATACGCAATTTAGAGAATTATCGTTAAAGGCTAAAATATTTGGAAGGAGCATTTGTAACTCCAATAAAAAAGCTTGCTTTCCGAAACATTTCCAGCTTTGCGAAAAGTCTGGAAATTAAGGGATTGATTAATATAGGGTATCCACAAAAGATCTTTTCGGTCGAAGTTGGGAGAACGACCCTTTTATTACAATACAATACAATACAATGTATATAAAATAAAAGCGGAAAAAATATATATGGGCCTCAAATTTACAGTGGCTGCTAATGACATTTATCAGTGGGAGAGCACAAGCAAGGAAATGAAAACTGGCCCTTTATTTAAAAAGAAAAGTCCATTCGCCTATTTTTCTTAATGCAGAATACTTTGATCAATTTATTTCTGACCGCAACACCCGCAAATCCATTCGTATTTTTCATAAATGTTTTTATTAAAAACTCTGTTGTATGTCCTAGTTTTACTAGTAGATGATCAAATAACTTAAAGATCGTGAGGGAGTAGGTCTTCCTTTTTGTATAATTAAAAGTTTCTCTTCAAAAGGCAAACTATCCTGTAGTAGAAACTGCACCGCATTTATTTCCAGTTGATGATCCATTTCTAAAATATCACTTGAGGAGTAAAAATTTCTAAAGGAAAGGGTTTTTCATCTCTCTTTAAATTGCCTAACGTTATGTAATAGAAAGACGCAAACAAAACACCTTTTTCTATCAATTCTACTCCCAATTCGAAAAATCGATTGCTCTGCTCCTGGACACATATAATTTATTGTAGCGTTTTGTGTGCGTTTAATAAAGTTAAGAAGACGTAAGTCGCAGATCAAAATAAATAAGACAAAAGTGGGCACAATTCTCGTGATCTAGTAACATGTCCAACTTCATTCGTTTTGTTTATGCCTGGCTTGGTAAGAAAAGATTTGATATTTAGACGTTGGGTTGGAGTAATTTAAGTAAGATTAAAGCAGAGTATTTAAAAGTGTTTTATGGATCATGATAAATAACTGACATTAAATATTTTTCAACAATCGTCTTTTTTTATTTATGAAGGTCACTTACGTTCCCTTGTATCCTTGAATATCAGCCGCCGCAAATTTAATGTTATTCTGGCCCTAATAAACCAGAACGATTTTTGTATAAAATTTGGCAGGCACAAAGTTTCACCTGACAATCATTCAAAGTCGGCCATTTTCCTTATCTCATTCCATTACTAAAAGTTTGGACGTCTCATCGCACCTTCGTCTTTCTGGCATATTCAAATCAGGAGATTCGATAACGTAATTCTTTGCGGGTAAAAACCATAAATGACGGTATCTTGAAAATGCTCTAAGGTGATATCTTTTCGGATGTTAGATGACATTATTTTACAGAATTGGCTTTAACTTTTTCCTAAAACTTAAATTTCTACTTATTCCGTTCTCACTTCTTGAGGCCAATAAACGACCCTTTTGTCCCTATTGTCGGCCGGCGCTTTAGCCAGGTGTTACCTGCTATAAAATTTGAACGGAACAGGGTGGAATTTACTTTTTTATAGGAAAATAGAAACACATTGATAATCACATATTTTATTATTAATAGGAACAAAAATATTATTTATTAAATATACCTAGGGATACTATAATTTATTTTTTTAAACATTGTCATCACGTGACTGATGACGACTTTGGTAATTTCGTTAACCTGCACGTTTCTTCCAAAGCTGCTTGTATGAAACATCGTTTCTTAAAGTTGAATATACATTCTTTACAATTTCTTTAGCATCAACAGAAAGATGCTTTCTCTTGCTGCTTGCTGCTACTTGCTTGCTGCTCGTTGTCGCTTGCTTCATCGTCAGATTCACTCCACGTTCGCCACATTTTGGAAAATACTAAGCCATTTACTGTTCTAAGGGCATATATATACCCAAACTCCTTTTAAAACATTCAGGTAGGTATAGGTAATTAATGTATATTGGGTTTACCTTTATTTTTATTACAATTGATTTTTGCCTACCGAAATTTATTTTCAAGGTACCTACCTACCTGTACCTATTTATCAAATTACACAAAGGCCAAGTAGTTTTCATTATACCTTTACTTAATTAGGTAGGTAACCATATTATTCATATTATTTCCTTAAAAATTCAAATTGTAATAAAAGTTACCTAGTACCCAAAATTATGTTTAGAAATACTAACTACATACCTGTTTGCACATTTTTACATATTTTTAGACAATTTATATCTATCTATCAATATTTCAATTGCTTCTCAATGTAAAAGTAAAAAGTCCACTCCGGCCCTGCCTGCAGCTGGACGGAGTCTGCCGGACCGGTAGGAAGATTTATTGGAGGCAATATAATCGAAGTCCTTAAGTCAGAACGGTATAAGTATGAATTTACTATACCAGGTATCTTGCAAACGATCACCTTTTTGACTAAGATAAATTGCATTAGATCGTTATATTTCGGTCCAAGAAATTTGTGATAGCATTTTGTGCAGACCTTTTGGAAACACCTTATATTTTTGAGCACGAAAATACCCCCTACCAACCCTTTATTTCACTTTAACTAAAAAAAACCTGAATTTTAAATTTACCTTTAAAGTATCCCACTTCTGACGAACTTGAACGGCGCGGCGTTGAAAACAAACCGTGATATTTTATTAATTTTATTCAATCCGAAACTCGTTATCTCAAGACGTTATAAATAATAAATTCTTGGTGCAAATCTTTGTTCTGCTTTCCCGAAAATTGAGGTTTATAGGGCTTCATAATTTAAAATTTATTGAATCGTAAATCTTGTTATTCAATGCCGAAAGAACATTTTCGATAAGATTTATACTTTACTCTTTGAAAGGTTTCTCTCTTGGCCGTTTATTAAAGTAACTTCACAGTGTTATAATTAACTTTTTTAAATTTTAAATAAGGAGTTAGCTTATCATACTCAAAATTTTCCTTATATTGTTAAAGTATTTTTTTACCCAATTGATTATAATTCAGAGAATATAAAGATATCTGAAAGGACGAAGATATTGCAGAAACGTAGTAGTTTATTGTCCATTACGCCATCTATCGGTATGTCAAAAAACTATTAAATATATATAATATTTTTATTAACATCTTTAAAACTTTTAATAAAGTTTTAAACAAAATGTTTACAGCTCCTAACAGTCTACTTGAATATCTTGCCTTCTCGACTAGCCATCACCAATTAATCACACAACACACACTTATTAGGTAATGAATACATTTAATTATGTCTATTAAAAACTCTTTTCTTTAAAAAGAAACTAAAAGCTAGAAAACCAAGTGGAAAACAAATGCACAAAGCGGTCACCTTCGTTCGAAATTAACGTAACTAATTTTACCATCATTTTATTTTTATTCCAAAATACATAATAATATTTTGTTTGACCTAATTTTTATTTGCATGATTTTTAACAATAAAATGTAATGAAAAGGCCATTTTTAAATTATGTAAAAAAGTAAAATAATGTTGTTTAGCTGCCATTATAAATAAAACAGATCAAAAAATTGCTTTAATGTTAGTTAAATACCAATCTTTGTTCGCGGGTTCGATTCCGAACCGGTTCTGGGACTATTCGCATGCGCAGTGAAAAAGCAGCGTTCGCGGTTAGTCAAATCCTGAATTTTACTAACAGTTCTGTGTTCGCGGGTTACAATGGAATCAGTTCGTTACCGGTTCGTAACCTGATTAGCAGTCCTGATTTTTGTTGGAACTTAAAAGTTCTGTTCGAGAATTTCATGCGCATTGTCGACATGGTTAGCTGTTATCTGTTTTTGTGGTACAAAAATAAACCGTTTTATTACAGTTGGCCTATTTTTTTTGCCACTTTTATGCGGGTACATACCTGTTGAATATTTTTTTATATTTTTGTGTTTCTGAGTGTATATAAACAAAGGATTTTTAATTGTATTCCATATGAATGTATGTATGCAATAAAATAAATAAAGATTTAATTAAAAAATATAGACAATATTACAAGATTTTACCATTTCTTGTTGTTTGAATTTTATCTTTAGTTAAATGCACATAGGTACTTATGTTAAAAACGAGAGGAGGCAGAATCTCGTCTTCCGAGAGACCTCAGTGTTCCTGACAGTATAACAATTTACCTTTTTGTTTAATTTTTTTTTTTTGTATTGTATCCAATTTAACCAAAGGCTAGGTTAGAATACATCCTCAGCTGTATAGAAAATCGTTCGCAGTGAACTAAAGATTCCGAACTAATAAATAACTGAGACATGCGCTTTTAAAACAATTCCAGTAACGCATGTTTCAGGAAATGTTTGATGCACCTTAAAATTTTACCAGGATAGTATCTATGGAATAAGTAATACCTATGTTTGCCTAACTAACCCAACTCGGGACACCAGGTACTGCACATAATAGAAAGGTGTAATAAAATATAACCAAAAAAGTGTATGATTAACTCTGAAATTTTAATTACCTCTTAATTATATATTTAAGAACCTAATTTTTAAAAGGCAGACAGTTTTGTTGGGGTTTAATTACACAGCAGACATGAAAATATATATCTAAATGTTTAAAACGCGAAGCCAAAATTTCAGCCGCTTGTAGAGAGTTCTATGGCTCAAATGACATGGTCTTTTTGTTAAATGAATAAATAAAAAGACCATGTAAATGGAGGCATAGAATCTTTACAAACGGTGGTTTCGCGTTTTAAAATTTAGATTTATTTTCGTGTCTGCCGTAACCCCAACAAAACTGACTGCCTTTGAAAAATTGATTAAAATAGCTAATTAAGAGGCTGTTAAATTTCATAGTGATTCACACATTTTATATTATATTAAAAAACAACTTTGGAGGGGATTAATTTATGTAAACCCCCTCAAAGTGTACCTTCTTGAATTTTAATTAAAAATTAACTAAACTTTGATTTACGTTTGTTGGCCTGTGAATCAAACACTAATTTTCAAAGGGCTAGATGTAGTTAGACCTTTCTATTATGCGCAGTACCTGGTGTCCTACGTTGGGTTAGGCAAACTTAGGTGTTCCTACTACCTCATTTTATAGATACTATCCTGGTAAAATTTTTAAGGTGTATCAAACACTTTATGAAACATGCGTTACTGGCTCTTGACTTATAGGTTTACCTGTATTACAGCTTCGCTAATGTATGTACGTGGTGTACTTATACATTACTAACCAACCCGTCACACTATTAAAAAAAAAACCTGCATTGGGCAAGGAATCTAACCCGGGCCGCCCGCGTGTTAGGCGAAAATTTTACCACTGAGGCTCATATAGGAAATTTGACCCGTTCAGATACTTATATTATATATATTTATCTGCTAAATTAATATATCTACACATTCCATTTTTTCTAAACTTTTTATTTATTTTATTTTTATTTATTTTTATTTATTTAATTTATTACAGACTCTACAGGTTTGAAACCCTATTACAGAGTAGGGAAAAAGACAACTTAACATGAGTACAGATAAACTTATTCTAATATTATTTTCTTAAGTTGATTTAAACTAACATTAAATACATCACACTCAGCTTGAATTTCATTTAATTTCCTACACATTACATTAACTGGAGAATTACTGAAGTTATTGGTTCTGGCATTCTTTAGGTAAAATGTTATTGGATCCCTTGTTCGGTAATGAGGTACATAAAAATTTATTTGAGATAGAAAAAGAGGATCATCAATACTGTTATGTAATAATTTATACAAATATACAGCAGAGGCTAACGTTCTGCGAGTCTCCAAATTTGGTAACTTATAGTATTGAGCTAACTCTCCCTTAGATCTGCCAAAATCATAAATTCCAGCTTCTTTATAATAAAGGTACCTGAGAAATTTATTTTGTACTCTTTCAATACTATATTTATGAATTTCGTATTGTGGACTCCATATGATTGAAGCATATTCCAATATACTTCTCACATATGCAATATATAATTTTCTTATACAAGCAATATTCCTAAAGGGTCTACAATTTCTGACGATAAACCCATACATTTGTAAAGCTTTGTTAGTAATATTACAAATATGTAGCTTAAATGATAGCCCTGAATCAAAGGTCACTCCAAGATCCCTCACACTCTCAACACGTGCCAAAGCTAATCCATTCATTTTGTACTCAAAATTAATGGGTGTCTTTTTCCTATGAAAACTTAATGCATGGCACTTATTTATATTAAATTTTAGACCGTTTTTATTTGACCATTCTACTAATTTATCTAAGTTTTGTTGAACTATTAGACAATCGTTAATATTCCTAATTTTTGAGTATAATTTAAGGTCGTCAGCGAATAGTAAGACACCACAATTTGATATATCTTTAACTATGCTATTAATAAATAACAGAAACAACAGTGGGCCCAAGTTGGAGCCCTGAGGGACACCTGAGGTAGCCGTAAAATATTTGGAGTGATGCCCTTTAATTACCACTCGCTGTTGCCTATTTTCCAGATATGAGGAAAAGAATTTTACCAATTTGGGATGAAAGCCCCATTCATTTTGTAGTTTATCTAAGAGGATAGTATGGGATACTTTATCAAATGCCTTAGCAAAATCTGTGTATATAACATCAACTTGAAATCTATTGTCTAGATTTTCTGATATATATTGAGTAATATTAATTAAGTTACTGATAGTTGATCTATTATCAAAAAATCCATGTTGGAATAAAGTTACTCTTCTAAAAACTGATTTGTAAATATTTTTATAAATTATGGTTTCAAATATTTTAGCTGGGACAGATAATATTGCGATAGGTCTGTGGTTTTGAATATCTGTTCTATCGCCATTCTTGAAAACAGGACAAATTTTTACTTCCTTCCACAAATCTGGAAAAGTGCATGTTTTAAGAGCCAGATTGTATAAAACTTTTAGTGGATTTGCTAGAAAGCCAACTAAACCTTTAAAAATGTATGATGGAATATTATCAGGGCCTATAGCTTTATTAACTTTTAGGTATTTAATTGCATCACATACATCCTCATAGTCAACATTTGAAATACACACCACCTCGAGTGATTCGCAATTATCCAAAATATTAATATCCTGCAAGTTGTCCACATTTTCATAGACTGAACCAAAATAATCAGCAAAAGCATCAACAATAGCTTTACCATTTTTGTATTCACTACCATTCAAATGCATTTTGTTAGGAATAGAACCCAAATCTTTCTTATTTTTTAAATATTGCCAGAAAACCCTGGAGTCCTGACCAATGTTTTGCTGCATTTCGGTTATATAACAATTAAAGGCTTTTTGTTTAATTATTATAAATGTATAGCCTATAACACTCCCAAAATAGTGTAGCTTTCTGATAGAGAAAAAAATGTTACGATCGGTTTAGTATTTCGGAAGATTAGCGGCTACTAACAAACAAAGTTACAAACTTCACCTCTTTATAATATTAGTATAGATAACGATTACGACTTTTTTAAGTTTTTAAATCAATATATCTCAAAAACGGTGCCTCTTGGGAAAAAAATTATACAGCCATTTTTATAGATAATTACCTGATATACAATTTTTTTAGGCTAATTTTATGACAAAACTTACCGTTTCGCTGAAAATCTCGAAATACCCGTTTTTGGCACCTTTGACCCTTTTCCTCTAGTCGGATCAATGGGAACTTTTTACGTAATATTTATAACGGTGTTTTAAACAATCCTACCAATTTTCAGCCGGTTGCGAATTTTTGTAACCTAACTTATACACTGATTTTTGTTTATCACTCTTCTTTTACATTTAAAGAACTAGTGAACTAAAAGAGCGAACTAGTTCACTTAAATCATATGAACTAAAATGAGCGATAAAATATAGTATTGTCCATGATTTACAATTAAGTTAAAGATTACCTACGCTACGAATGCCCACAAATCCAAAAATCAATTTTTAAAAGAGTAGAATAAAAATTTCGCTTTGAAAATCTTACATCAGGTCTGCGGAGTATTAGAATTTATTTCTAAAAAGAGCTCAAAAGAATGTTTTAAAGGACTTTCGGTCACTGGTTCTACCTATTTCGGCTATTGCGAACTATTTCAAAGGAAATGCAAATTTTCAAGCCCCTCTAAGAAGGAGATTTTCGAAAGGTTACAAAGAAATGATACTTGTGTAAAAGTAGAATAGAAAATTGAAAACTTAAAGTTTTTGTCGGATTTTAATATTTCGCTTTGGTAGGGAAATTAAAGAGTCATCTTAACAAAACCTTAAAAGCTTGTTTTAAATTTAAATATGCTGTTTTTGCCATTGACTTGGTCAAATAATAAAGATATAGGGTGTCCGATTATATTTTAATCCATTTCTAAATGAGAATTAGTTAAAAATAAATTAAAACGTTTTTTTATTACATCTTTACTATTTTTCTGTGACATTAAATTAACACAATAACAGAATGGCAGATTTTCCGATATAGGGCAATTGGTTTCATATACAGACAGGTCCACGCTACTAGAAACATAAACAGGGAACTGAAAAATTTACTTCTGTCCGCTTCGATTGATAAACGTATCCGCATGACTAACCGAACGAGATCCCAGCTTAAAATAAAAAGCATTCCACAATTTTATCGCACCGTTTTTTCAAGTTTTGTTTATAAGCCGCGTACAGATCTGCACACGCATACGTTGAGCGAAGACACATACACATGCGTGTGCAAATGTGGACGTCGCTCTCGTGGCTTCCCGCCGCATGCGTTGCTTCTTTTGAATGACTTGAGCGCGCACGTCGCGAGCCAGCCTGTTGTCGGTTTTTCGAACGCTTCAAAGAAACATGCGTATGCGTTCGCGCTCAGTTTGGTCAGAAACAATCGTCTGTTGTTGTATTCTAGGGATCCTTGTAGTGAAAGTTTTTGTTTATTAATTAAAATTGAGTGGTCCAATGAAGATTGCCTAGCGCTTATTGACCAGTATTAAAAATATCCCATATTATGGAACACAAGACACCAATTTTTTTTCAAAACTGAGAAGAAGACGATGCATGGGAAATAATTTCAAAAAATTTAAATATGGAAACAAAAAGTCGTCTGATGACCTATCGCAGAAAGTTTTTAAATGTCCGAGTATTTGGTTCTAAAGCAATATCGATTAATAAATCAGAGCCCTCATATCTAGTTCTGCT
The DNA here is from genome assembly GCA_014170235.1 of Listronotus bonariensis. Taxonomy (NCBI): domain Eukaryota; kingdom Metazoa; phylum Arthropoda; class Insecta; order Coleoptera; family Curculionidae; genus Listronotus; species Listronotus bonariensis. The sequence goes on from JACEGR010000231.1 coordinate 120,927, forward strand.
TTTATAAAGTTGTGTTATCCACCAACGCCTGTTTTTCTTTTCATTTTCTTTTTGATAAATTACTCATTTAACAAATAATCGGCCTGTCTTAACCCATTCTGCATAACTAATAAGCGGCACTGATCAACCAGCTCTTCCTGCTCTTCATAAACAAAATTTTTTTAGAAATGTATGCGTGCATCCTTTCAGCGCTCTTGCCGGAGCGCCGTGAGCACGCACGCGTACGTAGCAATAAAAATTTCCGACGAATGATCTGATGCGCACGGCTTGAGCACACATGCGTGGGTGTAGTTACTCAGCGTACGTGTGTGCAGATCTGTACGCGGCTATACTCGCTCGAGCCAGGCGAACGTAAGTCAATTCGCCTAAGTCTTTTCTATGTTTCTACTACAATGGACCTGTTTGTAAATTAAATAATTTCTAATTTTATCGTTCTAGTAACTTTACTTGAAAAAACATCACTTTTTTAAATTAGCAAATTAATTGTTTATAATTTAATTTTTTAAAATTAAACAAATTTACTTATTTTGCAATTAAGCAGTCTAGGAAATTAAGAAAATTTCTTGTTTTGGAACATATATAAAAATTAAACAAAATTTACCTATTCTGCAGTTTCAACGGTTTTAGCAGTTTATAAAACCTATTGTTTCAGTGAAAAATTGCCCAATCTGCAGAATTTGCAAAATAGCGTAAATCGGGAAATAATTTTGGTCAATTGGATATCGGCAAGTATCACGCGCGGTCTGCGTATAAAAATAAAAGCGATGTTTGGTACAGGTGTCCCTTCGGCAACCAGATTAATGTTGGTATAACTATTTTTTGTGTGTTTATAATTATTATTATCATTTGAAAAACCTATGTATATTTTTCTTTTATCTTAAAATTAATTCTTTTTCCATTAAAAAAATGTAACATTTGTTATGGTTATTTTAAAAAATAACGAATATATTAATCTTTAAAGAATTTACTGCATGGCATGTAATAGTATTGTTTGACAATGAAAATTAACTACCTACGATGTTTCTTAAAGCAGACAGTTTTGTTGGGGTGTAATTACCGGCAGACATGAAAATAAGTCTAAATGTTTAAAACGCAAAGCCAAAAATTCAGTCGCTTCGTAGAGAGTTCTATGGCTCTGGTTTACTTGGTCTTTTTTATTAAAAGATTATGAACTAAATCATTAGATATATTGAAAGCAACGAAGTCGAAATCACCTAGGGTCTTAAGTGATTAGGTTTTATTTAAATAGATATTTTGTTACAAAATCTATAATGAGTAAAAAATAGACAGGTCGGCTAATTTATTTTACAAAAAAACTGAAATCCATATTTGTAGAACCCCTGTTAGTTCTCGTCAGATGGATAGTTATTGATGAATCCATCGATATTTCATTTGTTTGCCTTTTTCAAATATGCCACGGATATTGTCTTAATGTATTAGGTTTTGTTATACAAATAACTTAACTGTTTTTACATAAATAGGCTTAAAAGCAAATAAAAAATTATTTAATTACAAATATCTTTAATGTAGAAACTGCCCTTTGTCCTAAAACAAACGAAAAATATTATTGGGTAAAAATCAGTATTAGCCAATATTTCATTTAACCTATATTTGACCGGACTAATATCTATAAATTTTGTAAGAAGGAGAAAAAGTAAGCGATCAGTATCTATCCCTATCTAAAAGCTTTATTTAAAAAGAGATGGGGAAATGTTCTGGTTAGTTCGAGCGTAGTAAATGATAAAAAATGTTTTTTTGCAATGTCCGTGCTGGGCCTAACACTGGGTCGGATTTGGGTTTGTTTTAGATGCAAATTTGGATAGTGCGAGAAGTTGTTCTTTTAGTAAAATGTGTGATTACTTGTTTTTTTAATCAATTGTGCTCATTTTAATAAGTATTTGGGACTACTGTATTATATTCCTATTAGTTCGTAGCATTTTTTATGGTTTAAATATGTCTTTAATTATAAAAAAATAAAACACATTTTAAGTCCGCTTCTGATATTTGCCGACATATGAATTATCTATGGCGGGTCCTAAACACGATTATTTCGGATGTCCTGTATATTTATTACCAAATATTGTATTATTGTAGCTCTATTTTCTCTCAACATGATGTAAACTACCCACCCGACTTAATATATAAAATCTGCGCGAGGTAACGGTGCTATTTGCATTCACTAATTAAACATATTTGTTCATAGCGACAGCGACACTCACGTTACCCGTAAGTTACAATGTCCCTTTATGTTGTATAATAGGACCAGGGCTGTTAAACCGCAGTCATAAACAGAGAGTCTATGGAGACTTATAATTTAACATAACCTTTCTGTGAACCGTTTAAAATTGAGTTGATTATATACTCCCTGTATTTAACAGTTTATCACAGCGATTAATTTTTCAGATAATTTTAAATGTACATAAGTACCCTTTAAAACTGTATTAGAATTTAATTTCTAAGAAAAATTATTAACGCGTCAGTAGCGTCACAAATGTAATTAAATTGTATTTTGGTAAAATATCAATTCCCCAAAGTTTCTGAGCACCACATATTCTGGTATTTAAGATTTTAATTGTTTCTTTACAATTTTTTAGAAACTACGGACATTTATCTCGGGACGGTTTTTTACTTTTTTTTAGAAAAAGTCATCAGTGAGTAGATATAATTTTTCTTCTGAATGCTCTTTTTTACTTACCAGAGGATTATTGCATAGGCAATAATTTGTAATTCGGGTTATTTTAGGGCATTTGTCGATTAGCTTAGAACAAACGTTAACATTTTTTAAATCTTAGTAATTTTAGAAAAAAAAATATACAGGGTGTTTCAAAAATTCAGAACTTCCACAATGTCGCTCTTGACAAAGTTTTTGTAAAAAAACGGACTTTTCTATTACACCCTGTAGAATAAAAACAAGAGAAAATTTACACAAAGTGAAATGGCCATTTTTTTCCAAAAAGTTATCCTACAAAACGGTAAAAAGCCGCATTTTGCTATTGCATTTTGTTTAAGAGTAATAACGATTTTAAATTTACCAAAAAATTCCAGTTGCAGTTGAATTGAGCAGCAGTTTAGATTAACTCAGAACAAACGTTAACAATTTTTGAATCATTACAAAGTTTTAAGAAAAATAATGTCCTGGGTGTTCCAAAGGTCCAAGCTTCCACATTTATACATTTTTTTAATGCTAAAAAAGAATTCTTACATTAGTGATACCCTAGTATTTAAATTTTATACCCAGAGCTTGCGATATCTTATCCCATGCGTATTAAGGGCAAAAAAGCGTGAATATAAGAATATTTGTAACTGTACTTAATTTTATGTTTTAATGTTAAATAATTTTGTAAATAAAATTGACGTATACTGTATATTGTAACAAAAATTTTTTCCAGTTTTTTCCTATTATATAGAGTCAAAATTTCTTTAGTTGGTTACTAAAAATTGACTATTTGATTTTAATGTATCTATCATCTATTAACATGTTTTGGTAGTTTTATAGGTTAAAACAGAGACAACAATGAGACGAGTAACTGGTCCTAACAATTTGTCCATTGTATTTATCTCTTTCTGGTTTAACGCAAGTTCCAATAAATATGTCTTTGTCTTTCATCATGGCAGGCTATCGTAGATGGAGCAATCATCGCTTTGCACTGGTTGCCAAGTTGGTTACAATTTCTGCATGTAAACTTTAATGTCCTTTTTGGCTCGCATCTAATTAAGAGAAAGAAAATATACCATGAATCAAATATTCTTAACTTGACAACGTTGCCGCAGGCAGTCACGCGCAAATGTTATTCGATATTTGTGTATTTATATTTTCAATGGCCGATTTGTTTGGACAGTTTGTTTACATTTTCTGTGATTTATTGTGTGTTTCGTGGTTTTTTACCCTTAAATTGGACTTTGAATATTGACTTTTATTAGTGATCACAGTGTATATATTAAATTTGTGCTTTTGAACAGATAATTTAAGGTAATATTGACATGGTTATCTGTAAGAGAAAAATCTTTATAAAAACACGAATAAATGACATTTTTTAATTAGGTGTGTGTAATTATTGAACTAAACCCCAATATTTTATATTAATAGGAAACAAACATAATAAGGGCAAAAATAGCACAGCTATATAGTTTGAATTTGGCGGGCAAACGATAAAGTCGACCTCACGCGCCATCTGCGTTTACCTTCCTTGAAGACAGACAAGGAAGGCCCAGCAGCTATCTCTCTCTCGGATAATTTATTTACATTTAGTTGCTACGTACTCATTCTTGTCTCTGGGTTAAAAGTAATACCTCTGAACGAACTAATTTTTTTTGTAAAATACAATATATCATCTACTAAACTTTAATGAAAACTTAGAATATTTTATATTAAAACTATATATTTAGATTATTTTAATCATTTTAATTACAGAAATGTAAAATTTATACGGCTTGATAAAATATTTTCTGGCAGTAAAAAGATCACACATGCATTTTTAAATTTAAACCTTTTCAGCAAAACTAGGTCATCGTCCTGTGAGATGAAAATTCAAATAAATATGGTCATTTTAAATCCCTTGTTATTTATAGCTTTTTTCTGGCGTGCATTATGAGGATGAATACATCCCTGGCCAGTTTATTTATCTTTTTTCGTTTGACTTTTTCTTGAGTTAAAATATCATACTTTGTTATTTTTTTTTGAGTTGAAATTTCTTTGTCGGGCTTGGTAAAATCGATCATTCGATTTTAATATATCTATTACCATAATTTGATAGCTTCATAGGTTTAAAGTAATACCATAGTTTAATGATTGTCAAGTTACTCCACTCCTCTCTGGCATTTTCATGTTTTGGATACAAAGACCACCCGCTTTTAGTACTCTAAAATGCAGAGACAAAAATGAAACGAGCAACCAAATGTAAATAAATTATCCGAGAGAGATAGCTGCTGGGCCTCCCTTGTCTGTCTTCAAGGAAGGTAAACGCCAGATGGCGCGTAAGTCTGACTTATCGTTTGCCGCTAAATTCAAATTATATAGCTGTGCTATTTTTGCCCTTAATGTTGGGTACTTGTTTTTGTTTCATTAATATAAAATATTGAGGTTTAGTTCAATAGTTACACACACCTAATTGGAAATGTCGTTTATTTGGTTTTTATAAAGATTTTTTCTTACAGATAACCATGTCAATATTTACCTTAAAATATCTGTTGAAAAGCACAAATTTAATATATACACTGTGATCACTAATAAAAGTCAATATTCAAAGGGTCCAATTAAGGTAAAAAACACATGAAACACAACAATAAATCACAGAAAATGTAAACTAACTGTCCAAACAAATCGGCCATTGAAAAGTATTAAACACAAATATCGAATAATATTTCGGCGTGACTGCCTGCGGCAACGTTTGTCAAGTTAAAAATATTCGATGCATGTTATATTTTCTTTCTCTTAATTAGATGTGAGCCAAAAAGGACATTAAAGTTTACATGCAGAAATTGTAAATCAACTTGGCAACCAGGGCAAAGCGATGATTTGCTCCATCTACGATAGCCTGCCATGATGAAAGACAAAGACATATTTATCGGAACTTGCGTTAAACCAGAAGAGATAAATACAATTGACAAATTGTTAGGACCATTTAGAAGCTCTGTCTCATTCGTGTTTCTGCATTAGCTACGATGCCTTTATGACATGTGTCAGATTGGGGCATTAATAGCCAAGAGGAGATACAAGGTTGTTCAATCTAAGAAAATTAAAAGTGTAGGCCTTTATTAAAAGTTATTAGAATATTAAGCTTATTTACAAATTTTTTCAGTATTACCATTTTTAAATTGTAACTATAATTTATTTCACATACATAATTATTGTTTCTGTTTATACAGAACACAAGAAAGGTTATAACAAGTTTTTATAAACTTTTTTAAAGTTTACCCTATTTGATAAGAGTATGTGCCCTTGGGGACGCTGAAAATCGGGTTTTCTTAAATAACTTTTATAATACTCTGGTATAATAAAATAATTAATATGACAGATACTGATAAGAACTCCTTAAAATGGTGTCTTTAAATATATGCAGCTGCAAATTTATGTCGTCATATATATTTTTCGCATCATCAGATGCAATATGCCTAATCAAATGTATGAAAATAAGTGTGGATTTTTATGAAACACACTTCTGTCACCCTGATTTACAACTCTGTCAATGCAATTTTTCGACGTACAGTGTTAATTTAATTTTTTTTTGGCACAGCCGTTATAAGTCTTGTACAGTGCACGTTAAAACATAATAAAAGTAACATTGGTAATTCTCGAAGTAATTCTCTCTTTGAATTTGCCTTTAATTGCTGGAAACAAGGAGACATGTTTATGTGAAAGCTGCAAAGAACAACCACTTGTTTATCAATTAACAGGTTTTTTCACGAAAACACGATTTTTTGAAAAATACAACAATCTAAAAAACATATGGCTGTGTTGCAATAAGCACAAAAATTTTCAGACAAGATTTAAAAAAAAACTGACAATGTTGTAGGATTAGAGGATTCCATAATCTTCAATAATTAAAGCTAGATAATGTATAAGTATTATGGAAAATGTGTAAGCTAATTTAAGCAAAAAACTGGTATGGGTAAGTCTGCCACGGGCCCTAATGAATGCACATTTTCTAAGAGGGTATTTTAAGAGTCCTTAGTAGTATCTGTCAAAAAAAAAAAAAAAAATTTTTATTTATTAATTTTCATAAAGACAGTATGAAATAAAATATCAAACACGCCCGTTAGGTGTTATTATAGTACTCGTTTATATTTTAAAATACCAAGTACCATAAAAGTTTATTCAGAAAAAAAATTTTCAGCGGCGTCCTTTAAGGGCACATTTCTCAGTAAAGAGGAGCTTTCGAAAAAAAAAAATTAGAAACGTAATATTATTTTATTTCAAACTGTCTAGTCAATCCACTTACCCTGTATTAATGTGGGGCCGGTAAATTGCACATTACGGTACCTGAAACCGTAATGTGTTGCCTAGCAACGCTGTCATGTATCATTACAAATGTCCACATGATTATTGTTGTTATGCCTTCATTAATGTCATTTTTGGATGCCAAAATGGCGTTACCCATTAAATACCGTCTAGGAATTTCTACTTGTCCTTATAACATTTTTTTTTATTAACTTTAGTAAATAAAAATGATTAGATTATTACAAAACAGACTTCCTATTACATTTCTTAAGGTATTTTGTTTAACTAAAGTTGCTAAATTTCTATTGTATTTAAACCTATATCTAGCGTAACCTATTTAATACCGTTTAGGAGCTACAACTAATATAATATATTTTTATCAATTTGACAGTGACAAGCGAAGAATATTTATAGTTACCTATGATATGGAGAACCAGGCTGTTACCTACGTAATTAAAGTAAAATAATTTAAAACTAACAAATTGTTCTCTTAAAATTTTATAAATAATATTTATTCATTAATTTTCATAAAGACAGTATGAAATAAAATATCATACGATACACGCCCGTTAGGTGTTATTACAGTACTCGTTTATATTCCAGACTCGGCTCCTGCGTCGCCTCGTCCTTAAACATTTCGTACTGTAATGAGTCACCTACCTATTTTATAAATATATAATAATAAATATTACCAATTACATAATAGTTCATTTCACACCCCATAAACAACAACTTTTAAAATTATTAAGACATCCCTATATAAAACTTCCTTAAAAACAAATATTTAAATACATTATCTACTCTCGCTTCTTTTGAACCAAAAAAATATGTAAATACCAGAAATAAAACCAAATTCTTTGAGTGATTACAATGTACCACATCTCCAAGGTAGGCATCCGTAAAAATTTTATTTTGTTTTGTTTTATTATATAATAGATAACTTAAAAAATCATAAATGTTATGTAGTTTTGTTTTAAGAATTGGTTGGTTAGATTATATATATATATATATATATATATATATATATATATATATATATATATATATATATATATATATATATATATATATATATTTTAAACATTTTTATAAAGATTAAATAAATACGCTATTAATGTATGTGCATAATAAATAAGGGGTAAAATAAAAATTTTGTTTTGTAATAAAAAGTTATTGTATATTACGTTGTTAAAACTACACATCGTAAGTACTTTATATTAAATTTTGTTTTCATATACGTATTAACTAAGCTGCGCCAAAAGCTTTTTAAAAGACGAGATGTTATTTTCATAATCTTTATATTATTTTGATAAGTATATTAAGAATAAAAAAAAATTGAATTATATTTAGGGTGATGCACAGTATTTATAAGGGTCCTTTTAAAAATTTAATTAAAAGTTCTTATTAATATGCGTAGACAAAGGTAAAGGAGATTAATTATGCCATATACATATACATAATTTTTTAAATATTATACAGGCTGTTACAAATTCGAGAGCCACCATTAAGTCATCGAAAACTGATTAAATTAGGGCAAAGTTGTGCATTTTTATGCCTAACAACATTATTTTTAAAAAATTTTAAAATTTAAAGCCGCTTCGGAATTAACTGGATAAAAAAACGAAATTTTGCGGAACAGTTTTTTGAGTTTATTTAAGGAAAAAAATGTAAAACAAATGTCACATTAACATTGCTACTTTTTCCATTCTACAAAATAATGTTTTTAAATTTAATATTCAACGTTTCGCATTTAAGCCGCTATCATAAACTTTGTTTTTTTTAAAATAAGCAGAATATTTAGTTTTAAGAGTTGTAAACTCATATTTTACATTTGGGCGACGTTTTGAAATAAAAAAACCATCATTTACCATTTTGCCATTAAAAATTATGATTTTATCACATATCTTTGGGAAAATTTTCGTTCGCAAGTTCGCATCCTTTCTTTATGACAGACGACTACTCGTATAAGGTAGGCGCGCTTGTGGCGGCTTCGGTTGTATCGGCAAGCGTCGATCTCCGGAGTTAAGCAGTGAAATGCGCGCCCATAATTTGGATGGGTGACCGGCACCAGCGGTGTTTTGAGCAACGGCACACGGTGTTCTGCTCGGGGATGCGGACCGCCATCCAAGTTATGGAATGAATGCTGTGTGAATGAGAAGGAGTAGGGGTCAAGGTACAATAAGCCTTCAGGCTGCAGTGCACCACCTAGGGGGCGGTCGTCGGACCTGGGTGGGATGACCCCGAAAGGGTGAAAAAAAAAAAAAAAAAAAAAAGGTAGTAGAGTGGTTTAATTAAATTAAAGGCTTTTGACAAGATTTAAATAAATAAAAAAATGACAACCCATTAAAAAAGGACTTCAAAAAAGGGAAAAAAATAGAAAGTCCTCAAGACCGTCCATTTTATGTTAGGGCAGTGTTCCACTTTGTTATGCTTCTTTAGTGGTATTTTTCGAGACATGATCAGTAAACAAACAGATAAATACCATACTTTTGAAATTTATGTGGCTTACTTCATTCTTAATGTTGATTAATATTTCAAATGGCATCAGTCATTTGATCAAATAATCAGGATTACTTGCAGGTCAACAAACTTAAAGTAAAACTAATCATGTCTCGAGAGAATTACACTTTTATTATATTCATATTATCTTTCAGGGGGAACCGGTGATATTTGAAAGGAAGACCCAAGTCACTTTTAGACCCCCTAGCGTCGCTACTACATTTATTTTGTAGCTTGTTATTTAAATTATAAAAAAATTAGAAAGAATGGTAGAATGACTGGGCTGGACGGCATTTCAGCAATCGTATTAAAAAAATGTTCTCCAGAACTTGCACCAATCTTAACTCGGCTCTTTCGAATTTCTTACGACACAGGTATCTTTCCGGAGAGCTGGAAAGCTGCACGTGTTCAACCTATTCCCAAGAAAGGATCTTAATCTCTTCCATCTAACTATAGACCAATTTCAATTCTCTCAGTTCTTTGTAAAGTAATGGAAAAATTAATTAATTCCCAAATTCTAACTTAGAAAACACAAAATTTTGCATGACAGGCAGTATGGATTTCGCCACAAAAGATCTAGAGCAGATCATCTTTCCTTCGTATCACACTGCTGAAATAAGTCTCTTGAGTTTCTAGGTGAGTCCCAGATCGTTGCTCTTGATATATCCAAAGCTTTTGACCAGGTCTGGCATGCCGCACTTCTTAATAAACTTCCCTCCTATGGTCTTTCAACTAAACTCTGTACTTGGCTCTCTAGTTATCTATCTGATCGTCGTATATCAGTTATTGTGGACGGCCATTCTTCTAAGCTTTCACTAAGTAAATGCTGGAGTCCCTTCAAGGCTCAGTTCTGGCACCAACATTGTTTCTTCTTCACATCAACGACCTTCTCTCGTCCACAACTAATTCCGTTCATACTTTCGCCGACGATAGTACTCTTCACACCAGTTTTCAGGTTCCTAAACACATCACTAAACCTGACTTGGAAAACAAACGCAGAGCGATGCAGATATCTTTTTCCCAGGATCTTAATTTAATATTGGATTGGGGCGCCAAAAATCTGGTCCATTTTAATGCATCCAAAACACAATCATGTTCCTTGTCGCGAAAAGAGTCATCAAATACTCATCTTCTACTTATGAGCGGCCAAGTTTTACAGAGCAAAAACACCTTCAATCTTGTGGGCGTCACATTTGATAAGTAACCTTAACTGGCATAAACATATTGTATCTATAGCCACGGTAGCTTCAAAAAAGCTTGGATTTCTCTTTCGAGCCAGTATTTTTCCCCTTTCTAATTTAAACACTTTATATGTGTCCCAGAACCGACCTCCCTTGGAATATTGTCTCTCGGGGCATGGCGTCCCCCACAACCCTAAGCATTCTTGATTCTATTCAAAGAAGAGCTATTCGTCTCATTAATGACACTTACATATAGGTACTTCCATGGCTTCTGCTCTGAAGAATTGTCCAGTATAGTTCCTCCTCTCACGGTTCCAACCAGAGAAACTCGTGGTTCCGCGCGTATGCATCCCTATACGGTCCAACTGGACAGGCCCCGAACTTCCCACTTTGTTCGTTCTTTTATCCCTAGAGTTTCTAGAATGTGGAACCCGCTGCCCGCGGAGGTCTTTCCTTCCCCCAAATCTTAAAGTATTTAAGTCCCGTGTCAACAAACTCCCTCTTACCTCGCTTAAGATACCCACGGTACGTTAGTATTTAGGCTTTTAGCCTTCGTGGTTTGTCCAAAGATAAAAAAAAGAATAATTTTAGAAGGGCTGTAAATTTTTACAATTTTAAAACGAAATGTTGTTAGGCATAAAAATGCGCCATTTTGCCCCAATTTAACCAAACCTGTATCTTTTAGCATTTCCAAAATCCTAATGGCGGCCTTGGTTTTCTAACAGCCTGTATATTATTTGTATTAACAATGTTACATTTTTTAAAAGGTAGCAAAAATAAAATTTTAAACTTTAAATTACCTTGTTACCATAAATAATTGTATATAGGATAAAATTTCGATTTAAATGAAGCTAAATAAGTGTCTACATTTAAACATACAAAGTAATATTTTTATTGCGAGTTAATACAAAAGTTATTACCTTAACCGAATACAATTCAATTTTATGAGACCTATAAACTTGTTTTGTTGCCGATGAAAAGCAATATTTTCATATCTTTTGAAAATTGGGTCACTTTAAAATGAAAATTTACCATTTCAAAAATAATTTTATCCGTTTAGGCCTGGATTGAAAATGATAGAATTGTTTGTCTGTTTTATAACAATTGAACAATTTAACCACAAAAATTTACTTTTTTTTTTGTGGTAAACCGCATGGAACTTGGCATGCTATTTATATTCTAAAAAATTTAGAGTTACTTAATTTAAATTTACAGCGAATAAAGTACAAAATATAGTTAAATATTTTGGGATTTTTTGAGCTATATTCAAGACAACATTAAGAATGGTATACCGGGTGACAACAAAATTACTATCCAGCATTTTATTTTCTTCATTGAAAAAAGTATACTTTATAAATTTTGGGATGTTATATTGTTGAAGATATGTTCTATTGTTTGGCGGATTCATTTAATAGATGGTATTTATTGTGGGTACACACCAAAATAAAATTAAAAGTACTAAAAAACCAAAAAAATTTAAACAAGTAAAAAGATAATTAATAATCGACGTTTCGGTGGCAAATCTGCCACCGTTGTCAAGACAAATGGAATAAAAATAATAAAATAAAACTTACTATTATTTAGGTTTTAAAATTCAAAATTTTTATGTTTTTTAGGATATTCTGAAAACTTTGACATTAAATGTCAAAACATGTTTGTTTGGTTATAGTGTCATAGTGACATAGATAACTGGTTGCTGGTGTATTGATTGTTTATTTTACAAAAAAGGTGAATAGTTAGTTAATTTTTAGTCTTCCTGAAGATACTTCAGTATCAAGCAAAGGCAACCAAGTGTTATTTAAATTAACTGAAATTGATGCTACACAATTATCTTTATTTAATAATATATACGCACTTTCTTTGATTTTGCGTTTTTTAGAACAAGTTTCCTTTGCTAAAATGCTCGAAGCATCCCAGTTTATTCTATGATTGTTATCAAATGCGTGTTGGCAGATTTTTGATTTATGAAATTCTGTATTTTTAATGTATGATCTGTGTTCTTTTATGCGTTTGGCTAATGGTCTACAAGTTTCACCTATATAAAACTTATTGCATTCGCAAGGTATTTTATAAATGACATTTTTGTATTTTCATTTAAGTTGTATGGTTTTGTTTTTGTTAATTGAGATCTGATTGTGTTTTGTGTTTTAAAGATTGTGCGAATATTAAATTTATGCCCTCTTCGTTGAATTTTATTTGATAGTCCGGGAATGTATGGTAAAAATAAATTTGTAATAGGTCTATTTTGATTTTGTCTTATAACTGGAGTTTCAAATTCAAGGAAACAATTATTTATAAAATCAAGAGGATAATTATTTTGAATTAAAATATTTTTTAAATAATCTTTTTCAATATTTTTATTTTGATTAGAACAAATGACTTTAATTCTATCAAAATCAAAGAAAGTGTAAATACCAATTATGTTATATTGTGCTACCAGAAAATTTTGGATATAATAGAAACTGTGTATTAGTTTTAATTCAACCAGAAGTCATATTTACTTTGATTTTCCAAATAAAACATTTTGTATATTTTTTAAATTTAAATTCTACAACTTAATCCTGATATATATTCATAACCTTCCTTTTTTAATTTTAGAGAAAATCGTGTTTGAAAATGTCCAAAATATGTAGTTTTATGAATATTTACATCTATATCGCTCTTAGTTCGATTGCAAGCTGAGTCCAAAAATAGATTAAACAAAATGAAAAGCATTTAAACACATTTTGTAACTAAACATCAGAGCAAAAAAATATTAAATACTTGAGGCAATGATTCCTAGTATAAAATGAATCTAATTTAAATATTTTTAAATTGATAATTAAATTAGTTACCCCTTGCAAACCATGCAATTTAAGAACGTAATAATAAAAGGATATTTGCCATAAAATTTTTGTCACAAACAAGTGGATACCACAATTTTTTAAGTTTTAACTAGGACATTTTAAGGTCTGTAGTTTTTTTATTTTGTTTTTTTTTAATTATAAAACTCCCAGATCGTTGCTCTTGATATATCTAAAGCTTTCGACCAAGTTCGGCATTGGCGCACTTCTTAATACTTCTCCTCCTTACGGTCTTCCAACTAAACTCTGCTCTTGGCTCTCCAGTTATCTTTCTAATCGACGTATATCAGTCATTGTTGATGGCCACTCTTCAAGCTTTCTCACGACATAATGCTGGAGTGCCTCAGGGTTCAGTACTCAGCACCAACTTTGTTTCTTCTCCACATCAACGACCTTCTTTCTTTCCACAACCAATCCCATTCATAGCTATGCTGACGATAGTACCCTTTCAGCCCATCTTTTCAGGTTCCCAAACCAATCTCTCAACCCGACTTGAAAGCAAACGCAGGGCGATGCGATATCTCTTTCACAGGATCTCAATTTGATATTGGATTGGGGCGCCAAAAATCTCGTTCAACTTAATGCATCCAAAACACAATCGTGTTCCTTTGTCGCGAAAAATCATCAAACACTCATCCTTTGCTTATGAGTGGCCAGGTTTTGCAGAGCGGGGACACATTTAACCTTGTGGGCGTCACATTTGAGAATAACCTTAACTGGCATAAACACATTGTATCTATAGCCACCGCGGCTTCAAAAAGCTTGGATTTCTTTCCGAGTCAAAAAGTATTTTTCTCCTTCCAATTTATACACTTTGTATGTGTCCCAAATTCGACCCTCTCTGGAATATTGTTCTCATGTCTGGGGAATGGCATCCCCTACAACCCTCAGCATTCTTGATGCCATTCAAAGAAGGGCTGTTCGTCTTATTAATGATCCTTTACTTACTCAAAGACTTCCTTCTCTTGCCCATCGTCGAGCTGTGGGAGATCTATCGCTCTTCTATAGATACTTTTACGGCTTCTGCTCCGACGAATTGTCCAGTATAGTCCCCTCCTCTTGCAGTTCCCAACAGAGAAACTCGTGGTGCCGCGCGTATGCATCCCTATACAGTTCAATTGGACAGGCCCCGAACTTCCCATTTCGTTCGTTCTTTTTATCCCTAGAGTTTCTAGACTGTGGAACCTGCTGCCAGCGGAGGTCTTTCCTTTCCCCCAAATCTTCAAGTTTTTAAGTCCCGTGTTAACAAACTTCCTCTTACCCTGCTTAAGACACCCATCATGGTACGTTAGTATTTAGGCTTTCAGCCTTCGTGGATTGATAAAATATCAAAATGGGTAAGGGCATAAATTATTAACAAATGAGATTTCTCCCTTTTAACAGCACATTATATAAACATTAAAAATTATCTATTTTGTCAATTTTTTTTTATCACCCCGTAGGATGTATTGCTAACACTAAATAACAACGGTTAATATAAAGTTATAGCTTCACATTTTTCTAATACTTTTGAATTGTTTAATAACTTAATTAATAAAGAGATAAGGCCATATTTAAATCAAAACATTTTTATATATTGAAAGTTTTCATGGATAAAAATCATGATAAAGTATAATTATTTTGAGTGCAATTTGATAAAACACAAAATACATAGAAAAATGAAGTTTTAAAAGAAAAAAAAAAAAATTAAATATGTATGTGTAGTTTTTATTTTTAACTTTGATGATGATATCTCGGGAACGAAACGTTTACGAAAAAATTAGATTCGTGATCAACACCCAAAAACCCCTATATACCAAATTTCATCAAAATCGAGTTGCCGCAACTTAGACAATTACCCATTCAAATAATTATGGTAGGTTTGCATATTGACATATATTGCATGATAATTTATGTCAGACAGAAATTCTGGCTAATGTAAACGATGAAAATATATTCTATTCTATTTCTCGGCTTTTGGCTTTTCTCGCACGTAATGTATTTAGTCGTCGTCAAAAGTGGTTGTGTAATATAAAATTTGGATATTTTAAGCGATAAGATTGATAAATTATAATTTTTAATGATGCAGTAGCATTAATTTGTTTGGGGCCAAGTGAAAAAACTTGGTTAAACAATAAAGCGGAAAACAGTAATTTAATTTAACCTAAATTGTGAATAACTTTATAAGGAACGATTTTGTTTAGAAAACACTTAAAAGACTTTTTTTTAGAGCATTAAACTCCTTTTCAAAATGTTTGATGTTGGGAAATTAAAAGGTAAATATAAAAAAGTCAATACTGTCTGCTGAAACAGTTTAAAAATTAAAATTTTATTTAGAAAAGGTAATTTAGCTTTTTCTACCCGAATTGAAAAGTAAGAGGGTTGTTTACAATCGCAAAGAAACGAAACCCGTTTAAAATAAAATCGTAAGTAAGGTTTTAAGTATTATTAATGGAAATGATGTGAGGCTCTTTATCGTTAAAAAATCCCCCTCTTTATTGTCAAATGCCGAAATTAAGGGTAGAATTGTATTAAATTATAAGTAAGGAGCTTAAGTATTGTTTGATGTAATAATTTTAATGGGAAGTAACAATTAAACAGGATAAGTAAAGAACGGTGTATTTTGTTTTTGGTATATTTGCGGCTCTGTTGTGTAGGTATGAATAAAGACCTTTGGCAAAAATCAAGAAAAAAACGAAATCCTGTAAACGGGTTTTCAAGAAAACCGGTGTTGTCAAGAATACCGGTTTTCAATGATACCGGTGTTATTTAGAAATAATTAACCCAAAAACTGGATTTTGAAACCGGTTAACCAAATATTCCCAGACCATGTACCAGTAAAAATCTATGTTTTCATAAAAGAAAGGCAAATGGCTATTAACCTAGAATAGGTTTGGATACTTACCCAGGGTGATTCAAAAGAAAATCGATCACGAAACTCCCAAGGGGGTTGGTCTACATGGACATTAAATAAGGGTAAAGAGCTTCATATATATATATATATATATTTTTAAAAAAGTACATTTCGTTTTCAGCGAAGATTAAATGTTTATTTTGGTTTTTCACCATATTGCATTTATTTTTAACCACTCCAGTTGATATTTGGCAAACAAATCGAGCTTTGCAGATTCTAAAATTTAAGGGCAAAAAGTACTTTTTTTAAAATACCGTTACTTCGGACACCCTGCATGTGTACGCCTGTAGGTAATTTGATTGAAATTGATGAAAACTTTGATGTCTATTGGTGCCTAAACGGTGAGGTTTATCGACTTTAATAAGAGTACCTTATTTTTTAAGTTTTGATTGTCTATAAAATGGCGCCCCAGCTTTGCGATATCTGTCAAAATAAAAGTTATGATGTAAATAATGTTTTAAGTTTATAGGTAAAGTGCCCTCTGGCGGTATTTAAAAAGTAACTTTTGTCTTAAAATTTTAGAATCTGCAAAGCTCGATTTGTGTGCCAAACATCAACTGGATTGGTTAAAAAATAAAATGCAATATGGAAAAAACCAAAATAAAAATTAAACTTTGACGGCTTGGAACTCGAAAACGAATGACATTTTGAAAAAAATGTATATGAAGCTCTACCCTTATTTTGTCAAGTTATTTTAGGCGATGAGATTGATAAATTATGATTTTAAATGATGTAGTATATTAATTTGTATAAATAAGTAAAAAAACTTGGTTTTAACAATAAAGAAAACAGTAATTTAATTTAACCTAAATTGTGAATAACTTTTGTAAGAACGATTTTATTTAAAAACATTAAAAGACTTTTTTTTTTTTTGTAGAGCATTAAACTTCTTTTCAAAATGTTTGATGTTTTTTTCTATATATTTTTTCCTTCGTTAGTTACAAAATTCTAAAATTAAAAAGTAAATATAAGAAATATATCAGTGTTTACAGTTTGATTGTGGAACCTGCTGCCCGCGGAGGTCGTTCCTTCCTCCCAAATCTACAAGTATTTAAGTCCCGTGTCAACAAACTACCCTTACCCTCGCTTAAGACATCCACGGTACGTTAGTATTTAGGCTTTTAGCCTTCGTGATTTGTCCAAAGATAAAAAAGAAACAAGATTAAAGGTTTAAATCTTCACAATATTTTCTTTTTGTCACCCTTAACAATATTTTTGATATATTAAAAAAAGTAGATTTTTTGGCCCAGTCTAGCGTACAATGTGTACATACATTGTACTATAGTCCACATTATGTACCTTATCGTTAAAACTTTTTAAAGTACTCTTCGTATTGTAGATTATAATAATAGTTATTTATTAGATAAGTGATTTTTTATATTGCCACAATAAGTCACGCAAGAAAAGTTTAAAGGTAATTTTCTTAAGTGACTTATATGTAATAACTTACGTGTCTAATACAAAATTCTTTATCCAACACTTTCATATAAATCGTTTTTAATATCGAAAGCTAAAAGTCTATGGGCTCCACTCAGTGAGCTAAAAAGGGTACACTTTAGCTCACTAGTTACTTATAGTACACTTTATATCCTCAAAATCTGATCAATTATGTAGATATTATATGTAAGTGTTGGATAAAACAATTATATTTATAAATAACATATAATTTGAAATAATTAAATATTACAAAAAAAATCATGAAAGTATGATATTTTTTTAAACCTTAACAAAAAAAGTTGTTTTGCAGTACATCTCTATTATTGAATTTTAAATTTAAATTTCAATACTTCATCAGGCACCGTTTATTTCTAGCAAACTGGGGGATAGGTAAGGTGCCTTATTAAAATTCAGCCATCATTTGGAGGCCTAATGATCTTTGAATATTAAAAGGAATAAACGCAATCTTGCTTGGGTTTGTGATGAATTTATTTCGCTAACGAAATTTAGGTTTATTACAGGGTGGCTCGAATTCGACGCTCATCATTGGGATTTCGGAAACCGTAAGAGATACAGGATCGGTTAAATGAAGGCAAAGTTGCGCAATTTGATGCTTAATAAAATGCCGTTTTGCGTTTTAAAAATTCCGAGTACTTCCGAAGATATTCGAAAAAACCGGAATTTTCAATTTTGGTTTTTATTGTTTCCTGGCTATATTTGTTAAGATAACTTAAAATGAAAAACACGTTTTCATGGCCACTTTTCTGCTCTATAATTCAGTGTGATTAAATATTGAATCTGACGTTTCGGCTTCTGGCGACTATCATCAACTTAATTTTTTAAATACGGACCTGATATTTTTTTCAATTTAATGAAATCCTTTCATCACTCTTAAAACACTATATATCGCCACTTTGATATTTGCCGACGTTTCGTACAGATAATTCCATCACCAGAATATTGCATATTTATTTAACCATAATACGGCCCTGAACTACATTTTTAGGTAAAAAGGTAAAAAAAAGAATAAACTTATAACATATTCATAATGTTTTATTGCAACTCATTGATATCTAACAGCGGAAATTACTTTATTAACAGAAACTAACCAGCAGGTACGAATTCAAGGGAGAACTTCATTTAATGTATGGATTGGTATGTGGAGGAACAAAATTATTGGACCTTTCGTTTACGAAGGGACCTTAACTTCCAAACGATATCTAAATTTGATTAGGAATGATGTCTTAGACGCCCTAGATAATCAACCTTTGGCAGTATTTCAAGAAATATGGTGGCAGCAAGACGGAGCTCCTGCCCACAATGGAAGGGAAGTAACTCAATTCCTTAACTATATATTTCCTAATAAATGGCTTTGCAAGATGGCCCGCTAGAAGCCCAGATCTTAGTCCCCTAGATTATTTCCTTTGGGGATATCTTAAGAACCGTTTATTTAAAAATGCACCTCACGACCTTTAAGTACTACGACAAAATTTGATAAGGGGAAGTTGCTGCCATTCCTGCGAGAACAATTAATCCAGCTGTATTAAAAATACAAAGCAAAGCAAGAAAATGCATCGAGGCGGAAGGTTATCTCTTTGAACACTTATAATAGTGATTAAATTATGTTTATTTTTAATATGGGCATCAAGATAGTATTACAAATTGTTTATGTAAGCTGATTTGTTGTCTACCTTTTTGTATCTTATGTCTAATATTCATGAAATTTTCGGTTAATAAAGTAATTTCCGCTGTTAGATATCAATGAGTTGCAATAAAAAGATTACGAATATGTAATAAGTTTATTCTTTTTTTTTTTTACTTTCTTACCTAAAAATGTAGTTCAGGGCCGTATTATGATAAAATAAATATGTAATATTCTGGTGATGGAATTTTCTGTACGAAACGTCGGCAAATATCAAAGTGGCGATATATAGTGTTTTAAGAGTGATGAAAGGATTTCATTAAATTGAAAAAATATCAGGTCCGTATTTAAAAAAATTAAGTTGATGGTGGTCGCCAGAAGCCGAAACGTCAGATTCAATATTTAATCACAGTGAATTATAGAGCAGAAAAGTGGCCATGAAAACGTGTTTTTCATTTTGAGTTATCTTAACAAATATAGCCAGGAAACAATAGAAACCAAAATTGAAAATTCCGGTTTTTTTCGAATATCTTCGGAAGTACTCGGAATTTTTAAAACGCAAAACGGCATTTTATTGAGCATCAAATTGCGCAACTTTGCCTCCATTTAACCGATCCTGTATCTCTTACGGTTTCCGAAATCCCAATGATGAGCGTCGAATTCGAGCCACCCTGCTGCAATTTCCTTATGTCAAAATTCAATGAGTTTAATTAAATTTGCCCTAGGTAAAGTTGATCGTTTACAAGATACAGGTGTGTCAAGTAAAAAAAAATACATAAAAATTTGACACACTGTATTTTGCAAACTAGCAAACTTTTGATTACGGTGAATTGCATTAGTTGTGTTTTGCTTTTTTGGCCCAAAGAATCTGTGGTAGTATTTTGTAAGAGCTTTTGGACTACTACCAGGTGGCCTAGATAAAGCGTGAAGAAATGCAAGGAAAAAACTTTTGTATGGAATAAAATGTTAAATCTGAAATATCTCAAAATCGGTTGCTCGTAGCGATATTTATCAAGTAAACCTCTTTTGTACAAAAAATATAGAAAAATAATAATTTTTTAACAAAATTTAAATGTTTCTAGGCAAAAAGTAATGACAGTTTGAACCTATGCAAAGGACTGCAGGCGGTGTCCTCTACATTTTACGACAAAAACATTAGCATATCTTGATTTTTCACTCTGAAAAATCTTTCAGTACTCGAATTTTGTCAAAAGGTTTTTTTGTTTTAATAAATAAAATAATAAAAAATTACTAAAATGTAATGGAAACTTTTTACACTAAAGGTAAATTGCATTGGATCGTTGTATTTTTGGTTCAATGAATTTATGGTGGCATTTTATACAGACGTTTTAAAGACAGCCTGTATGTATGTCTTTAAAAAAGTTTTATAAACATATGTTCAGAGTTGGTTTTGTATCAAAGATATTTAGTGTCAAGAAATATTCTTTTTTAGTTTTATCTTAATTTGGCAATAGTATTTATTTTATTTTTAGATTTAAAATGTCAATGTAAATGTCAATGTATACAACTTTTATTATTTTATTTTTATTTGATTTTTTTTTTATTTTTAATAATTTAATTTATTATTATTTTTTTAATTTAATAATTTTGTAGTAATGATATTAAGTAAAAAAGGTTTAAATTAAATGCATTAGATTCTATTTACGCAATTCATCGTCTTTCTAAATTTTAATGCATCTCAGAGCCGAAGTGCCGTAGTTTCACTTCTCCGGACATGGGTCTCTATATACTCAAATGTTTTCTACTGTTGCACTGAATAACCCTTGAAAGTTTGATCCAATAGTTCTGAAACACCCTGTATACTAATATAGGCGCCAGTAGGATTACTTCCAGGGGGTGAAAAAAATGTAAGGAGCAAGATAAAAATATGTGAATAACAAAAAAATCCTTTGTTTAATCTATTTTCAGCATAACAAATTTTAAAGACCAAAAAAGGTCTTCTCAAAGTCGGTCTATACAGGATCGCGACATTCGGCCATATTGCTTTGACGTGTTATGACGTCACATCTCCCATTTTTCGGCCATGTTGTTTAGTGCCGGAGGTATACAGTTTATTGTATTAGTAGAACAGCAGTTTACACAACAGTTTTTAATTGTTATTAAGTTGTAAATTCTTTTACTTGAAATAAAAAACATTTAGAATTACATCTTTCAACAAATATCACTTCCAAAACAATGCAAAATGAAATGCGCAAATTCTAGACGCCACTGGATTGATCATCAGCTTTGATTTTACCTAGTCTTGCCAACTTTTCTTCGTGGAGTGCTCTTCCTTGCGTCCCGGACCTCGAACCGCCTAAAAGTTGATAATATGTCGCAACCTTATAGATATAAACTAACCTTGGTCTTCTCCTAATAAAACGACCCATCTTTGCTTTTTCTATTTTATATTTAGTGTGAAAAAAATTTAAAGAGCAAAAAAACATGTCTACCTTTCCAAACGTCCCTTTTCCATACATTTTCTCTTCTATTCCTATCCTTTCGCGCGCACATCCAAAAGGTCAGTTGGGTTGCAAATACACTCCCTTAATCCCACTCCCGGCGCCTATGTATACTACTAATAATACACATACGTAAAAATAAATTTAAAAATGAAGCATATTTAAAAGTTTAATTAAAAGCTTGTTTAAAAGTTTAATTAAAACACAAATATTTTTGTAAATGCTTGTCCGAACGGACTTTTCAGAAAAATCGCAATACATGAAAATTAGCATTTTCCAAGTACATGTAAACTAATATACGTTTTTAGAGCTCTTCATTCTATCGTCGTATGTACATTTAAAAATCCTCATAGAATGTTAAAATTAAATTTGTTTTTAGGCTTACATTTATGGAGATTTTTAATACCTTTCATTGAACGCCTGTATTTGAAAAAAAAATTATATAAACAAGTTTTTAAAGGAACTGATGAAACATTTTTGCATTACAATTTTTAATCTGTTGACTATATTACAGTAAATTATAGCTTTTTGCGATGGGAATATTTATTTTTAGGATAATTTACAATTGGGATTTTACAAAAGTCTTGCAATATTTTATTTTCCTAATGTGCAGGGTGATTCTTAACCTATACGCATAAATTTAAAAAATAGTGCAAAAAAAAACAATGACTAATCATGTTTAAGAAAGTTATTAAAATATTTTTCTTAGGGAGAAAATTACACTTTCCCCATTGTCTACTCGACAATTATCAGCTTGATTACAGCCATAATTGTATAGTAGAAATCAAAAATTGCCTGTCATGTTTTTAATTTTTAAATTTAACAACTACATTCTAAAACAGCTTTGTTACTGATAACTGATGAAACATTAAAGTCAAACTTAACACCAGTCATTATCTACTTACGTATACAGAGTACAGGTGCAACTTATTTTATATTGCGAATAAATAATGTAATTAGTCATTGAAAAACTCTTTTGGGTAAAACATAAAGCATTGCTTATGCACCACGGGCTTTACTGGACTATAATGCCGATCAGGTCAATCTAGCCACACTCGGGCCAGAGGCCCCTCAGGCTATTTCGACCTTCCAGGGTGTGCCTGAGTCTCAAGTAACACCCGATACATAAATAGCTATTATTTGTCAGTTTTACGTTTTGGCACCAAATGTGTAGAGTTGTTTATTATTATTATTCCCTTATTTGCTAGTTTTTCTTTTTATTGAGTAATTTTCTTCCTAAATTACACTCGTGCATCACAATAATCAGATAATTTACCTTTCAAGTGTATTGCCTTTTAAAAACTACTCCCCATTTTTACATTTTTTATTTTACAAAATATGAAAATGAACTCTAGTTGTTTTTAAGGCAATACGCTTTCAAGCAAAATTATTAGTAATTTTGGATTTACTTGTGATAGATTACCCCCCGATAATCAAATATTTTTAATTAATAGAAACGTAAATTCTGTGCACAAATAATAACAAATATTGAAAAAAGATTAACTATTTTTTGTTAAAGAATAATCCGCTATTCTTTTTGTTAAAATATAACCAATAAATAGTATGTCTAATCGTTGTGGTGGTATGTGGGTTTATTTTAATGAGATTTTGAATTTAAATTATTGTTATAATTATTACAT
Source organism: Listronotus bonariensis (assembly GCA_014170235.1). Classification (NCBI taxonomy): domain Eukaryota; kingdom Metazoa; phylum Arthropoda; class Insecta; order Coleoptera; family Curculionidae; genus Listronotus; species Listronotus bonariensis. Next base: position 144,461 of record JACEGR010000231.1, read on the forward strand.
TACATTATTTTTACACTCTAAAACTAGGTAGCCATTTTATCTTTCAATATTATGCATTATTTGTCAGAATTTACGTTCCATTTTAACGTAATTAATTATCTTCCCAATATAAATATTTTTCTATATTTTTTTTGTTTGTCTTAACAATTATTTTCCAAGTTTGTGCGTAAAGGTTTAGATTCACCCTGTATTTTGGTACACATAATTATTCAAACTAATCAAATAAAAAATCATTAAATTTTTGCAAACATTTGTTTGAATAATTTGTGTCTTTCTAAAAGATTTTTTTAAAACAGCTTAACCGTTCAGTGGGTCCATTCTCGAATCCACGAATACATTATCTCGCATGGGAGATCAATGGAATGCCGTATAAAAATCATGCTCATCGTAAATCGACGCTATTCTCATCGAAATGTCACTTTCAAATTTTGTATTCGACATTTTTTCAGTGGGAGGACCCATTCATTTTGAAATACTACTTGACGTCACTGCGGCAAATGTACCATATGGAACTATCTTCTTGGGACCATGAGACCGGTGGACCATCACAACTAACTTTGCATTAAAAACCAACTTAACTTATTGAACTAACTAAATTTAGTACGGGCATATCCCTAGGGATAGCCCGTACGGGGCTTAACTCAAACTTTAACTCTTTACTTGACTTTACTAACTCTTTCTTATCTAATAAACAATCAATCAATCCCCGTCTTAAAATTTTGTTCTCTTTAAATATTAAATTTTTCAGTATTTGTTTTGCATTTCTAGGCAACTCAACTTGTTTAATGTTTTTGTTTTATTATTATAAGAGTAACCTAGAAAATTGTTTGATTTCTACTTTTTAAACCTTGACACTTCACGTATTGTTTTATGTACCAAATTTCCCAATGTTAAGTAACCCAATTATATTTAAATTTCCCAAAAATGTATATTTTTAAAATTCCCAAAATGTATACTTTTTTATACTAGGTGTTCACATATGCCCCTTCCCTGAAAGCGTTGGACCCACAACGCTATTAGAAATGAGCCAAATTTACTTTAAACCCTTTAAAAAAATTAGCAATATTATCGAAAAACGATAGTTCCATATAGCTTACAAATATTTAAAACCTAACATTATGTTACTTATTATATAAATTATATTTATCGTAAATAATCTTAACGTTTTATTAAATTTTTTGTTTTTTCCAATTAATTTTTTTTCAAAAAAATGCACGAAAAAATGTAAAAATAGTTTTTTTTTCTAAAAAATAATTCATTTAGGTTATATTTAACATTATGACTCTTTTTTTTTGAAATTTTAAAAAATTCTTCCGGATAAATTATCTAAAATAATTATTTAAGAAGTTCTAGAGATGTTTTTGCTGAAATAATTAGTTCAAATAAGATTTTAGCTTAATTGTTAAAAACCTTTTTTAAGCTTTTCTTTAAGTAGGTACTTTAAATAAATATAGTTTTAACGGTAAGATTATTTTTTAGACAAAAAATGACCTAATTATTGTTACTCATAAATTGTAATTTTTTTTATTAATCTTTAAGTTTACTAGATATTTATGTACTATACAAACAGCTAAATAAGCAAAAAAAGTTTGTGTTATTTAAAACTGATCAGTTCCGTAACAATAAAAGTGAACTTGGCCTTGTCTCGTCAGCAAAACGTTGAACCATTAAAAAAGTAATTCAATGACTTATTTAATATACCAGTGGGAAAGAAAATAATTAATTAGGTGATTTTTTTCTATTTTATCTTTTGCTCTTTTTTAAATTTATTGGATAGTTTAAAAACAAAAAAATATCTCTTACATAAAAAGAGAATCAATTTTTTTTTATATTTATACTTAGAAATTAACCTAATATTCCACATTCTTCTTATACTAGCCTTTATAAAAAAATTGCGTCCACCTTGCCTGCCTGTCCATGTCCTTGATGGTGCGTTCCATTGGCCATTTGTCCCGTACTTCTCCACGTACCATTGTCTGCCTTTCATTCCCATTTTCTTCTTCCACATCAGGTTACTGCAACTTCATGCCAATTTCCCCATATCCTGAGCTTTCTCAGGGCCGCTTAGACTAGTCTTGTACCCCACCATTCAAGACCATACTTCAGAGCTCTTCCCCATACTAGAGCTGCGGCTTCCAGTGCTAATGCAGCCTCATGCTGCTTCTGAACTCCGTCTTCACGACGTACCATACAACTTCGACACAAATAAATATATTTCCATATTCTTCTTTATCACTTCTGGCTAACACCATTTAGCCATATTTGAAAACTGAAGATATACCTTATCTTCCTTTTTTCTTGTAGCTACGCTGCTACCTCCTTGCAGCTACGCTACGCAACATATTTTTTCCCCATCTTCGTCCTTTCACACACATTTCTTCTCCGGGGAACGGGACGCCTTTACCATATATATGGTATTTTCTTCCACAAATAAACTGAGGGGTAGGAAGGGCGTACCATAAGCGACTTTTCCTATCGCTTCACAAAGGGCACTGGAACTGGGGCGGGCACAGCTTACCATAACCGACGTTTCACAAAGGTCACTGGGAACGGGGGCGCCTCCACCATATGTGACGTTGACAATTTTGAATATACTACTTGACGTCACTTGGGCAAATGTACCATATGGAACTATCTTCTTGGGACCATGAGACCGGTGGACCATCAACAACTAACTTTGCATTAAAAACCAACTTAACTTATTGAACTAATTAAATTTAGTACGGGCATATCCCTAGGGATAGCCCGTACGGGGCTTAACTCAAACTTTAACTCTTTACTTGACTTTACTAACTCTTTCTTATCTAATAAACAATCAATCAATCCCCTGTCTTAAAAATTCTTGTTCTCTTTAAATATAAAATTTTTCAGTATTTGTTTTGCATTTCTAGGCAACTCAACTTGTTTAATGTTTTTGTTTTATTATTATAAGAGTAACCTAGAAAATTGTTTGATTTCTACCTTTAAACCTTGACACTTCACGTATTGTTTTATGTACCAAATTTCCCAATGTTAAGTAACCCAATTATATTTAAATTTCCCAAAATGTATATTTTTAAAATTCCCAAAATGTAAATTTTTATGACTTAAAAATGATTTTGTGACGTCCCTTACATTGCTGGACATTCTTAATCCGTAGCTGCATATTTTAAAAAACTTGGAACTATGAATACTGTGGTAGTGTGGCAGATGACTCCATCTTGTTGAAACCAGGTTATAGCAATATGTCCTTCAAAATTGTTTAAGAGCTGGGACTAAAGAATCCTTTTATCATTCCCCACAATGGCTATCAACTCTCACCGACACTGTATTCGTCTTTTAATTTTCGAAAAAATATGTACCAATCATTCCACTTGGGCTGATATTGCAGTCCGCACAACAAACTTAGCAGATGATATCTTTGTCGGGGATTACCGTCCACTAACCAAAATCGCCAATAAACGCCATTCCGCGAGAAACTTGTGAAACACTTTTGAAAAATATGCAACCGTGGACTAAGAATGTCAGCAACGTGAGGACGTCACTTAAACACATAATTTTAAGATCATAAAATGAACATAATTTTAAATTTAAAATAAAATCAATAAAACATGTGAAAATTTGTTAATTTTGTTTTATTGATATTGCAACTGCTTATACAGTTAACGCCCACCCTGTACTACATTTTTGTCCTCAATAAAATAAGAATTTGTCTTCCTAATTACGTTAGAAACATTAAACACATTTCATATAAATAAAGAACTCTTATTTAAAATTTCTTTACGATATATTAAACTTTTTTTTAAAAAGCAAAAGCGTGTTAATTCCACCTTTGACCCTTCTAGCAAGTGATTATGAATTTTAACACTTTTAAAATTTAATGAGATTTTATAAAAGTTAGAAAGTACTAAAAGATCTTTGCAGCTACTTTGGGAAGTAATAAAATTATTATGTTCACTTTGTTTTGCTAGAAAAAAATCATTTTTAATACAGTGTGTCCCAGGATAGGTGTTACAAGGGGACAAATAAACCAAATATTTTTGAATTTTAAAATGAAATTTTGGGGAAAAACATCGTTTGGTCCTAAAACTAATACATACAAAAATTTAACTCCTACTGGTACACAATAGGGCGAGGTTAGTTATAACTAAAATTATGAAAAATGACCGAGAGTAAAGTAAAATCCTATATTTTTCTGTCAGAAATGTAATAGATAAAATAGCATCTTTTAAATGAAACACCCTGTAGTATTTTTTTCAACCATTAAACAGACATTTAAAATATACTGAGCGAATTTTTTTTTTTCTTTGACAAACCACGAAGGCTAAAAGCCTAAATACCAACGTACCGTGGGTGTCTTAAGCGAGGTAAGAGGGAGTTTGTTGACACGGGACTTAAATACTTGAAGATTTGGGGGAAGGAAAGACCTCCGCGGGCAGCAGGTTCCACAATCCTAGAAACTCTAGGGATAAAAGAACGAACAAAGTGAGAAGTTCGGGGCCTGTCCAGTTGGACCGTATAGGGATGCATACGCGCGGAACCACGAGTTTCTCTGTTGGGAACCGTAAGTGGAGGAACTATACTGGACAATTCTTCAGAGCAGAAGCCATGGAAGTACCTATAAAAAGCGATAAATCCCCCACAGCCCGACGATGGGCAAGAGAGGGAAGCCTTTCTGTAAGTGAAGGATCATTAATGAGACGAATAGCTCTTCTTTGAATAGAATCAAGAATGCTTAGGGTTGTGGGGGACGCCATGCCCCAGATATGAGAACAATATTCCAAGGGAGGTCGGATTTGGGACACATATAAAGTGTATAAATTAGAAGGGGAAAAATACTTTTGGCTCGAAAGAGAAATCCAAGCTTTTTTGAAGCTGCCGTGGCTATAGATACAATGTGTTTATGCCAGTTAAGGTTACTTTCAAATGTGACGCCCACAAGATTGAAGGTGTCTTTGCTCTGTAAAACTTGGCCGCTCATAAGTAGAGGATGAGTATTTGATGACTCTTTTCGCGACAAGGAACATGATTGTGTTTTGGATGCATTAAAATGGACGAGATTTTTAGCGCCCCAATCCAATATTAAATTAAGATCCTGCGAAAGAGATATCTGCATCGCTCTGCGTTTGTTTTCCAAGTCAGGTTTAGTAATGGGTTTAGGAACCTGAAAACTGGAGTGAAGGGTACCATCGTCGGCGAAACTATGAATGGAATTAGTTGTGGACGAGAGAAGGTCGTTGATGTGAAGAAGAAACAATGTTGGTGCCAGAACTGAGCCCTGAGGGACTCCAGCATTTACTTGGTGAAAGCTTGAAGAATGGCCGTCCACAATAACTGATATACGACGATCAGATAGATAACTAGAGAGCCAAGTACAGAGTTTAGTTGAAAGACCATAGGAGGGAAGTTTATTAAGAAGTGCGGCATGCCAGACCTGGTCAAAAGCTTTGGATATATCAAGAGCAACGATCTGGGACTCACCTAGAAACTCAAGAGACTTATTCCAGCAGTGTGATACGAAGGAAAGAAGATCTGCTGTAGATCTTTTGTGGCGAAATCCATACTGCCTGTCATGCAAATTTGTGTTTTTTAAGTACTTAAGAATTTGTGAATTAATTAATTTTTCCATTACTTTACAAAGAACTGAGAGAATTGAAATTGGTCTATTTTGGCACATTTAAAAGTGATTTTCTCTAACAGTTTTAAAAATAAGAGCTTCCAATTTTGTATTGGGTATGTATATCCATTTTTTTTTATGTATATGGCCATAATTCCAAAAATATAAGCGATAAATTATATCAGATGTAATATTTTGCTTGAAATATCTATGCAACGGAAGTATAATATACAGGGTGTTTTATTTTGAAAAATTCGCGATGATGGCTATATTTCCGAAACTATTAAAAATGGATATATTTAATGTAGTATTTTTCTATAGCTTTTAAGTAGATCTTTAACTAATAATAAAATATACAGAGTGTTTTATTAAAAAAACAACTTTGTGTTATAACTTAAATTAAAAAGTCAATGAAAAAATGTATGTACACCACTGAATTCTATGTAGAAATCCCTAAAACTTTTCTATTCACATTTTTTTTCTATCTCTAATATCAAGCGAGTTACAAGTGCCTGACAAAATTAAATAAATACTCTGTATTTCTAAACGAGTCAAGTTACTCATGATTTACTTTTACGATTAAATTTGTTTTAAAAATTGGAAATCGAGATTGCGCAATCAGATCTGTTCTATCTCTTTTAGTTTTCTGCTATACTCTCTGCAAGGTCACCGAAAATGCGCCACCCTGTATAACGATTCCGACATGCACTCTTCAAGTTCTTTTTTACAAGACTAAAATAGTCTGGCAATCCTTCGATACAAAGCAGACATTTTTCTAGGAAAACACTTAAAAGGAATGAAGCTTAGTCCACAATTGCAGTATGCTTTTTGGCCTTTATCCAATTTTGCTTGTGGTTTTGAATATCAATCATATTTTTTCGACTTTTTGAATAACAATCTCTTTAGGACATGACTGGAAGAAATTTTTAACGTTAATGTCGAATAAATATTATCCATAGATTGTAGTACCTGTACTCTGTAACTCGATAGAAAAGAAATTTTCTGTAATTGCCATATGATTTACATTGCATAGAAATTTCTTTTCTATCTAGTTACAGAGTGCGGAGCAGACTCTTCTATTTACTTTAAAACTGGTAGACAACAAAATAAACCTGTCAAGTAGAATTGTTTTTGACGTTACGTACCGTAAGTTCAATAAAATCAAATAAAATCAAATATTTTAATTTTGACTTCTGACACTAAAAATTATTTCCAGGTACAGTGATCGGAATTAAAATCTCGTACACCTAATTTTTCCCAGTGTGATGTTGGCTTTGCGTACCTGGATCACCTGGAAATATACCTTACTTGACAAATTGTTATCTGTCACACATTTCAAAATTATATTATTTAACTTTTTTTTAATTTTGGAAAATGAATGAACTAGGAGAAGGTGAGATTAATTATTCTATTCAAAGAAGGTGTTTCTCTGGGAAGAATAGCTCAGCAAGTTGGGAAACCAAGAAGCATTATTCAAAGCCTCAGAACTAAATGGGAAAATACAGGATCATTGGAGAGAAGGGCTGGAAGTAGTAGAAGTAACATTTCAAATGAAAATCAAGATAATGATCTGATATATTTTTGCGAAACAATCCATTTCAGACAGTTGTAGAAGCACACAACCAAAATAATTTTCCTAGGACAGTAAGAACGACAAGAAATCGTATTAGGAAAAATTCGGAATTGAGAAGCCGTGTAGCTGCTAAAAGCCATTTTTGACCGATATAAATAAAGAGCAAAGAATGGGGTTTGCACTGGAATATTTACCGCAAGGTATGGATTTTTGGAAAGGGTAGTATTTACCAATGAGAATACTTTACAATCTTATTATAGCGAGCAGATTAGAGTTTATAGTCCGCAAAATACACGGTACGAAAAAAGATATACCCAACATGTTAAAACAAGTGGAGGATTTTCTGTTAATGTATGGGGGTATATGTTTTTCAGAGGGCTAGGCATATGCTACCAGTATTCGAAAAGATTTAATAGTCAAGCTTATATACACATACTCCAAAATGTTATGTTGCCATCGGTAAACAATATATTTGAACAAGAAAATGTTATATACCAGCATGACAACTGCCCCGTCCATACAGCAAGGAGAGTTTCGGACTGGCTACTGGAAAATAACATTTCATTGTTTACCTTGGCCCTTAAGAAGCCCTGATATCAATTCAATTGAAAACGTTTGGGGATATATCGTAAGGGAAATTAACAAGAACAATGATTTTCATTCACAAAACAGTGAGGATTTGTGGAATAAAATTGAAGAAACCTGGAATAATTACAATGTTCACCATAATCACTATGCACAAATGCTGATCAATGATGATCATCAATCAAATTACCTACATACATACAAGGTGTCCAGTAACTCAACCGACAAACTTAACCAAACGACTCTACAACAAAAAATAAGAAGAAGATTTCTTTTTTTTTAATATTTAACACACCGTAGTTCAAAAACTAAGACGGTTAGGACATATGTTTATATAAATTTTTTTCTTATTTTCTGTTGTAGAATCGCCCCGTAAAGTTTGTCGGTTGAGTTACTAGACACCCTGTATATATGTAGGTAATTTGATTGAAATTGATGAAAACTTTGATGTCTATTGGTGCCTAAACGGTGAGGTTTATCTACTTTAATAAAGAGTACCTTATTTTTTAAGTTTTTGATTGTCTATAAAATGGCGCCCCCAGCTTTGCCATATCCGTCAAAATAAAAAAGTTATAATGTAAATAAATTTTAAGTTTTAGGTAAAGTGCCCTCTGGCGGTATTTAAAAAAAGTACTTTTGTCCTAAAATTTTAGAATTTGCAGAGCTCGATTTTTTCGTATATCCCTGTATATGTATAAGGAAACTGTAAGTTCTGTATAAAACATTATTCTAAAATTAAATATTTACCTTTACTTACGTGTAGGTATGTATGTCCGGGAAAAGGAATTTAATGAAAAGTTACATTTTAAAACGTGTTAACAGATATACAATCTTAATTTTTTTTCCGTTACGGAAAGTAAATATTTTTTGAAATAAATTAAAATAATTTGAAAAATTAAAACAAATGTTTTGTAAACTCAATTTAAGTCAAGCCGTCCATGACCGCCCTGTCCTGTAACTCGCCAAAACTTATCTACTCGGATGACGTATTTCTGGGCGTGTCGGTATTTTCCGGACTAAGCGGAAAGAGTTTTCGGGTTTTAAAAGACATTAAAGTGTGGCTGCATGGCGACATTTATGTGGCTGGGTGTCTCACGAAGATACATTATTGCCCTGATCCAGCTTCTAGATGACGCTGTAAAACTAAAATAGTTTCAAGTGATTTCAGGGGCGCACTAGTTTTATACAGTGTGTGCACGGATGGACTTAACTATACCTGTATTATTTTTTTTTCATTTAAAAAAAAAAGCTATTCTGCAGAATATTTACTTCATCTGGAATGCCAAAAACTGTAATTAAAATAGACGTAGGAAATACAGGGTGGTTTAAAATCGCAAAAATATTACCTAAAAAAAAATCACAGATGGTTATTTTCCTAACAAATGCGCAAAGTGATACTTTTCCGCACCTAGTTAGACGAACGACGCGAAGCTAAGTTCTGATAAGCTTTAAGTGCGGGAAAGAGACTTTGCGCAAGTGTTAGGAATAATAGTTTTTGTATGAGTATCTTAGGAAAGTAAAATCATTATTTTTATTCTAATATTTCTTAAGGTCAGATAGTATTTGTCCTTAAGGTCAAATAGTATTTGTCAGTTTTGACTTTTATTTGTTGTCGTAATATACAATATCAGTTACATTTTTTGATGTCAGATCACGCAAACAAGAAAAACGTAAAAAAATTTGAAACTACCTGATTAAATAGCACAAAAAATAATTGGATGTGTACAATAAAGGTTGTTACCTTTTGGTTATGATTTCTAGAAAAATTAAGGTAAATTCTTGTTAATTAAATCGTTACCTTTTGAGTAACTACTTGTATAAATGTTAACTTAATTTATTAATGTTTGCATATAACAAGTAAACTAAATTTATTATGTAGAAAAACCCATTTATTATAGTTTATACTTAATTTTCCCAAATAAATCAAAAAATTATAAGACTTTTTTCCTATTACTTACAAGTAGTTTCAAAATTTTTACAAATGATAACTTTTTTTCGAAACATTAAAAATACAAAAATAACAGATATAATTTTTTATAAATTTTTTTTAGAAAACATTAATGTTATTTGGCTTTTCTCCAGAATAAGGATATTTAAAAAATATTTAATTAAGTCTTGAAGTTTTTATATATTATGAAGCTAGAGCTATTCTGCTTCAGCACTATTATATTAAAAATCAAAATTACTTTAAAATAAATACAGAATTAATTATTTACAATTTAATATAAATATTTATTATAAAATATCTGACTAAAAATGTCAGATCATTAGTAGTTCTTAATAAAAAAGTTTTCCATAATTTTGAGGCGCGTCCAAGGGATCAGTTTACGTGTGGCAGCTTCGATAAAAACTTATTGTATGATTAGATTATTAAGAAATAATTTTGACCGGAAGCTCTTGAACCTTTTTTTGGGTGTTGCAACCTTATCTATGTAAGTTTTTTTCTTAATTTTATTAATTATTTTATATTAAATAATTTATTTCTTTTAAAGTAATCTTCATTTTTATTATATTGTTGTAAGGACAGAATAACCCTTCATATTATATAAAAAGTTAAATATTTATTAAATATCTATCCTTCTTTTGGGGAAAAGCCAAATATTATTTTTTTAATTTTACAGATAAAGTTAAAGTTTGCAGTGGAATTATTAATGAAAAACCTTAAGGTTGTTCTTTTGGCTGCCATAAGCTAAAGTTAATGTAACTTGTTAATTTTTTACATTTTGAGAGGTTTTAAAAGGCTGTAAAAACAATTATTTTCAAATTCAATTTCCTGTATTTTTAAATATTTTTGCTTTAAATAACCCCTTAAAAATACAAGATTATAATTTTACATTTGGTAGAAAATAAATTAACATAGTGTACAGGTCGCGTAGGCTGGAACGAATTTATCAGGGGTTTGTTTTTTGCAAACAATTCTTAAACACGTCCACCCTTATTTTTGGTTGCGGCTTTTTATGAAAATTTAGTTTAGATACAAGGTATTGACGACCATCAACTTGTTTATTTTTTTTTTAAATTAATAAACCTTTGGAATTCTGCATCGAATTTCAATAAACTTTAAGTGGTTAGGGTATAGACACGAAAATGATATTTTCAGTACTTTTCGCTATTAAATCATTTTATTTTACAAGAGTATAATATGGCCTTATTATACATGCTTGACTTGAGTCACGAAACTTTGAAAAATTTTTTATAATTTCCAAAGATAGCTATTCGCTGACCCAGTCCGAAAGGTCTTGCGGTGGCAATGATAGTCCTGGAGAGTCCTAACAATCGATAAGAAAATTAGTTTTATAAATAGAGATCTGAGCTGATCGAGCTTTTTTTCAAAATTAAAAATGGCGGACTCAGAAAATTTTTTCTAAATTTTAGAAAAATTTTTCTGAGTCCGCCATTTTTTTAATTTTTGAAAAAAAGCTTCGATCAGGCCCAGGATTATCTATTTATAAAACTAATTTTTCTTATCCGATTGATTTTAGATGAATCTCCAAGGACTTATCATTGCCACCGCAAGGACCTTTTTGGACTGGGTCAACAGAAACAGCTATAACTTTGAAATTATAAAAAAAATTTTTTCAAATTTTCGTGACTTCAAGTCAAAACATTGTATAATAAGGCCATATTATTACTCTTGTAAAATAAAATGATTTAATAGCGAAAAAAATTACTGAAAATTATCATTTTTTCGTGTCTCTGACTACCCCTAACCCCTTAATGTACCGTGACCTATGTAATATAAATCATTTTAACTTTGTTCCAACCTACGCGTCTTTATCTACGGTATTAAGTTTATTACCAAAGTTTTAAATTTACGGATTTTTTTTTAATTAAATAAATTTGGAAAATTATTTATATTATCTTTAAATACAAAAAAAACTAATTAAAAATTAATCCTTCTGCCGCTTTCCTTTTTCTGATATATGAAATAGACGATATTTTAAAATATTTTCAATTTCTTTGGAAACGGGATGCCAAGTCAAGGGGTCGGGGGAAGGGGGATATGCCCCTACTACTACGCCGCCTGTAGAAGAAATGATGAGGATTGTTCGTAGGAGAATCGCAAATTAGTCAGTGACAATCGAGTATTATTATTTAGTCAGGTGACTGGTTTCCAACTGGTTACCAGATATATTTGTAAAATCTGATTGGCGCGGACTAGTTTGTGATTTCTCTACGAACAGACCTATATTTTTGAATGATATTAAGGTTTGTAGAACAAGGCATTAGTCAAGGTCAGCAGCCACCAATAGACCGGAAATACGCATTTTCTACGAGTTGCACATATTATTTTCCTAGATCAGAATGATGAACAAAATGATTTTTTACTCTCGATAATACGTATACAATTTTGGCCTATTAATGAATAAAATGTAGTAAAGCGCATAATAAAATTATGTGTTAAATGTTACCGCGCAAATCCAAAGCCGGTTAAGTTTTTAATGGGATCATTACCCCGTTCAAGAGTAACTCCAAATAGGCCTTTTACAAATTGCGGTGTAGACAACTGTGGTTCCATCTTTATTAGAGAAGGTACTCTTAGAGAAAGTAAATTAATAAAAACCTATATTTGCATTTTTGTTCGTTGGCGATACGAGCGGTGCATATAGAGCTAGTGATGAATTTAACTACAAATAGTTTTTTTAATGCATTTACGCCGAGGAAAACCGACTGACATTTAATCTGACAATGGTTGAACTTTGTTGTCGCGAACAACTATTTTATAGAATTGTATAATCTTTTACTGCCAGAAAACATAATAAAGCTGTTTGATCATTTTTGACTAATGATCAGATAAAATTACATTTTATACCAGCGTGATCAGCACATATGAGAGGATTGTGGGAAGTAGCAGTAAAGTCAACGAAATTATATTTTACCCGCGTATTAGGTAACTCTTCTTTAAATTTTGATAAGATATACACGTTGCTTGTTCAAATCAAAGCTTATTTAAATTCACGACTTCTTACACCTATTTCAGACGACGTTAATAGGCAACTCACTGGCGAGTTGGCGATATGACAAACCTAAAAATTTCTTGCCTTTCCAGATACTAACGGTTGCAGCAATTGTATCAACATTTTTGGAATCGCTGGTCAAGAGAGTATCTTGAAAATTTACAAACTCGCTCAAAGTGGAAGAAAGACTTAGAATATACAGTAAACGTTGGTTCGTTGGTTGTATTAGTGAAGAATACAAGATGCCTCCACTACGTTGGTCGTTAGCACGTATTACTGAACTACACCGTGGAGCCGATAATATTGTTCGTGTTGCATTTGTTCGTTTTTCAAGGGGGACTATTTTAAAAAGATCACACACACACACACACATATGTGTTTTACTCTTGGACGATTTAAAAACTTATCTAAACATTAGTTTCAAAAGTTGGACTTTTCAACAAGGGCGGTATGTTACGACGTCGTGTTAACGCAATAATAGACGTACCTGCAGATCTCGACCAGAGGAGATCTTTTAAGTGTCAGAAAAGAGAATACGTAGAAAATTGAAAACGTCAGCAATAAAGCATAGTTCTTAAGCTTTTTTTTATAGTTTTTTCCTCAATTAAATATCGAAACGTACAGCAAGTGTTTCCCTTAGCACAGAGTAGTCCTTTGCAAGCTATCTTGGGTGTAAACAGTCCTACTACAAAACATACAGACTTCGTTTTGGGTAGCAGAATATATTTTTTTTTGTAGTTAATCCAAAAAATTACCTTTACACATTTGTTTTTTAATATTACTTTATATTTTTAAAAATCAATAGCCCAATATGAATTTTTGGATGTAAGTAAAATTTTTTAAATCAGCGTTCTAAAATTATAAAACATTCTGGTTTACAAAGTTATTGCAATATTTAACGCACAAGCCTGTTACAAGTTAAAAACCTACTTTAAGATTAAGTAAACTTAAATAAAAAAATAAAATATTCAGGACAATGGAATGTTTGATAAGGGCCGATAAGTTACACCGTCATCACTCTGGTATACTCGGTTTACAAAGGTCGTGGTTCAAGCGGGCCCTAAGGAAATTGGTATATGTTGCAGCCAACCAAAAGTTTCTCCAAAAATAAAAGAAAATGCCAACAAAGAGAAGATAAATTTATCCCCAGGTCGTTTTTCTTTTTTAAGTTTTATTTGCGAAGGGAGCGAATAAAAAGGATAGTATAAAGTTTATTTTAACACTTGGGTAAAGAGATTTTCGAGACTGAATAGTATTATTCACTAAAGAGAGGTGTATATTTATAATGTTTTTAAAGGAAAGCTGTTAAGTGTTGTTTTTTCTGTAAGAAATACACAGTGTGTGTTTTTTCGATGCTTAATTCAGGGGTCTTAGTAACCTTTGCTTTTAATTAGAAAGCATAGTAGGATATGACATTTTTAAAAGGTCTTTTTATAGGGTTTTTAACGTATATAGAAAAGTAATTTTTAAATAAAAAATAACGTACTTTTAGACGTTGCAAGAGGTGTTCTTGTAGAGAAAAGGAGTAACCGAGTGTATTTAATTAACTGATAATTTTTTTTTAATAATGTTAAGATACTGCTCAAGGTTAGTTTATATTTATGAGGTTGCGACACATCCTCAACTTTTAGGTGGTTCGAGGTCGGGGACGCAAAGAAGAGCACTCCACGAAGAAAAGTTGGCAAGAGTGGGTAAAATCAAAGCTGATGATCAATCCAGTGGCGTCTAGAATTTGCGCATTTCATTTTGCATTATTTTGAAAGTGATATTTGTTGAAAGATGTAATTCCAAATGTTTTTTATTTAAAGTAAAAGAATTTACAACTTAATAATAATTAAAAACTGTTGTGTAAACGGTTTTTCTACTAATACAACAAACTGTATATCTCCGGCACTGAACAACATGGCCGAAAAATGGGAGATGTGACGTCATACCACGTCAAAGCAATATGGCCGAATGTCGCGACCCTATATAGACAGACTTTGGATACTGCTTATGTTTTCCAACGTTACTAATGGCATTGGTACGCAAAACACAACCTAAGGGCTAAAATTAACCTACTTTTACCTCTACCCATACTTTCTTTGTTCACCACTACAAAAAAAAAAAAAAGGAAAAGGCAGCTTAAAATAAATTGTCCTTTTTTCTTTTGACATTTTCTTCTATTAACGGTAAAGTTTCGAGTTGGCAGCAACTTCCACCAGCTTCCTTGGGGTGCGTTTAATCTCAGCCAAGGCTTATTGTTACTTTGTGTATATAAGGCAGACGTAATGTATTTGCACTTATAAATAAAAGATTTGTTAACCTTGCGGTAACCTGACAACTAAGAATTATTTTCTCCTTTGTACGAATTTAAATATACGCGTAAAACATTTTATAAGTTCGGACATCAATACAGGGTGTACATTTACAGTAACTCTACCGACAAAGTTTGAGGGCTGATTCTACAATGAAATATAAGAAAAAAAGCAAGCTGACGTCATTAAGTAATTTTTGGTCATAGGACGTCATCATACCAAAATTATGACGACATTTAATTGACGTGATTTTGACGTCGTAAAAATGACGTCTTTTCGACGTCATTTTTTCGTCATACTAGCTCATAAAAATGTAATGACGTCATGTTTAGAAAACCCGCCAGAAAAATTTTGTGACATTATATGATTCGTGTCAAAATCCAACCGAAATATCATATGACAGAAAAATAAGACTAATAATTTTACAAAATTGAAATAGGAAAAAACTCTACCGATAGATGGCGTAATGGACAATAAACTACTACGTTTATTCAACATCTTCGCTTTTTATCGCCTACACCGTACCGATGAGACCAATATAGTTCGAGACCGGTATGCGGTTGGTGATCTCAATTAGCTTTGAAAGAAATATCTTTGGCTGTGTGAAAATCTGCATCTCCAGGTTGGAGAGTGTCCCGAGAGATGCGACCTTGCATCTTGCATTACTTGCTTGGAAGGAAATTGCAAGATTGCAAGCAGTAAGGAGTTTATTTCTATTTCAATTTTCAAATAAAATATCATATAGATTGAGCTTTTGAAAAAAAAGTATATGCGTCAATTTTTCGTCATCTTAAAGACGTCATTAACGGGACGTCTTTTATCTTAGGGAGGTCAATTTAAGGTCATTTTGTCGTCATCTTATGACGTCTTTGCTGACCAAAAATGACTAAAAAGAGACGTCAATAAGACGTCAGCTTGCTGCTTGGGATATCAATTTAAATATTTTTAAAAAAATTAGAACGCACTTCCTATGCACCAGAAAACATTTTTTAGCACACAAGAAAAAATACTAGTGTCCGTAAGGGGTTTAAGGTAAAAAATTTTAAGAAAAAAAGCATAAATTGACGATATGTTTTATATTGGTTCAGCGGATTTATTTAATTGATGGTATTTATACACGATGGTACACGCCACATCAGATCGTTTTTCCCAAAATAAAATCAAGGTTTTGATTTTCTGCAAAAAATAGTTACAAGTCGCCTAAAAATATGGTTAATGGCTTAAATAATCCAGAATGGCATCTGGAAAAAGACTTGTTTTGGATTTTTCTGCAAAAACAAATTACAATAGGTATCAACAACAAACTGGGAAAAAAACAGCCGTAAATATACAGGATGATTCAAAAATCGATCATGAAACTTAAGGGGTGATTCTACTTGACAAAATAAGGGTAGAGCTTCATATATTTTTTTTCAAAATGTCAATTGTTTTTGAGTTACAAGCCGCCAAAGTTTAATTTTTATTTTGATTTTTTCGCCATACTGCATTTATTTTTTAACCAATTCAGTTGATATTTGGCACACAAATCGAGCTTTGCAGATTCTAAAAGTTTAAGAAAAACTACTTTTTTTTAAATACCGCCAGAGGAAACTTTACCTAAAACTTCAAATTTATTTACATTATAACTTTTATTTTGACATTTCGCAAAGCTGGCGGCGCCATTTTATAGACAATCAAAAACTTAAAAAATAAAGTACTCTTTATTAAAGTCGATAAACCTCACCGTTTAGGCACCAATAGACATCAAAATTTTCATCAATTTCAATCAAATTACCTACATACATACAGGGTAAATGCAATATGGCGAAAAAACCAAAATATAAATTGAACTTTGACGGCTTGTAACTCGAAAACGAATGACATTAAAAAAAATTATATGAAGCATTACCCTTATTTTGTCAGGTAAAATTACCCCCTTAAATTTCGTGATCAATTTTTAAATCACCCTGTATACGTTAGGTTATGTTACTTTCAATGCAAAACTTTTTGTCAGGCGTACGGCGTAGGGCGTTCGTACGTCTCATGTGTAACGGGACTTACTTAAAGGATTCGTTTGTTACTTAATAACACAGTGTTGCAAAAGGAGCTGACGGTGCCCCTGTTTTGTAAACGGTGTTCAAGCACAAAAACATGCAGTTTTTGCATCTTATGGGGTTTTTTTCGACTACGCCGCCTAGCACGTTATTTTCAAGTAACTTAAAATTTCTTTCTTCCTAGCTAAGGATTTTAACTCGGGTTTCCTGAGGAAAAGGCAAGATACGCTAATTACAGCGCTGCAGGGGAGACAAATAATAATACGCGAAACTAAATAAAATTAATCACATTCGGCATCGCTTAACTTCTTTGATCCAAAGATAACCCACATTTAGGTTTGCAGTGGCTAGAATCTTTACGATCTCGCGCAGTTTACAAATAGGTGGGTTTACGGGCATGCGTATTTTATTAGCCGTGGCCAAATACGTATCTGGCTTACCGTCCCTCACCATGGTCTTCATACTCAAAACAGAAACTTAGACAACGCGTTAATAATTTATACCCGATGTTATTTATTTCCCATTCCGTGACTTTTGCAGCTCAAACCGCAGCAGGCTGCAAAAGTCATACTCGTGAGAACTGGGTAATATTCCGTGCTCGTCCCATAATATACTATTAATGTTCCCGATTTCTGACAGATTATTTGTCACCCATGGCATATGCGATATTAGCCTACTGCGAATTTTAGATCGAATGTGATTGACTTTATTATTACTTGATTTAACGTACCTATTAGATATTTTTATACTCATGACTAAAAAATAGTGACCTTGCCTGAAAAGTAATATTTATAAAACCAGCTTGACGAAAATATACAGGGTGTTTTGTAATTGCGGTAAGAAAATAAAAATCGTCCTTAAATTTTTTCTTGTATGGTCCAAAAATATACAGTTTAGCGAATTTCATTTTTTTTTGAAAAACTAAACAAGTTACGAAAAAATAATGTAAAACAAAACAGTTGTATCTATGCCTGCTTCATCCGAATAAAATACAAAAGTTTCGAAAGAGTCAGTGGCGTACATTTTTTGTTAATAATATTAGCTGAGATGCATCCCCCGCCGCCACTGGTCTCACCTATTAAAATTAATTATGGGCTAAATTAACTTCCTATTTTAACCAATATCATAGCCAGATTTCTCGCTCTTTTAAGCCCAACTCCCTATAAAATAGTGTTTTGATAAGCAGCATTTAACGGTATAGGCTGTTATTTTTAATGTGTTTAATACTCATACAAAGGACAAAAATACGTTTTTGCATAATCCATAGTAGTATGACCATAATATTATCGTTGCCCGCACGTTTCTTTTATATTATGTAAAATATGTCAAGGTAAATTGGGTGTAAAATATAGGTTTTATACAACTTTAAAGACTGCAAATCATGCAAAGTTTTTGAAAGTGTGGTTATATGGAAAATAGTTTATAAAAACCAAAACAGAGGGAATAGTTATTTACATTACAAGATGCGAAAGTTTACTTTTTGGTGTGAGGTGGTTTTTAAATGGCCGAGGCGAAGCCGAGGCTATTTAAAACCTCCGAACACTTGAAAGGCCTTTCGCCTCGTGTAATGTATTATATTTTTTCTGCTACTGTTTTATGTATCGCATAATTCAATAATCATTAACATCATGTTTTAATAGAAATATCAGAGATTTTGAAATTTTACCTGTTAAAAATTAATCCATAGCAACACATTTAATGTTGACATTGTCTGTCATCAGCACTTGTCAGATATTGAATTATTGTTAATTTAGTATAAATCCATTCCCATTTTAAAATGTTAAATGAATATGAAAATGGCATCCAAAAGGCAGCTGACCTTGCGTGCGCGTGAGGTAAATGTGTTAATCAAGTAATTGGAAAGCATACTATTTCAAATGTATCTAAAGAAATTGCGAAGTTTTTGAAGCTTGAAGACATCAGTAGATACACTGGTCATTTTTATAGAAGAACGTCAACTACGTTCCTTGCCAATGCTTCGGATGTCGATATTTTGGACTTAAAAGGCATGGAGGTTGGAAGTCTTCTTCTGTTGCGGAGGGATATATTGCTGAATCCTATAGTAATAAGGTGGAAATTTCAACCAATATTTCCTCTAATGAAGTAACAGTGAAAAATATGAATATTAACGTAGTTAAAGGTGATAACGATACCCCAACAACAAATTTAAAAACTGTTAATTCAAGTATTATTCCTCCAATTTCTTTTGCTAATTGCTCAAATTGCACAATTACTTTTAATGTCAATACCTAACCTAGTTTTTAAAAATATTTTGTCATAAATTAGTTACTTTTTATAAATAAATCCTAATATTTCCCACAAGCATATTTTCTTTTTTTTACTCTTACTTTTTTGTCCAGGCGCTGAAAATATTAATTAAAAAATATTTCGTAGCTAGCAACGCTTAGCAACCAGGTAACACGAAGGTCCTCTTTCGTTATCATTCGCGTTGCTAGGACCACAAAGTTTTCTTATTTATACAGTAGTAGAAAAATTACCTTTTAAACGACAAACTGTGTACCTAAATGTTAAATATTGTTGTGGCCAATTACAGTAGGTATAAAAATTACACAATTATACACAAAAACCGTTTTTTTACGCCACATATTTGTTTAATTTTTTAATTTTACTTTAGCTGGTTTAAGATCTGAAACAGAAATAAAGTGGTTACCAATTCTTTACAAAATTGGGTAACTTTCAAATAATTTTGTTAATTTATCATATACTCGTTTAGCCATTCCAGAGGTTCATAGACAAGTAAGTGATGCGTCACCGTGTTGCCTATATCCTTTGTCTAATTTCTACCTGTAAGTATTTCACTTGTGTTAGACCGTCTTCTTTTCGCGCATTACATATAAACCTATTAAATTGGCTAAACATGTATATCTGTCGATTTTTGACACAACAAATTTAAATACCAACTATACACTTTAAAACAAATACAAATTATCATATTTATGCACATTTAAAGCATCTTATGACGGTCGTAGTAAATGATGAGGTTATTGAGCAATATAACCTCCTTAAAATATATTTGTTTTACCCATCTATTATTGATCTGTAATACCTTAAAAACGGAATATGTTATGGTAGCAATAATACCTGCTATCACCTAGGGCATTATAAGCGGGCATTATGATAATGCCCGCTTATAATGCCCTAATGCATTAATATGAAAATTTTATTGCTTATCCAATTTTATTTCTCTCACAATAAAGATCAAGTTTATACAAAAATAAATTTTAATATTTGTTCTCCTTCCAAAACTTCTTCGGCATGTATCCTTTCGACTTAACTTTTAATAATTAATAGTTTAAAAACTAAAAAAACACGCTTTTATATGCAACCGAACTAAAAATTAGAAAATAATTTTTCATTAAAAAAATATTGTCATTTCATAGTAAAAAGCGTGGGGTGCATTTTACTATTTTTTCATAACTTTTCCATCATAGATATTTGCAAATATAATAATTATAACATTTAATATATTTATCACCCCACGCTTTTTACTATGAAATGACAATATTTTTTTAATGAAAAATTATTTTCTAATTTTTAGTTCGGTTGCATATAAAAGCGTGTTTTTAGTTTTTAAAACTATTAATTATTTTTCATTTTTTAGTTTCTGCTACTCTTGACAAAATGGCGAAAAATTTTTTTAATGAACAAGAGTGGCAAATTTTAAAATTTTTCCAACAGATTGCAACTCACTAAAAATTTCTTCTTCATTAAGTAGCAAAGTTTGAAATTTTGCCAACAGATGGCAATCCAGGCAATGTTTGGACCGTTGCCAATATATTGCAACCCACTAAAAATTTCTTCTTCATTTAATAGCAAAGTTTGAAATGTTGCCAACAGATGGCAACCTAGGTGTTGTTTTATATTTTTATAATATAATGGAATTTTTTTCCTGGCGATCCAAAAAAGATAACGGGATACTGTTTGCAGATTATTGCATTGTCATGTTTCCTTAATACGTGTGCAAAGTTTCAAAGAAATCGAATAGCTGGAAGTTGGTTAAAATTAGGCTCAAAGATTCCGTTACATAGCCAGATAGTTACAACCCAAGTTAATAAAAAAGCGTGTTAACGGCATTTATTAACTGTTATTGTTCATAAAAATTGAACACCAATGGTGCAACTAACCCAATTGTGTAAAAGAACTTATTAATTTTTATTGTTCATAAAATTGAACACCAATGGTGCAACTAACCAAATTGTGTAAAAACTAAAAAATTTCTTCTTCATTTAATAGCAAAGTTTGAAATGTTGCCAACAGATGGCATCCTAGGTGTTCTTTTATAATATAATGGAATTTTTTTCCTGGCGATTCAAAAAAGATAACGGGATACTGTTTTTAAATTATTGCATCTTCATCGGTCCTCGACACGTGTGCAAAGTTTCAAAGAAATCGAATAGCTGGAAGTTGGTTAAAATTAGGCTCAAAGATTCCGTTACATAGATAGATAGTTACAACCCAAGTTAATAAAAGCGTGTTAAAAAGATATGAGACGATAGTATTGCGAAATGTGTATATTTTCATAGACCATCAACGTAGACCTTAGGGTGGAATACTTGGTCCAGAGAGAGTTCGAACTGTATTTTTCCGACTAAAAATAATAAAGTTTGTTAAACATATGTATTAAAATAAAATCAATAACTTACCAGTTCCTGAAAATATGCCATTAAAACGGTTTCGGTTATTTGAAGAATTGCGTTCCCATCTTTCCAAATACCAAATATGCCATACTCCCGATCATACTGTTGCCTTGATTTAATTGGCAAAAGATTTTCAGTCGCTTTTATGGCCTTTTTTACTTATATTTTGTGAAATTTCTTCTATTTTGAGCAAATCGTTAAATAAAAAATGTCAACTGACTAACTGATAGAAACATCAAAGTCAAACTTAACACCAGTCATTATCTACTTACGTATACAGGTACAGGTGCAACTTATTTTTATATTGCGAATAAATAATGTAATTAGTCATTGAAAAACTCTTTTTTGGGTAAAACATAAAGCATTGTATGCACCACGGGCTTTACTGGACTATAATGCCCATCAGGTCGAAATCTAGCATTATAGTCCTAGCGCCCTTGATACATAAATAGCTATTATACATTTTTTCCAGTCGCAGAAAAAGTTATTGTTTACATTATCTTAGATGACAAAAGAGTATGTCAGATTCTTGTTTGTTTTGTTTATTTTATTTATTTGTTTTATACGTCTAACAACCTCTATTTTCTTTTCTAGGTAAAGATTTGCTGGTAAAAGCGATCAGTTTTCTCTTCCTCGAGCTTTTCTACTTAATGGACATGACACAAACAGGAACAAGAGCATGCGAGGGACAATAAGTGACTCAGCAAAAGGTTTAAAATTGATGTTGTCAGCTACGAAATTGTGAAAAGTGGAGAAAAGTAATTATAAGTGTATATTTGAAAACGAGATTAATATTTTTTTACACTAAAAACAATTCTTAAAGGCTTACAATCTAACTAAAATAAGGACATATTTTTACTGCATAACATCTACATACAGTGTGTCTCGGATGGACTGTACCTGTAAAATCTTTTGATTTTAATATTTCGAAAAAGTTATTTCCCATAAAAATAATTTGCTTTGTCTGATATGATAAAAGCAAAAATAAAAATTTCGTTTGGATATAAGAAGTCGTTTAGAATCGAAAAAATATTTGATAATTTAAAATGAAAACATATTTTTGAAGCTACCTAATTAAATAGCATAAGAAAGTAATTAAAAGTGTATTTTTTTATTTTAAGTGTATTAGTTATGGTTTTAAGGAAAAATTAAGGTTAACATTAAAAAAATATATTTATCACAAATCAGTAATAAAATGTTTTTGACAATACGGGAAAATTCAAAAATTAAAATTAAATATTGCATTTTGGAAATTAAATTGTAATAGAGACATTTGCGTTACTACAAACAAACGTTTTAGTTTAGGTTTTTGCATATAAATAGTTAAATAAATTATATATGAAAAAAAAACGTTTATTTTAATTTACACCAAATTTTCCCAAGTAAACTTTTGCGATAAAAAAATGTATAATACTTATCTTATATATAAAATTCTCGTGTCACAATGTTCGTTCCCGTACTCCTCCGAAACGGCTTGACCGATTCTCATGAAATTTTGTAAGCATATTGAGTAGGTCTGAGAATCGGCCAACATTTATTTTTCATACCACTTAGTGGTAAGGGTTGTCCACCCTTAACATCTTAAAAATTATTTATATGGCAAAACAACGTTTGCCGGGTCAGCTAGTTTTTTATAAATTTTTACTCTTTTTAACCAAATAGTTTTTAAAAATACAATTTTACCAATTTTTTGTATCTTTCAAAATTAGATTCTGGCGATTTTAAACCACCCTTTATATTAAAGGGCAATTTTTGGTATAACTTTTAGCATGTTAAAGAAAAAATTAGGATCATCCCTGGACACACTGTATATACTTACAGTGAATTCCAATTAAAACAAGCAACTTCGGATAATTCTGTTATTTGAACAGAACAAAAAATCATAAAACACGTCAATTATTATTTTTAGGGAGACAGATTTTTGTGTTAAAATTTACTTGTTTAAAGTTATCCCCTTTCCTCACCAACACAAACGTCAAAACGTTTAAATGGAAAACGAATATTTAAGTTACCTTATCTTTAAAAGTTTTAAATTCTCTTTTTGTTTAAACTATTTGGCATTTTCAAAATTGAACTCAAATACCCTAATTAAAAAAATACGGGTATTTTCGGAGGCTAAACCGGTAATAATTAAAAAGAAAGAAATTTGTGAAATAATGCACATTTATGGTGTATTATACAAAGTATTTTACTCCCTTTAAAGACAGTCAAAAGAAACAACCTGCTTTTTATGCTATCCACCACGACTCTCTCCCAGACCGGTTTTGCCTACCTTACAGGAATTCATCAGTGAGGCTGTATCGAGTTGTGGTGAATAGCATAGAAAACCAGCGTCTACTTATTAGACAAGTTTCATTGTCCAGCGGTAGGATATTAAATCCTACCGTTGATGCCCTACTGAAATCGCATTCAGTAAATATCACGACTCAATACAGCCTCACTGATAAGTTCCGGTAAGACAGGCGAAACCGGTCGTGGTGGATAGCATAGAATAACAACACATTAAAAAAACTTTACATAACACTAATTTTACAGAAACGCACCTCGAAAAAGATTGTTATAGGCTCACATCTTATTTTGATTTAATAAAAATAAAAGAGTATCTGTTGTAGGAATTCTTTTTTTATTTAAGGAAGCAAGAAGGTTTTTATTTTTATGTTATCCTTTATCATTAAAATAAAAAAGAAATTGTTTCTCTGCTTTACTTTGGTTGAATTTATTTACTATATTATAATACAGACAGAAAAATTTATTGAAATATTATACAGTTTGTCGTGGTTTTAACCTGGATAAAAGCTGTATTTAATAAATCAGATTGCGGTAAATTTGGCTTAGATTTCTCAGATCTTGTTTGTCATTGACAGCTTGTTGTTCTTTCTTTATATAAATCATTTCTTTAAATAAAAGTTTTTTTTAAATGTGTTGTTATGTATTATTTTAATTTGTGATAAAGAAATAGTAATTTTTGTAATTGTTTGTAGGTTGTTGCCTGAACGCAATATATATTTTTGAAAAAGCTCACTACGCTGGGCGAAACGTCAGATGTTAGCTATGTAATGAGGTAGTTTTAATTATTAACAAAAAAACCTATACCCAAGAAAAATAAATAAATAATTATTGGTTATGAATTAAGAAAGATAAATATATATATATATATATATATATATATATATATATATATATATATATATATATATATATATATATATATATATATATATATATATATATTATATATATATATAGGGTGTAATTTTATTAATGACTAAAAATACAGGGTATGATTTCTTAGCTTATTTTAGAAAAGAAGTTTATATGAACATATGTCCTGAACCTCTTTACTTTTGAGATACCGGGTGTTAAAATTTTCAAAAAACCAAGAAATTTCGAAAGCGCTTGTAGTAAAAACGGTTATACTGGATATAAACCCTATTTAAATAAGTATTTAATATTTTTGTTACAAATTTGCTAATTAAAAATTAATAAACCTAATTTTTAAAAATAAAGCCCACCGTTGCAAAATTCTTCCGCTCAGATAGCCGCCGACGTTCAACGCTCGTTTATCGTGGCGGAGACCTTACAATTTTAAATACAGGGTGTTTCAGAACTATGGGATTAAATTTTAAGGTGTTATTCCTTATATTATTATATGGTAAAAAGTTCCTATAAATATATGTCCGGAGCTCCTTTTACAGAGATACAGGGCGTTAAAATTTAATTAAAAAATCATTTTTTCTAAATTGGCCGATTTGGATAAAATTTGGTATATTTAAATAATTAAGTAATAAGGCGCTTTTAGTCCCAACCAGATTGTTATTTTTGGATCCAGTGGCGTCTCAATGGGCCCCGGAACTTATATTATTGAGAAAAAGAGTACGCCACTGACTTTTATGACGTTTAAAAAAATATATATAATTAGGCAATTAATAATAAATATTTTAAATCTCTTAATTTTTTGTATCTAGCTTAGTTATCGAGAAAAAAAAATATTTTAAGGCAAGTAATTGTTTTATTTTAATTTTGCTTTTTATATCATGTTGTCTATGGATAGATAGTTTTTAGAAGAAATAGACGGCACTGAACTCAATAATAACAATCTGGTTAGGGCTAAATAATCGCCTTATTACTTAAAATAAATGTATCAAATTTTATTCAAATCAATCTAAGCATATTAAATTGTAACGCCCTGTATCTCAGTAAGAAAGCAACTTCAGACATATGTTTATGATTTTTTTTATAAAATATCATAAGGAATCACCCTTAAAGTTTGATCCCACAGTTCTGAAATATCCTGTATATTTTTGTCAGTCCCTTACAACAAAATTATTATTTTACTATTCGTTAATCTTACAGCAAAACTTTAGGATTTTTTTTGTAAACAATTTAACGCTCTACAAAAAGATTTCCTATAGTTTTTTGATAGATCTTACCAGTTAAAAGATATTTAGGGCCCAAGCTTAAATAATTTAAGAAAAAATACTTTTTTATTATAAATTTTATACCTTATACTGAAAAGTAACTATAGACAATTGAGTTACTACTATTTCTATCAGAAATTAAACACTACTAACAGAGACAAGAATGAGACGAGCAACTAAATGTAAATAAATTATCCGAGAGAGAGATAGCTGCTGGGCCTTCCTTGTCTGTCTTCAAAGGGAAAGATAAACGCAGATGGCGCGTGATTCGACTTTATCGTTTGCTCGCCAAATTCAAATTATATAGCTGTGCTATTTTGCCCTTAATGTTAGGTACTTGTTTTGTTTCCTATTAATATAAAATATTGAGGTTTAGTTCAATAATTAACACACCTAATTAAAAATGTCATTTATTTGGTTTTTATAAAGATTTTTTTCTTACAGATAACCATGTCAATATTACCTTAAATTATCTGTTGAAAAGCACAAATTTAGTATATACACTGTGATCACTAATAAAAGTCAATATTTAAAGTCAATTAAAGATAAAAAACCACAGAAACACACAATAAATCACAGAAACTGTCCAAACAAATCGGCCATTGAAAAGATCAAACACAAATATCGAATAACATTTTGTCGTGACTGCCTGCGGCAACGTTTGATCAAGTTAAAGATATTCGATTCATAATTACATTTCTTTCTCTTAATTAGATACGAGCCAAAGGACATTAAAGTTTACATGCAGAAATTGCAAACAACAGCAATCGAGGCAAAGCGATGATTGCTCCATCCACAATAGCCTGCCATGAAGAAAGACAAAGACATATTTATTGGAACTTGCGTTAAACCAGAAAGAGATAAATACAATGGACAGAGTTGTTAGGACCAGTTACTCGTCTCATTCTTGTCTCTGCTACTAATACTACTCTTTTTGTACTTTTTTAAAGAAGATTACAAAATTAAAAAAAAGTTACCTTTTTTAATTTTTTTATCTTTGACCTTGTATACCTTTTAAATGGTTAGATTTTTTAATAAAGTATTAAAAAAATTTATAACGTTTGGTTTCCGACAGAAATAGTAAAAACTCAATTGTCAATTATTATTTTTCGGTAAGTTACAAAATTTAAAACAAAAAAGTTATGTTTTTTAAATTCTTAAATCTTCGACCTTAGTATAATAATGGTTATTTTAAGGTTTGTTCGAAGAGCAGTCAGAAACTATCGAAGCCGTCAGAGACATGCGCCCTTCGTTAAAAGCGTTCGTAGAGGAAAAATCACAAACTGCTGATTAAAAATTTTTGGGGTTTTGGGGAGTTTTTCTCTATTTTTTGTATGGAAAACCATCCGTTTTCGTGTACCTAAATAAATACCATCAATTAACACCGCCTTTCGTCAAACACCTTCAAACGACCCGACAAAAATACCAATTTCCAGTAAATCCCATTCGTCGTTGATAATAAAGCCGAAAAATCCGATTGACAAAATAGTAGTCCCGTTTTTGTGGTTGTGCAGGATAATCCTTTAATCTAAAACCTAAAAAGAAACCTTCGGGAATATATTCCCCGTAGGATACTTCTAATATGTGGTGGAATTTGTTTACGCCGGATTAAGTTTAATCATATTTTTAAAGGAAAAATAAATGTTGGAGCTTAATTTGGGTTTACCTAAACGGCCTGAGAAAATATCTATAAAGGTGTGAAAAAACGTAGGTAGAAATTTAAATAAAGAGTCTTTCAATAGGAGTTTTTGCAGCGTCAGTAATATATATATATATATATATATATATATATATATATATATATATATATATATATATATATATATATATATATATATATATTACTGACGCCGCAAAAACTCCTATTGAAAGACTCTTTATTTAAATTTCTACCTACGTTTTTTCACACCTTTATAGATATTTTCTCAGGCCGTTTAGGTAAACCCAAATTAAGCTCCAACATTTATTTTTCCTTTAAAATATATTAAACTTAATCCGGCGTAAACAAATTCCACCACATATTAGAAGTATCCTACGGGAATATATTCCTGAAGGTTTCTTTTAGGTTTTAGATTAAAAGGATTATCCTGCACAACCACAAAACGGGACTATCTTTTGTCAATCGGATTTTTCGGCTTTATTATCAACGACGAATGGGATTTACTGGAAATTGGTATTTTGTCGGTCGTTTGAAGGTGTTTGACGAAAGCGGTGTTAATTGATGGTATTTATTTAGGTACACGTGAAAACGGATGGTTTTTCCATACAAAAATAAAGAAAAACTCCCAAACACCAAAAATGTCTAATCAGCAGTTTGTGATTTTTCTCTACGAACGCTTTTGACGAGGGCGCATGTCTCTGACGGCTTCTGATAGTTTCTGACTGCTCTTCGGACAAACCTTAAAATAACCATTGATTATACAAGGTCGAAGATCTAAGAATTTAAAAAACATAACTTTTGTTTTCAATTTTGTAACTTACCGAAAAATAATAATTGACAGTTGAGTTTTTACTATTTCTGTCGGAAACCAAACGTTATAAATTTTTTTGTAATACTTTATTAAAAAAATCTAACCATTTAAAGGTATACAAGGTCAAAAGATAAAAAAATTAAAAGAGGTAACTTTTTTTTAACTTTGTAATCTTCTTTAAAAAGTACAAACGAGTAGTATAGTAGCAGAGACAAGAATGAGACGAGTAACTGGTCCTAACAACTTGTCCATTGTATTTATCTCTTTCTGGTTTAACGCAAGTTCCAATAAATATGTCTTTGTCTTTCTTCATGGCAGGCTATCGTAGATGGAGCAATCATCGCTTTGCCCTGGTTTGCCAAGTTGTTTACAATTTCTGCATGTAAACTTTAATGTCCTTTTGGCTCGCATCTAATTAAGAGAAAGAAAATATACCATGAATCGAATATCTTTAACTTTGACAAACGTTGCCGCAGGCAGTCACGCCGAAATGTTATTCGATATTTGTGTTTGATCTTTTCAATGGCCGATTTGTTTGGACAGTTTGTTTACATTTCTGTGATTTATTGTGTGTTTCGTGGTTTTTATCTTTAATTGGACTTTTAAATATTGACTTTTATTAGTGATCACAGTGTATATATTAAATTTGTGCTTTTCAACAGATAATTTAAGGTAATATTGACATGGTTATCTGTAAGAAAAAAATCTTTATAAAACCAAATAAATGACATTTTAATTAGAGTGTGTAATTATTGAACTAAACCCCAATATTTTATATTAATAGGAAACAAAACAAGTACCCAACATTAAGGGCAAAAATAGCACAGCTATATAATTTGAGTTTGGCGAGCAAACGATAAAGTCGAATCACGCGCCATCTGCGTTTACCTTCCTTGAAGACAGACAAGGAAGGCCCAGCAGCTATCTCTCTCTCGGATAATTTATTACATTTAGTTGCTCGTCTCATTCTTGTCTCTGTTAGTAGTGTTTAATTTCTGATAGAAATAGTAGTAACTCAATTGTCTATAGTTACTTTTCAGTATAAGGTATAAAATTTATAATAAAAAGTATTTTTTCTTAAATTATTTAAGCTTGGGCCCTAAATATCTTTTAACTGGTAAGATCTATCAAAAACTATAGGAAACTTTTTTGTAGAGCGTTAAATTGTTTACAAAAAATTCCTAAAGTTTTGCTGCAAGATTAACGAATAGTAAAATAATAATTTTGTTGTAAGGGACTGACAAAATATACAGGATATTTCAGAACTGTGGGATCAAACTTTAAGGTGTGATTCCTTATGATATTTTATAAAAAAAATCATAAACATATGTCTGAAGTTGCTTTCTTACTGAGATACAGGGCGTTACAATTTAATATGCTTGGGCCGATTTGAATAAAATTTGATACATTTATTTTAAGTAATAAGGCGATTATTTAGCCCTAACCAGATTGTTATTATTGAGTTCAGTGCCGTCTATTTCTTCTAAAAACTATCTATCCATAGACAACATGATATAAAAGCAAAATTAAAATAAAACAATTACTTGCCTTAAAATATTTTTTTCTCGATAACTAAGCTAGATACAAAAATTAAGAGATTTAAAATATTTATTATTAATTGCCTAATTATATATATTTTTAAACGTCATAAAAGTCAGTGGCGTACTCTTTTTCTCAATAATATAAGTTCCGGAGCCCATTGAGACGCCACTGGATCCAAAAATAACAATCTGGTTGGGACTAAAAGCGCCTATTACTTAATTATTTAAATATACCAAATTTTATCCAAATCGGCCAATTTAGAAAAAAATGATTTTTAATTAAATTTTAACGCCCTGTATCTCCTGTAAAGGGAGCTCCGGACATATATTTATAGGAACTTTTACCATATAATAATATAAGGAATAACACCTTAAAATTTAATCCCATAGTTCTGAAACACCCTGTATTTAAAATTGTAAGGTCTCCGCCACGATAAACGAGCGTTGAACGTCGGCGGCTATCGTGAGCGGAAAAATTTTGCAACGGTGGGCTTTATTTTTAAAAATTAGGTTTATTAATTTTTAATTAGCAAATTTGTAACAAAAATATTAAATACTTATTTAAATAGGGTTTATATCCAGTATAACCGTTTTTACTATAAGCAGCTTTCGAAATTTCTTGGTTTTTTGAAAATTTTAACACCCGGTATCTCAAAAGTAAAGAGGTTCAGGACATATGTTCATATAAACTTCTTTTCTAAAATAAGCTAAGAAATCATACCCTGTATTTTTAGTCATTAATAAAATTACACCCTGTATATAGATATATAGAAAACAATTTTACATACCTGAAGAATTGAATACAGTGTTTGTCTAAGGTCAAGACCCTGCCCCTAACTTTTGTTGTTTGGTACTTTTTTATAAAGATTTAAGGACTTTAGTTAGACAATATAAACCAAATTTTATACAAGAAATGACAGGATATAAATGTCAAAATGACAGCTGGGCGCCAATTTATAAAGAAAAATTAAATGAAAAGGGATGTCTTGTGGAACATTATTTTAAAGCGCAAACGTTGCTTTTTCACTGCGCATACGAATAGTCCCAGAATCGGTTCAGAATCGAACTCGCGAACAAAGCTATTTATTTGGTTTGAGTGGCGAGCGTCAGGGCTTTTTCGCTCAGGAATATTGCAGCCGGCTGATTTAAATAAACAAGTTCTTTTGTTCTTGCACAAAAATCAAAGACAGCGCTCTAACATTTTCTACTTAACGCTGGCCGCTGACGTTTAGCAGCTTAGCATCGTGCCCGAGGCCTAATGAGGCGGATTTTCCTATTAAAATTAAAAGCTCATTGTCTGTGATCATCGATTTTGAACATTCCCTGAAAGTTTCTAAGAAGTAAAAACTGTTTATCCCGAATCAATCAGTTTTTGGGAAACCAGACCTATATCGGCTGCCGACATTGATCCACCGGGATTATCCCGGTCATATGGGATACGCAACTTTAAAATGTATTTCCTATTCGGAGATTCTGCTTTTATCCCGTTCCTGTTTCCGTTCTGGTGCAAGCGTTATGTGAATTTCATCGAAAACCTAATTTAAACTTTGAAAAAGGAAAAAGGTTTTTCCAAGAAAGTAAAACACACGTAGATGCGTGTTCGTTGAGTCGTATGCTGATCGGGTAAATTTTGCATATGATGGAACCGGTTTTCTTTTATTAACTTGTTTTTTTGTGCTTGTTTTGGAATACAAGAAAGGTAAACAAGTTATTTTTACACTTTATTTTTATTATTGATACAAGGTTGTATAAAAAAGCACCCTGAATATTGTTACAGACTTTCAAAAATGTGTTTAGGTTAGAGACTTTTAGAGAGTTAGGATCATTTAATTTAGTTTGTTAATTTATTTAAATAATTTACCTTAATTCTTCCAAGTTCTTTCATCACTTTCAAAGGTTTCCGAAAACACCTGAATTATCCATTGAGAACTTTTATGCCATCCTGTATTATGGAATTTTCGCGATATTTCTCGAAAATTCTAGATCATTCTTTACTCTTCCACCATACTATAAAAGGGCGACGGGAAACCTCCGATCGATTAGTATAGATTCGACTTTTGTACTGTAAACTTCGAGACATTGACAAGTGAAGATTTTGTCATTGTTGTAACCATAGTTACGTTCCATTGTTAATAAAGGTATAAAAACGAAGGCTGTGTTTTTATACGAGGTGATTCTGAAACAATATTGTTGTTTGATGCGACTAAAGTAGGTAATTTGTATTTTGTTTAGTTTCTTTAAAAAAAATGTATTACAAAGTAATTATTCTACTTTTTTGAGTGTAAAAGTGTCCTACGAAATAGCACTTTATCATTAAATAAAAGCTGGTATCGATGTTATTTTTTGGCCTCCAAATATTTTTTAGAAATAGGAATTTTTAAAATAATCGCGTGTTCGAAATCATTTTTGGGATAGGTAAAAAGTAAATACTTGTATTAGTTTTGAAATACTACCTACCCTATACAGTGAAAACCTATAGTCCGACACCTCTTCCGAATTTGATCCATAGATATATTATGACAAATTTGAGAGGGCTAGTTTCAAAGTGTATGATCTTCAAAATTAGAATGGCATGTTATATCAAATTAAAAATAAACAAAGAACCTATACAATAAATGTTATGCATTCTTTTCTAACTTCGAACACTTTGTTATGAATGCCTTATAAGTTGATTTATTTAAATTCAGGGCCAAAAATACAGTTATGGAGACATTTGTACTGGATGTTGTATTAAAAAGTAAACCTAAGTAATGATTGTACACAGGGGCGGTCATATCGACTTTCGATATTTGCCATTACACCTGTATGAACTACAATGAAATAGAAATGATGTGGCATCCAAGGGGGGCCATGGCCCCCATGGCCCCCGCCCTATGACCGCCCCTGATTGTACACTTTAAAACTAGGCTCCTCAAATTAAAACGATATTTTATGAACAAGGTTTGCATTTGTGGCGCGGTGAACAGAGCTTTGATCTTCGAAGCCAGAGGTCGCCGGTTCGATTCCCAGTGGGGAAGACATATTTAGGTAGTAGTTATTTTAAAATAACGTCCGTGGTGGCACTATCGCGTTGTAATCGCGATATAAAAAATGGAAAGGAGGGTCTTGTAGCATAGAATATGAAGTCTACTTTTTAACCTACTACAAAAAGACGATTTAATATTGGAAATAATATAGGAGGTAGAATAAAAGGTATATTTTTATCCTAATAAAACACCTTGTATATTATATTACCTATATAAAGATCTAAACGTATTGACTTCATACTCTAGGGTTATAAAGTAAAGTGAACTGCAGGTAATTTAAAATACTTTGAAATCAAAAAAAACTATTAAGGTCATCTATATGACAGGACGCCATTTTGAGATTCCGGCTACTAGCCCCTACGTATGGATTGTGGAGGGGAGGATAACCATCTGAATGTTTTAAAAAGTGTCCGTCGAAAGGAGCAACTTAAGGTGGCGCCACAGTATCCAGATGAGATTTTTTAACCAATGAGCATGAATTATTAGAGTGAGATACAGAATGAAAAAGGACAGATAGATGCAAAATAAAAAAGGAAAGAAATACCAAAATCCCTCCACTGGCTACTGTGGCGCCATCCCAATTTGCTACATTCCGATGGCCACTTTTTCAACTTTTCCGCCATAAAAGATGGTTATCCTCCCCTCCACCATCCATACAACAAGCATTTAAAACAAGACGCCATTTTAAGATTCCGGCTACCAGCCCCGACGGAACGAGAATACAGATTTAAAAACTTTTTGGGAAGTATGAAACCCAATATAATATTTACTGCAATA
This sequence comes from Listronotus bonariensis, assembly GCA_014170235.1. NCBI lineage: Eukaryota > Metazoa > Arthropoda > Insecta > Coleoptera > Curculionidae > Listronotus > Listronotus bonariensis. The sequence goes on from JACEGR010000231.1 coordinate 178,394, forward strand.
CGTAAAATATTTAGTGTAATTATTAAACCGTTAAAGATCTTTTAAGTATATATTTTTTTATAGATTTTGTAAATATTTCTAAAATTGAAAATTTGAAGTGCCATTTTAGATTACGATGGTATGTTGGTAATTTGGAATACTATCAGTTGTATGTTTTTTTTAGTAATAATGAGTTTGAGATGGTGCTTAAGAATACAAAAAGGGAAATAGGTAGAAAAAGATAAAGAAACGGACCGATGCTAAACCGTATTAGTTTTTAAGATAAAGTGTTAGCAGTATGGTTATAAAAATATGAATATAATTTGGAATACACGGAATATTATATTCCAAATTACCTGCACTTTAAGTCAATTGACATAATTGCTAGTTTGTGGTTCTTTTTATTTTTTTTTTATAAGGTGCCTGGCTTTTGTGTTATTTAATAGTGATAAATATTAATGTTAAATAGTTTTTCAAATAGAAAATGTATTTTTATGAAGCCATCTTTTTTAAATTTTATTTTATTAACAAAAAACAAACTGGTATTCCAAATATGCTGCAGTTCCTCTACCTATCTGTACAACAAACCCCCCTACTCATTTTATTTCCAATGACTTCCAGCATTTACATTGACATTTAAAGCTGCTATTGGTATAGATGGGTCCACATTCAATTCATTCTGAAAGTAATACCGCAAAGTACACAAAAAACGATAAAGTAAATAAACCCTTTTGTGAACAATGATTTATTGCAGCAAAAAATATTCAACCCGACGAGTTTCTAGTACCACGCCACATGCCACCGGTTTTAAGGCAGCACAAAGGCGAAATAAGAGGATGTTTTTAAGTATGTGACACGTGTTTTAGCAGTGTTTTTTCTATTTATTTAAAAAATATGAAATCAGGCTCTGTCAGCGCTATGTGGCCTTCGAAAAGGTTTGTTTACTTTATCATTTTTTGTGTACTTGGCGGTATTGCTTTTAGAATGAAACAAATGTGGACCCATCTATATGTAAAAAATAAAAGCCTTGCTAATACACCATCGATTTAAATTTCATAAGAAAATACCGAGCAGCTCAGATTTTAGAAGGGGAGATGGACTTTAGAGGCCTCCCTATTTGTATTTACAGCAGCTTTTATACAGGGTGAGTTTTAACCTATACTCATAAACTTTAGAAATTATTGCTAAAGTTTATACAATAACTAAACGCAAAAAAAACTAAAAAAAATGTTTTTAGTTGGGGAAATACCCAGTTATTTATAATTAAATAAAATAACTTTAATTCTAGGAAAAATAATAAGCAACTATAAAAAAAGTATCAGCCAATTTTGTGTTTCAGAAATAATATGTTATAATCACTATAAGTCCCAATAGCAATTAATATCGCGTAAAAAATAAATCACAACTTATAGAAGAGACCTAATACGAATATCAAACATTATCATAATGACTTCTTTATTGCTGTTTTTTAATACAAAGAACAAAAGATTTAACCGATAAATTTTACCGAGTTTTGTAAAAACTGTAGTTTAACTAAATTATGTCTAAAACAACACAATTTTTTATTTATGTTTATTATAAATTACGGTATTTTATTTATTTAAAAATTATTAATTATTCCACTAACTAGTAATATTTTACAAACTTGTTTTTTTTTATTATTAGGTATAGTAAGAACATTTTAAAAGCGCAAATTCGGTACCCTTTAAAAATAATACAAAAAACATAAAAAAGGCCGCCTGCAATCGGACTATTTTATACAAAGGCGCCGCTATCCTTTACAGCGACGCGCCGATACACTATGGGATAGAAATCCATTATTTTGGCCAAAAAGCAACTTTTGAAATTTTAATGGCTCATGCTGTGTATTTCAAGTAGATACTCCAAACTACATGTACGCAAAATTATAAAATGGATATGACGACTTCTATTGGGGTAATAAGAAACTTGAAAATGTATTTTAAGTAAACATAAATATACAGCATTTAATCTACTTAGTTTATTATTAGCCTTGTTTACTAAAAAAGTAAAAGAGTTTAAATAATAAGAGCTATTGTTGTGTTTCCGATGCAGTCTCGCGATGTCTCGCTACTTTTGTCAAAGAATTTTTACCCTTTTCTTATCAGTTTTTGTACTTACAATTGCCTTTCTACTCTTTGCTACTTCTGAGTGTAAGGACAGATACAAGATATTTTTATAGTTTACAAGGTTTTTCATTTTAAAATTTAATATGTTTTGTCCTACACTGTATATCCTAAAAGATAAAAGCATTCTGATGAAAGATATGGATTCTACAGAATCTACCCAACATAACAATGTTTTTATTTATTTTATACGTTAAATAATTAATAGTTTAAAAAAACTAAAAAACACGCTTTTATATGCAACCGAACTAAAAATTAGAAAATAATTTTTCATTAAAAAAATATTGTCATTTCATAGTAAAAAGCGTAGGGTGCATTTTACTATTTTTCATAACTTTTCCATCATAGATATTTGCAAATATAATAATTATAACATTTAATATATTTATCACCCCACGCTTTAGTAGCTAGTAGCAAAGTTTGAAATTTTGCCAACAGATGGCAATCCAGGCAATGTTTGGACCGTTGCCAACATATTGCAACCCACTAAAAATTTCTTCTTCATTTAATAGCAAAGTTTGGAAATGTTGCCAACAGATGGCAACCTAGGTGTTGTTTTTATAATATAATGGAATTTTTTTTCCTGGCGATTAAAAAAGATAACGGGATACTGTTTGCAGATTATTGCATTGTCATGGGTCCTTAATACGTGTGCAAAGTTTCAAAGAAATCGAATAGCTGGAAGTTGGTTAAAATTAGGCTCAAAGATTCCGTTACATAGCCAGATAGTTACAACCCAAGTTAATAAAAGCGTGTTAAAAATAAAAAAACTTGGGAAGATGTATCTCTATTACGCTTCTAAGAATATTTTAAAATTATTTTTCAGATTTGGATGGTCATATTTCCTGACAACTAATTGAGATAGACACATCAAATGTAGTATTTTTAAAGCATATTTAAAAGATTTTTTGGTGGTGGTATAATATTCAGGGTATTCCATTTAAAAAAATCATACCTATTGTCGTACCCTGTATATCATATGAGATAGTAATCATCGGATTACTGATTAGAATACTACCGAATTAATCAAACAAGCTGACATTTTAGTTTATTTTGTACAATAAAAATAATAATGTTAAGGGGGTGTAAATTTATAATAACATATAATAAGTTTTTAGGCTTCCAAAAAGCATTTGTAATAATTTATAATATTTTTCCAGTAAAAAGCACCTCATTTTAAGTTAGATTGGTAAGTTTCAGAATTTTGACCAAAAAAATTAATTTCTATCCCATAGTGCGATGACCAGCTGCAATCAACCGGCATATCATAAAAGAAATATAGCAAAGGCGGCCGCGAAGACAAGCATGCCGATTTATTTGCTTTAAACTTTTTGTGATGTTTTCTTCTCAAGAGCACCGAATTTACATTTTTAAACTGTTCCTTCTATAATATCCTCAGTAACAATTTTTTAAATTCATACACGTACGTATACTTAAATGACCCTGTATTTTTTTATCGGTAGTTTATTTACATTCATAAAATCTCTTTTTTTTTTTGTATACAGTTTTATATTTAAATAAGAGATCTTTTTCAATTTTTCTAAAAGCGCCTTAACAATAAATAATAGTTTAAAAAAACTAAAAAAACACGCTTTTATATGCAACCGAACTAAAAATTAGAAAATAATTTTTCATTAAAAAAAAATATTGTCACTTCATAGTAAAAAGCGTGGGGTGCTTAATATATTAAATGTTATAATTATTATATTTGCCAATATCTATAATGGAAAAGTTATGAAAAAATAGTAAAATGCACCCCACGCTTTTTACTATGAAGTGACAATATTTTTTAATGAAAAATTATTTTCTAATTTTTAGTTCGGTTGCATATAAAAGCGTGTTTTTAGTTTTTTAAACTATTATTTATTTTTCATTTTTAGTTCGATATGCATTTATGTATGTATAAAAGTTTGGAATGTTGCCAACAGATGGCAACCCACTAAAAAATTTTTTCGCCATTTTGTCAAGAGTAGCAAAGTTTTTCAGATGGACTTTCTGAAAATAACCTAATATAAAATTTGAGTAAAATCGATTCAGATCGAACTCTTGAAATGGCCGGTGATTGGTACCACTGGGACGTACAGGTGACAGATGACACTTGGTGGTATCAAGCAGTGGTTATAATAATATAATGGATTTTTTTCCTGGCGATCCAAACCAGGATAACGGGATACTGTTTGCAGATTATTGCATTGTCATGGGTCTTTAATACGTGTGCAAAGTTTCAAAGAAATCGAATAGCTGGAAGTTGGTTAAAATTAGGCTCAAAGATTCCGTTACATTCATAGATAGATAGATAGATAGATGGATAGATAGATGGATAGATAGATGGATAGATAGTTACAACCCAAGTTAATAAAAAGCGTGTTAAAAAGAAAGGTATCGAATATTTGACATATTACGGATATGATCCGGATTTTATCTTCACATACGCGTAAAGTGCACGCGGATTTTCCGGGGAAAATCCTTTTCTCGTTGGTATTTTATTTTGTGCATACAACTAAATAAACACCCACATAATATTAAAAAAAAAAAAGATATGCACGTTCGGCTAAATAAACACGTATTCAGGCAATGCGTTAAAGAAGACGTTCTAACATGTTTCAAATACTAATAGGTAGAGGTTAGATAAAGAATGCCAGAAAGTAAACGTTTTGGAGAGGTTGACTAATCGTGCTTGCCTTGTTGCTTATTTACTGGCCTATACCTTTGAATTTAGCTAACTTTTTTTTATCTTTGGACAATCCACAAAGTCTGAAAGCCTAAATACTAACGTACCGTGGGTGTCTTAAGCAGGGTAAGAGAAAGTTTGTTAACACGCTTAAAAACTTGAATATCTGGGGGAAGGAAAGATCTCCGCTGGCAGTAGGTTCCACGGTCTAGAAACTCTAGGGATAAAAGAACGAACAAAATGGGAAGTTCCGGGCCCTGTCCAATTGAACTGTATAGGGATGCATACGCGCGGAACCACGAGTTTCTCTGTTGGGAGCTGCAAGAGGAGTGACTATACTGGATAATTCGTCGGAGCAGAGGCCGTAAAAGTATCTATAGAAGAGCGATAGATCTCCCACAGCTCGACGATAAGCAAGTGAAGGAAGTCTTTGAGTACGTAAAGGATCATTAATAAGACGAACAGCCCTTCTTTGAATGGCATCAAGAATGCTGAGGGTTGTAGGGGATGCCATTCCCCAGACATGAGAACAATATTCCAGAGAGGGTCGAATTTGGGACACATACAAAGTGTATAAATTGGAAGGAAAAAAATACTTTTGGCTCGGAAAAGAAATCTAAGCTTTTTTAAAGCCGCGGTGGCTATAGATACAATGTGTTTATGTCAGTTAAGGTTATTTTCAAATGTGACGCCTACAAGGTTAAATGTGTATCCGCTTTGCAAAACCTGGCCACTCATAAGCAAAGGATGAGCGTTTGATGATTTTTTTCGCGACAAGGAACATGATTGTGTTTTGGATGCATTAAATTGAACGAGATTTTTGGCGCCCCAATCCAATATTAACTTGAGATCCTGTAAAAGAGATATCTGCATCGCCCTGCGTCGGGTTGAGAGATTAGTTTGGGAACCTGAAAAGTGTAGTGAAGGGTACTATCGTCGGCATAACTATGAATGGGATTGGTTGTGGAAGAAAGAAGGTCGTTGATGTGAAGAAGAAACAAAGTTGGTGCTAGTACTGAACCCTGAGGCACTCCAGCATTAATTTCGTGAAAGCTTAAAGAGTGGCCATCAACAATTACTGATATACGTCGATAAGAAAGATAACTGGAGAGCCAAGAGTAGAGTTTCGTTGGAAGACCGTAGGAGGGAAGTTTATTAAGAAGTGCGTCATGCCAGACTTGGTCAAAAGCTTTAGATATATCAAGAGCAACGATCTGGGACTCACCTAGAAACTTAAGAGACTTGTTCCAGTTGTGTGAAACGAAGGAAAGAAGATCTGCTGTAGATCTCTTGTGACGAAATCCGTATTGCCTCTCATGTAAAATTTTATGTTTTTCTAAATACCTAAGAATTTGGGAGTTAATGGATTTCTCCATAACTTTACAAAGCATTGAGAGGAGTGAAATGGAGCAAGCTAAGCTTGTATAATACACTGACTTTTAAAAGTTTATCTACACCTTTCATTTTGGGTTGCAGCAAAGACCAAGTATAAAAGTTGATCCGAATAGGAAGCTACCTTTGCCTATTTGCTTAATAGATTGATACTATAATAATACTATTTATTATGAAACATGGTATGTAAAGAAACGAATCGCAAAAAAGATGCGTAGAAAAATATGATTAACCCCTGTAAAGTATTAAGTTTTTTGTACCAAAAACCGAAAATATATTTTCATCTGAAGAACTTCAAGCTTTATATTAATTAAAGTTATATGCGTATATGTACTTAGACTGCGTCTACTTACTAACACGACTTGAACTTTTTTAATTTTTAATAGAGACATTTTGCACCTCTTAAAATAACAGACGTTTTTAGCCTCCTTATGGTTATCGTTATTAAACATAACGATTACAGCAGCAGTTTTAGACAGATATTTTGCAGCCTCTTCGAATAAATTTATCTTGCGTCTGCGCTTTCGACATAAAACCTCATTTTTACCTGTGGTTCACCGATTTTAAAGTTTACGAAAAATGAGTACTTACTTTTATTCTTCATAAGTTATATATTGATATTTAAACATATACAAATAATTCTCTTGATTTTGTTTTTCAAAGTAGATGTAACAATACAGTATAAGCAAAACACAAAAAGTAAGGTTAGGTTTGGTAGTAGAATAAAAAGCAAGTGTGCCAGATTGTAACATGTAAATAGATTACCGATTTAAAACATCCTTAAAAATGCAAGTTTTAATTTCTTTACACTATTTTATTTTTCTTACTGCTATGGATTTTTCGCTAATTAGAGCCCATGTATCAATAATATTTTAATTAATACGGCATTAAAATGTCAACCTTCTTAAATAATTGATAATAAAAATTCTACAATCCGACAACCACGCAGTTTAACAATAACGATAACGATAACGATAAGCTCTTCGGTATTTATCCGTAATTAAAGGATTCCGGTATGGTTAATAACAATAACGGATCATGTTTGCGATACTGCGCAGACTCAGAATAACGTTAACCATAACGGAATTGCAAAATAAGAGGTTCAAAATGTCTCTAATGTTTTGCAAACAAGTTATTTTACATTAACATTTTTGCTTTATTTAAAATGTTAAAATGTTAAAAGCTATTGTCCATTGGCCAGTAATAAAAATCAATTCTTGATAATAACACTTTTAAAACCTTTTTAAGGGGTTCCTATTGACGAGTCTACCACGAATATTCCTACCGCCATATTATTATATAGGAGCGGTGCGTTAACCCAGCCTCTCAATGCCAAATGTTTCGGGTGTCGAACCGGGCAAACGCGTCCCTTTTTTGTCGGACAAGTTTACCACAATGTTTTGTATGCAATTTTCTAAAATTGTGTCAAAAATCGTAAGGATTACAGGTACAAAACCTGCCCAATTCAATCCCCAAATAATGTTAATGGGCGTTATGGTTTTGTGACTGTAACACCTACAATTTTTGGCGCAATGTTTAAAAATTCCATGTAAAACATTATGGTAAACTTATCCGACAAAAAGAGCGTTTGCTCGGTCCGACACCACGAAACATTTGACATTGAAAGGCTGAATCATCAAAGAAAAAAAGTGTTATTATCATGAAGTGAATTTTATTACTGGCCCAGGGACTATATCATAAAAATCGCACTATAATATAGATACAGCGTTTTTTTTTTTTTATCTTTGGACAAACCACGAAGGCTAAAAGCCTAAATACTAACGCACCGTGGGTGTCTTAAGCGAGGTAAGAGGGAGTTTGTTGACACGGGACTTAAATACTTGAAGATTTGGGGGGAAGGAAAGACCTCCGCGGGCAGCAGGTTCCACAATCTAGAAACTCTAGGGATAAAAGAACGAACAAAGTGAGAAGTTCGGGGCCTGTCCAGTTGGACCGTATAGGGATGCATACGCGCGGAACCACGAGTTTCTCTGTTGGGAACCGTGAGTGGAGGAACTATACTGGTCAATTCTTCAGAGCAGAAGCCATGGAAGTACCTATAAAAAGCGATAAATCGCCCACAGCCCGACGATGGGCAAGAGAGGGAAGCCTTTCTGTAAGTGAAGGATCATTAATGAGACGAATAGCTCTTCTTTGAATAGAATCAAGAATGCTCAGGGTTGTTGGGGACGCCATGCCCCAGATATGAGAACAATATTCCAAGGGAGGTCGGATTTGGGAAACATATAAAGTGTATAAATTAGAAGCGGAAAAATACTTTTAGCTCGAAAGAGAAATCCAAGCTTTTTGAAGCTGCCGTGGCTATAGATACAATGTGTTTATGCCAGTTAAGGTTACTTTCAAATGTGACGCCCACGAGATTGAAGGTGTCTTTGCTCTGTAGAACTCGGCCGCTCATAAGTAGAGGATGAGTATTTGATGACTCTTTTCGCGACAAGGAACATGACTGTGTTTTGGATGCATTAAAATGGACGAGATTTTTGGCGCCCCAATCCAATATTAAATTAAGATCCTGAGAAAGAGATATCTGCATCGCTCTGCGTTTATTTTCCAAGTCAGGTTTAGTGATGGGTTTAGGAACCTGAAAACTGGAGTGAAGGGTACTATCGTCGGCGAAACTATGAATGGAATTAGTTGTGGACGAGAGAAGGTCGTTGATGTGAAGAAGAAACAATGTTGGTGCCAGAACTGAGCCCTGAGGGACTCCAGCATTTATTTGGTGAAAGCTTGAAGAATGGCCGTCCACAATAACTGATATACGTCGATCAGATAGATAACTAGATAGCCAAGTACAGAGTTTAGTTGAAAGACCATAGGAAGGAAGTTTATTAAGAAGTGCGGCATGCCAGACCTGGTCAAACGCTTTGGATATATCAAGAGCAACGATCTGGGACTCACCTAGAAACTCAAGAGACTTATTCCAACAGTGTGATACGAAGGAAAGAAGATCTGCTGTAGATCTTTTGTGGCGAAATCCATACTGCCTGTCGTGCAAAATTTTGTGTTTTTCCAAGTACTTAAGAATTTGTGAATTAATTAATTTTTCCATTACTTTACAAAGAACTGAGAGAATTGAAATTGGTCTATAGTTAGATGGAAGCGATTTAGATCCTTTCTTGGGAATAGGTTGAACACGTGCAGCCTTCCAGCTCTCCGGAAAGATACCTGTGTCGTAAGAAATTCGAAAGAGCCGAGTTAAGATTGGTGCAAGTTCTGGAGCACATTTTTTAAAACGATTGCTGGTATGCCGTCCAGCCCAGACGATTTCTTGGTGTTAAGGGAGGAAAGGATACGCTTAATGTGTTTTACTTTAAAAATAATATCGGGCATTTTATGAGGAACTGGGGTAACCGTTGGAATTGGATGATTTACGGGAGGGTCAAGGGTTGAATTGGCAGCAAATTGTTTGGCAAATAGTTCTGCCTTTCCTTTAGCAGTAGAAATAATTTCATCTTCCAAAGTTAGTGGTGGAAAAGAACTGGCACAAAAATTCCTACTTATGTTTTTCGCAAAGGACCAGAAGAATTTGCTGCCATTTGAGCAAGAAAGAACTTTGTTTTTGATACGATTGTCGAAGGAGTCTTTGGCTTCAGAAATTGTTTGATTGTAGTAGTTTCTTGCTTCAATGCTGGCCTGTCGGTTTTCTGGACTAGGATCCTGTAGAAACTTCTTGTGAGCCTGAACTTTTAAAATTCTGGCTTTTTCACAAGATTTGGAAAACCAGGGTTTGTTATTGGATTTTTGGGGTTTTTGATGGTGTGTGGAATATAGGTTTCAATGCCCAGTTGAATTGATTCAGTAAGTTGATTGCAAATTTGGGAAGGATCACGAGAAGAAAAGCAGATGGAATTCCAGGGGTAAGTAGCGAAGAAGTCCCTTAGGCCATCCCAGTCGGCTGAGTTGTAGTGCCATACGGTGCGTGGTGGCATGTATTCATTTATCTCGGGATGTGCAGGGTAAGATATAGTAACTAAGCCATGATCTGAGCGACCTAGGGGTGCTGTGACAGATGTTTCATAGAGTTCGGGGTTTGTAGTAAGAAAGAGATCTAGGGATTTGAACTATGATTTGGGACTCTAGGAAAGTAGGTGGGTTTCATAATAAGGTTGGTAAGAGAGTTACTGACTGCGAAGATTTCGGCTGCTCTGCCTTGGGGGTCAGTTTTTGAAGAGCCCAGCCAATCCTTATTATGGACATTGAAGTCGCCAAGCACGATTACTTCAGCCGATGGAAACTGAGAAATTATGCTATCGATCTTTGTTGAAAGAAAGTCAAAGAATTCGACATAGGAATTATTAGATGGGGACCGATACAAACAGCAGATAAATTTAGTTGAAGACCTAAGGGAAAGTTTGAGCCAAAGGATATCAGGCCTACCCGATTCAAGATTAGAAACTCGAGCACAAGCCAGATCGTTGCGGACGTAAGCACATACGCCACCATGTGGGCGGAAAGACGAAATAAGTTCGTAGCCTGGGAAGAGAAGGTGGCTGGTTGAAGATTTAGAACTTATTTGTGTTTCCGTTAGAAACAGTATGTGGGGCTTAGATGACTGAAGGTGATGGTGAACGGAGTTTATATTGGTGTTAAGCCCACATATGTTTGCAAAAGAAATTAAACTTCTCGATGAAGGCCTCCCGGATGCACCCCTCGCCCGGAGATCCGAATGGAGGGGTATTTTACCTCCGGAATATTTTACGTCCGGGTGTGCCGCCATCATTTGTACATAGTTTGGGGGTTAAAAGGAAAAAAGAAAAGAAAAAGAAGGAAGAAGGAAAACTGACTCACAAACCCAGAACCCGAAACGTCCGTTAAGACTTCACGGGTTCTTTAAAGGGTGAGTGGGGTGGTACCTCCTCAGGCGAGGAAAGCTCCTCTACCACCTACAGCGTGGGTCAAAATCGCAAATATCGGGGAAAGTGGGGTGGATTCATACAAGGGGCACCTACATACATTGAGTTTATCTGAAGTTAGACACGAAGTAAAATAGTAACGTAAGTGGATGTGCACAGTTTTTATGTGTGTTTACAGACTAGTGAAGTTTCAGAATTTTCGCGGTGCGGTAAGATCGAGTGCACAACACGGAACGTGTTTTTGCCTCGCGTAAGTAATTCATAACGTAACTTTGGACATATTTTATGGCCAGTTACTATTTTTGGATTAATTATTGCTATTTAATCCTATACTTATAATAATACAAAGGCACTAATTTAATGTGTAAATTAATATGGATAAATACGGTTTTTCTATTTCAATTTTTTTATTAATTAGCATGTGATGGGGCAGATTCATACACAAGTATATGGGGCACATTCATACTGTATAATTGTATCCCTGGCCCTTTATGAATAGTTTTTTACCTACTATTTTTTGTTACACCGACGATTATAGTTGTAAATATTATATAAAGTAGTTTAAGTTTCATTTTTACAGAAAAAAAACAGGGTGTTTTATGAACTTTGTGTCTTTGAATGTCAAGGATCAGTTAATTTATCGGACATAGTGACGATATTACCATAGATCTTAGGTGATAATCTGTTAATAACATAGGCATATTAATTTTAGGTTTTGTAAGTCAAGGTATCTTTGTGTTAACTAGAGTTTTTTTATTTGATATAATTATTAATGTATAAGCATTTTTTTTACATTTTGATATTGTTACTTTTAATAAATATAACTGACTAAAACAAAAATGTGTCTTTGGTAGATAACCATACATGTAACGTAAAGCCCGTTTAATGACACTCTGTTCACTATTCGTTACTTATGTTCATATCACGAAACTATTGCGATGTTAAAATAGGCATTAACAGATTTAGATAAAACCTGGTTTTTAATTTTGAATTTTACTATTTGTTAAAAAAATTATTCGTGTTTTTTTTTATAAAGTATGGTAAAAAACAATAATAAACAATAATTATGACGAATTAATAGTTATGTTAAATGTGCCCCTTCGGTTGTATGAATGTACTCCACTAATGGGGTACATTCATATATTTTGCTTTTTTGTAAAAGTCTTATGGAAACTCGCGCATGTAGATTTTCAATAATATTAAGGTTCTACTAAAATATAAAATAGGTAAGCTACTAGTGTGTCATAAATTAAAAGAGATATACCTAAAACACGGCATTCCACAAAGCAAAATATAAAAACTGCCTCCCCACTTTCCCCTAGTTATATTTTAAAATACTTTTTTAAATAACCATAGGCTATTTTACATTTATTTAAAGAGAAAAGGTTAAATTTTAAGATTGTAGAAAAATGCACATTAAAATAACAAACAAATTTACCCTATATCGGAAAATCGGCCATTTTGTGCTAATAGAATGTCACAACCAAATGGCAAAGATATAATAAAAAAAACTTTTAAAAAGCCGTATACTTCTACGATAAATTCCATTACTATGTTCACTACTAAAAGTTGTAAACTTTACACCAAACTTAATTATTAAAATTATAAAGCAACAGTTAATTAACTAATTAAATAGGTTACAAAGTAAATGAACGCACAAAATCTCTCTACAACTATAATCTAATAAAGTTACCAACATTTAATGGAATTAGTAAAGCTTTTATACATAACAGAACTTTTACTTTGTTCCTTTTTATCTTTAAGTTTTTGTGTAGAAATACTTTTCCACTGGATTTTTCTATCATTTTAAAACTCTTTTTGGCAAAGGTACAATATTAATTGTTTTATTTTTAGCCTTAGAATATATATAGAATATATAGAAATAATAAAAGAAATACACTTTAAAAAATAGTGAAGAGAAAATCTAAGTTACATAAAACAAGCAGATGACTACATATTTTTACAGGATTAATATTGCAAAACCTACTTATTATTTTTTTTAATTAAAAAAATAATTTTTAACAGACAAAGACATTTTGGCAATACCACAAGCCAGGAGTTTATCACAAACACTGCCAGCAATGAAACGACGCTGTAGAAATCCACCTGAAGTCCAAGAAGCCGGTTCACTGCTTAAACAAGCCATCGGCAAACTTGATGCAGCATTGGTTAAAAAAATATTAAAGAGGATATATATGATCACTATGGTAAACTCTTAGCAGGGAAGCTAAGAAAACTGCCAGAAAATAAATCTCTTCTATTGATGCACGAAATCGATGGCATGTTTATACGTGACCATGGCCAACTCATTTCTTTGCAATGTCCAACGTATTCTAATTATGTCGCGCCTTCCACGCCTTCACCTGCCACCTCTTAATCAGTGCATTCCTTTTTACCTTATAGAACCGTTCTCTGAACTGTCAATAGTGTCAAGAACTGTTCTACAACATGAAAAAATGTCAAAAAATTGTAAAAGAAACACTTATGGTGTCGTTCCGGGCGGTTCTGTAGCATAAAAGGAATACAGCAATTGTAGGTATGGTAGTGGTAGTAACCGACCAGATTCGGCGGTTAGTTATTATTCAGACGGGTCATCACGTCATATAAACACAGAACAATATAAGAAAGTAATTGCAGAAACATCAGACGTCGAACAGCGTATTATTATCCATTCAAATGATGTAATAAAAACTGGAAATCAACAGTCGCCTCCGCAATATCAAGATTTATTATTTGGAGCATTGCATAATGCTATAAACATGTAAATTAATTTGTTGTACTTACTATATTTCATAATAAATTTTTGTATAAAAACTCACCTTTATTTCGTTCTGTAAAACTTGATTGAGGGCTTCGCACGTTTCGGGTACGATGTTAGATATTAATTGTGGTGATACTTTAAACAAAAAATGTAGACTTTCGTAGCTGTCCCCAGAAGCCAAAAACCTTAAAGTTATGGCAAGGCGTATTCTAGCTGGTATAGCTGTCCGCAGTTGAGTATCTTGCTTGCTTATAATAGGTGAAATTTGATTAAGTAAATACTCAAAATCAACAAGAGACATACGGGTAAATTTTTTAAATTCACCACAAGGTTCTACAAACATTTCTCTGAGTTGAATTTCCATAGTGAAACTGTAAAAATATATATTTGTAAATAAACACAAATCATCAATCAAGTATGGTTCTATAAGGAGGTACGCAGGGTGTTTCTTATGCTACTTTACGGGTGCGATTATTCAAGTCATTTTAGGAATCACACTCAATATTACCACGCCCATAAGAAATACCCTGTGTATGTATTTAGAAGGTATATTTAAAAAAGTTTTAACTCCCTCGTTCTGTTACGATGCATCTGCGTCATCCACCATCTCCTTTTTCTCCGTTGTTTTTTAAATACTTTATTTTTAATATGCAAATAATTGTAATACGCTAAAGCGCATACAGTCAATGCTGCTGCTGCAATTTATTTGTCCATTTTTTACGAATGCCCGAACATAACTGTGAATCTTGTGAATCTGTAGATGAAGGTTTGGTCCGCGACGTTCAAGGTTATTCGCGGTTTAATTTCACGCCACGAATTCGCGGCGTGAGTCTGGAGCAGCTTTTTAGAGGAGAGTTGTTCCTTAAAATAATTAATAGTTTAAAAAAACTAAAAAAACACGCTTTTATATGCAACCGAACTAAAAATTAGAAAATAATTTTTCATTAAAAAAATATTGTCATTTCATAGTAAAAAGCGTGGGGTGCATTTTACTATTTTTTCATAACTTTTCCATCATAGATATTTGCAAATATAATAATTATAACATTTAATATATTTATCACCCCACGCTTTTTACTATGAAATGACAATATTTTTTTTAATGAAAAATTATTTTCTAATTTTTAGTTCGGTTGCATATAAAAGCGTGTTTTTAGTTTTTTTAAACTATTAATTATTTTTCATTTTTTAGTTTCTGCTACTCTTGACAAAATGGCGAAAATTTTTTTAATGAACAAGAGTGGCTAATTTTAAAATTTTTCCAACAGATTGCAACTCACTAAAAAATTTCTTCTTCATTAAGTAGCAAAGTTTGAAATTTTGCCAACAGATGGCAATCCAGGCAATGTTTGGACCGTTGCCAATATATTGCAACCCACTAAAAAATTTCTTCTTCATTTAATAGCAAAGTTTGAAATGTTGCCAACAGATGGCAACCTAGGTGTTGTTTTTATAATATAATGGAATTTTTTTCCTGGCTATCCAAAAAAGATAACGGGATACTGTTTGCAGATTATTGCATTGTCATGTTTCCTTAATACGTGTGCAAAGTTTCAAAGAAATCGAATAGCTGGAAGTTGGTTAAAATTAGGCTCAAAGATTCCGTTACATAGCCAGATAGTTACAACCCAAGTTAATAAAAAAGCGTGTTAACGGCATTTATTAACTGTTATTGTTCATAAAAATTGAACACCAATGGTGCAACTAACCCAATTGTGTAAAAGAACTTATTAATTTTTATTGTTCATAAAAATTGAACACCAATGGTGCAACTAACCAAATTGTGTAAAAACTAAAAAATTCTTCTTCATTTAATAGCAAAGTTTGAAATGTTGCCAACAGATGGCATCCTAGGTGTTGTTTTTATAATATAATGGAATTTTTTTTCCTGGCGATCCAAAAAAAGATAACGGGATACTGTTTGCAGATTATTGCATTGTCATGTTTCCTTAATACGTGTGCAAAGTTTCAAAGAAATCGAATAGCTGGAAGTTGGTTAAAATTAGGCTCAAAGATTCCGTTACATAGCCAGATAGTTACAACCCAAGTTAATAAAAGCGTGTTAAAAAGGCAATTATATTTTGTTAGATTTGGCTGCACTACAACAATTATAATTAAATAATAGGTATAAATAAATAAAACATGTTTTAAATTTTGATTTCGCAAATTTTTAGACGATTTTGGAAAAAATATTGTATGCAACACATGCATTCGGCTTATGGTATCAAATTTCTCATTCAAAAAAAAACGCACCTTGTGCACTTTTTCCATAAATGTTTATTTACTAAGGACATTAAAAAAAGTGTACTGAGTAGTCGATTTTTTCCGTTTTGTTTTTTAAACATTTTTCCTTTGACTTTCAGTAACTCCTAATCCAAATATAACTTAACAAAGTTCCTGGTTTCTTTTAAACTTACATATAAAAGAAAAACAGGATACTTCGTTTCCTTTACTTATTTTTTTAGTCTTTCCAAATACGTTTTTTTTTTGTAGCTTTGCCTAAATAAATAAAAGTATAAACGGAAATCGAACATAAATAAAGAAAAATCCTGTTTCAATGACTCTAAATAAAAGAAGATTTCCCATTTATTTATTTATTTTTTAAATTAAAACCTATTTATTTTGGCAAATACACATATGAGATAAGCACAGAACACAAAAAAAGTTTAAAGTCAAATTTTATGTTTGTCAGGTATTGTAATACAGGGTGGCTCACCATATTCGACACGGTCTGTAGCTGAATAACCATGGGGTAAAAGAAAAAGTAAATACTGGAGCATATACAGGTCGGATAAGACCACAGTATAAAATTATTTTACTCTTTACAGGGTGTCTCAAAAAAGTGTGACGTATCAAAGTTATATTTTTTTAAATAAAACACCCTATATTTCATAACGGTTTTAGATTCTACTTTAAAAATAACTCAATTTTGTTTATAGTACTAAGTGTCTAATTTTATTCGTTTTTGTGATATTTGATTTTTTGAAAAATGCAGAGGTAAAATTAAATTGATTTTACTTTAACACTTTTAACACTTTAAACTTTATAATGTGTAACAAGATTAGAAAAAGTCTGCCATATCATACGTAGGTCAAATCAAGATCAAATATTGTACAGGGTGATCAAAAAATAATTTCAATTTTTCAGAAAATCAAATAGCCATATCTCTCACATGATGACAAATAAAATATTCTTTCAAATGGTGTATAGGTTGCTTATACCTATCTTTTGTGCTTTTTAGTAAAATCTGTTTTTACAAATTTTTAGTCCAAATGTTTATTTAAATTACAGTTGGCTGTGACATAGCAGCCATTAATATTTTTCTTAAGAAAATAACAACGACCATTTATTGATTACTAGTGTTTTAGTCAGTTTAATGATTTTAAATAAAAACCCTTCTTCTACAACAACAAGATGATATAATACTGGTAGGATGTGAAAAAATGGTTTACTTTAGTGTAGAGTTAATCCTGAAAAATATTCCAGGAGAAACCATCTAATAACCTTAATAGTTGCTTTAAAAAATTTGACACAGTAATTATGGATAATGGAAGAAACGAGTTATAGGTCACAGAGTGTCGTCATAACTGACCAGAGGCGATATTAAGATTGTTTAAAAACACAAGTTTTATTATTACCACATTCAGCTGAAATAAGTGTTATTGGAAGTAGCATTATAAGCAACTAATGAATTTTTTTGTGAATTTTAAAAATAGTGGCAGATAATACAAAACCTTTTAATTTTGTGCTTTTTTCCAACAAATTTACATTTTGCAATAACGGCTTAGTAAATAGGCATAGCTATATCACAGCCTACTTACATTTAAATAGACATTTAAAATCAAAATATGTTAAAACGGAATTTACTTATATAAAAGATAGGTATAGGCAACCTATACACCATTTGAAAAAGAATTTGGTTTGTCATGATGTGGTGTAAAAAAATACAGGGTGTTCCATTTAAAATATGAGAGATATTGCAATTTGACTTTCTAAAAAATTGAAATTATTTTTTGATCACCCTGTATAATCTATAATCTTGATATGACCTACGTTTGATAAGGCCGACTTTTCCAAATCTTGTAACTAATTTTAAAGTTTAAGGAGTTTATATTTTTAAAATAAAATTAATTTAATTGCACCCTGCATTTTGAAAAAAAATCAAATATTACAAAAACAAATAAAGTTAGACACTTGGTACTATTAACAAACTTAAATTAAATTAAAAATTATTTTTTTATGTAGAATCTAAAACCGTCATAAAATATAGGGTGTTCCATTTAAAAAAACATAACTTTAATACGTCACACTTTTTTGAGACATCCTGTATAGAGTAAAATAATTTTACACTGTGGCCTTATCCGACCTGTATATCTTTCAGTATTTACTTTTTTAAAAACCCCATGGTTATCCTGCTACAGACCTTGTCGAATATGGTGGGCCACCCTGTATATGGCAAAAAAAAGCCACTGTTTAAAGCCGCGTCCAAACTTACAACAATTCGCCAAACATCAGTCCAAACAGACCAACCTGTTTGCACGCTTCTTTGATGCAAAAAATCGACAAACTCTGAATCACCCCGGAATCATTCGCCAAGCCCTTGAAACGACATGAATTCCGTCCACGTCCGCGTTATGTGGAGCTATGTGGCGCGCTATTCGGCGCTGCTATTTGTTGCAGCGTGGACGCAGCATAAAGGTGCGTCCAGATTTGAACCACGACCTGCAACGCAACCTCGTCGCAAACCAATATGACAGACTCGTTAGATTTGTATACAATGACCTGCAACCGTACCTATCTGGACGTCGGAACAAACGCCGCACTAAAGGATGTTTGAGAAAATTTTGGACAAAATTTAATATCTCAGGAAAGATGACTCGTGGGTATTCGATTTTTGCACAATAGTTATTTATTAGATAAGTGAGTTATATTACATATAAGTCACGCAAGAAAAGTTTAACTCTCGAGCCCGAAGGGCGAGAGAGGTAATTTTTTAAGTGACTTATATGTAATAACTCACGTGTCTAATACAAAATTTTATCCAACACTTTCGTATAAATCGTTTTTAATATCGAAAATAATTTGAAAACGTCATCCATTATTTGTTACTTGTCATTGTCAACACCAGCAACAAAATTTTGTATTGTCTATAATTCACTAGTGAGCTAAAGGGTACTTTAGCTCACTAGTGACTTATAGTACACTTTATATCCTTAAAATCTGATCAATTATGTAGATATTATATGTAAGTGTTGGATAAAAAATAAAGTTTATGTAATTATCTAATTAGGAAAACTAGTCACCAAAAAAAAAGTCATAAGTGCACTGTGGTTAAATGTCATTCAAATCTGAAATTTTCCAAAAGAAAATCGAAAGCTGACTTAAAAACCTCTTGAACAATAATTTATTACAGAATTTTTTTCAACGATTTTTAGTTCAACAGTAAGGCGTCAAAGCTAGAGTGATTATCGGTAAGCTGAAGAAGAGCACAAAGCTCTGACCCTAGTACCACAGACCACTATTACTAGTGGCTCCTCTGAGGAACGATCATGAGGACCAAAAACAACTACTACCCGGGCTATACCCGCCGGGTATTGAATTACGTTGGCCACACAATATCTTCGTTCGCACCAGACAAGGGTATAGATGGGTCCACATTTAATTCATTCTGAAAGTAGTACCGCAAAGTACACACAAAATAATAAAGTAAATAAACCCTTCTGTGAACAATGATTTATTGCAGCAAAAATATTCAACCCGACGAGTTTCTAGTTCCACGCTACGTGCCATTGGTTTTATGGCATGACAGAGGCGAAATAAGAGGATGTTTTTTAAGTACGTGACACAGTGTTTTTTTTTTTTATTTATCTAAAAAATAGGAAATCAGGCTCTGTCAGCGCTATGTGCCTTCGTAAAGGTTTGTTTACTTTATCATTTTTTGTGTACTTGGCGGTATTGATTTCAGAAAAAATGTGGACCCATCTATACTTGCTTGATTAAAAGGTGATATTGATAGTAGACCGCTTAGTACAGTGGGGACCAGACCGAGAGTCCGTAACCTACCATTTTTCACTTGGAAGGTGAGCGTGCAAACCCAAGACGCTCGAGTCCGGGAGCCTGATTCTAGGGCTTGTTCCACCACTTACGATGGGAACCGGAGGGATTGTCTTACGTCGATTGTTTTACATTTTTAAAGCTCATTTTCGGTTGCTTTCGTCGCTGGCTGCGACTCACCAGGACCAGCCTTCGTAAATTTCACTCTGCTCAGACGAACACATCCAACATAAATAGACTGATTATCATCATTTTTTTAATATGGTACTTTTGTTCGAATATTGTATAAAATATAAGATAATAAGATCATTTTTCAAATAACAGTATGCACAAAAACGCTTTCTGTTTGAGATAGAGGCTGTCAAAGTTTTAAGAAAAAAATCTTTTTAATCATAACTTTTTCACTCAATCCAGATATTTCTACAAAATTTGATACATTTCTTTTAACCGTTACATTTTATTTTTTGCTGTTAAAGTTAAAAAAGAAAATTATCTGTGGCGTTCGAGCAAGATTTGTATAAAATATTTTTGAAGAAAAAACAGTACGCCAGTGCCCTTTCTTCGAATAATAATTATTTTTAAAATAATTATTTACTATGGGGTTAATTTGGTCTTTTGCTATTTATCCGTATGACAAATGGTTGTCGTTTAAAAAATAGAAGCCCTTTTTGATTCATGGCAAAATTGCTAAAATCTGAGATGGTGTTTTGTATGTAAAATTATTTTTGTCTAATTTGTGTTACTAAAGTCAAATACTTGACTGCTACAATTTTATTGTCATTAAAAAGGTGTTTCCTAAGCAAGGTATTACACAGTCACAAACTTAACTTACAATTAGAAACAAAACACCTTTTTGGTGATTTTGCCACGCATTAAAATGGTTTTTTTTTACACAAAAACATTTCAACAACATTACTTTTGCCCGCATTAAAATGACTTTTATTTTTTTAAACGAAAACATTTTGTCGTACAAAAAAATATATAAAGATTAAATTATCCCCAAAGAAAATGAGTATTTAAAAATAATTTTGATTGGTTTTAATTGGATGCACTGTATATCAAAAACTGTTAAGATATTTCGTGGGTAAATTAACTACACTCTATGCCAGGGATGGAGAATCAATGGCACGCGGGCCATTTGTGGTAAAATTTTAGGCACGCAAGTGTGTTGATGTTTTTTTTCAGTAAAAATTATACAGCGGACGGGAGAGTAAAGAATGGAAGTTTTTGAAGAATGTCTAAATGTATTGGCTTAACCAGTCAGGTATAAATTAAGGCTAATTTTGTATGCGTCAATGCAAAAAACCTTTTAAAAGTAGCTTAAAATACCACGATATCTTAAACACCTTTTAACCAAGAGCTTTTGTTAATAAAACTATTATATCTTGTTCGTACAACTTTTGACCTAGTTTAAATCTAATTTAAGGTATTCGAAATCAACCTTTGTTAAAGTTTGCTTTAAAAGAGGACTTGTTCGCTTTAAAATGAACCAAAATTCTTTAAACTTGGTTGCACAATGAAAAATCCTGAATAAAGACCAAACATTCGTATAAACTTAACAAAAGAATTTAAGTTTTATAAGGTTAATTTTATAGACTTAATTGATCTTTATACAAAGTGAATTAAAAGAATTTTTTTACTTTATTTGCAAATGAAAATATGTAAAGTTGTAGAATAAGCATTAAAAAACAGTTTAAATGCGGTGGACAATGTTAGGGTTTAAATAAGATTAAAATCATAAAATTTCGTTGCTTTTTGTTTTGTATCTCCAACCGGTTTCAAGTGATTAAAGAGGCATTCCACGCAAAATGGGACAATGATTAAAGTTTTAAAAAGCTCTCATATCAACAAAAATAGTAGCAGGGACTTCAGACTTTGCAGTTGTAATCAGGATCGAAAGACGTTTAAATTAAGGAACCAATCGACCCTCTTTTAACACGCTTTTATTAACTTGGGTTGTATGTATCTATGAATCTGGCTATGTAACGGAATCTTTGAGCCTAATTTTAACCAACTTCCAGCTATTCGATTTCTTTGAAACTTTGCACACGTATTAAGGACCCATGACAATGCAATAATCTGCAAACAGTATCCCTTTATCTTTTTTTTAATCGCCAGGAAAAAAATCCATTATATTATAAAAACAACACCTAGGATGCCATCTGTTGGAAAAATTTCAAACTTTGCTATTAAATGAAGAAGAAATTTTTTAGTGGATTGTAAAATGTTGGCAACGGTCCAAACATTGCCTGGATTGCCATCTGTTGGCAAAATTTGAAACTTTGCTACTTAATGAAGAAGACATTTTTTAGTGAGTTGCAATCTTTTGCAAATTTTAAAATTTGCTACCATTGTCATTTCATAGGGAGCTGGTTATTTTCTTTTTGCTGCTTAATTAAATAGTATGTTCTAATTTACTGTTATATTAAGAATTTTGTGCAATATAACGAACTAAAAAATGAAAAATAATTAATAGTTTAAAAAACTAAAAAACACGCTTTTATATGCAACCGAACTAAAAATTAAAAACTAATTTTTCATTAAAAAAATATTTTCACTTCATAGTAAAAAGCGTGGGGTGCATTTTACTATTTTTTCATAACTTTTCCATCATAGATATTGGCAAATATAATAATTATAACATTTAATATATTAAGCACCCCACGCTTTTTACTATGAAGTGAAAATTTTTTTTTAATGAAAAATTATTTTTTAATTTTTAGTTCGGTTGCATATAAAAGCGTGTTTTTTAGTTTTTTTAAACTATTAATTATTATTAAAGATTTTGGAGGTGAGTCTTAACCCTTCTAAAGGGTTGCAGTTTATGGGCACATTTTTTTGCTATTTTCACAAAAAGACGTTTCCCCTAAAATCAAAAATTGATGTGTTTAAGCGTTTTCCTTATATTACCTGGAGTGCCCAAAAATAGCTCTGTTTCGTTTTTAAATGGCCACCTTGTATTTATTACAAGTTTTTTTCTTTTTTTTTAATAATTTAAAATTAGAAACATAAATAATAATTTTTCTATAGTAAACATAATTTAAACGTGTTAATAAACAAATTCATGTAGATATTTTGTACTTGTCCCACCAGTCATACTCGGTTAAGTGATAATTTCAAAAAGGTAGAAAGTAATCGAGGTTTTTACAAAGTGATATGTTATTTAGCTCTTATTTTATATTATAATTTAATGTTAAAGGTTTTTTAGAATCTCCTAATAAAGAAGCTAAAAATTTTAAAATTAAAAACCTAAATAATACTTATTTTCAATTGTTTTATTTTTATTCAATTTAATTTTCATAACGGTGGCAGACTTGCCACCGAAACATTAATAAGTTCTCTATTTATTTGTTTCAATTTTTTTGTTTTTTTTTTGGAGCTTTAATTTATTTTTTGGCGTGTATTCAAATAACTAGCATCCATTAAATGATTTCGTCAAACCAATACAGAACATATCTTTAACACCATACATTATATTTTTATAGAAAATGGACAATAAAACAATAAAAAAGTAGCGTCGAAAAAATCTTACAAACCAGAATAGCGCGGGTGACCTGGCAAAACCTCCTATCTGCATTTGGACCAAAATTTTTTACATTTTTTTAGATAAAATTGTAGTACAAAAAACATTAAAATTTCTTTTTGATAGATGTGTTGGATTATATACTTTAAAAACTTACCAAAAAAAATATTGAACCACTAGCGGATTAAAGGGTTTTTTTGTTGTCCTACAAAAAATGGTCAAAATCAGAAGGTTTTGTCAGGTCGCCCGTGATATCTTTAAAAAAAATCATGCAAATTGGAGCAGCAAAACTCTTTAATGATGTGATTTTAAAAATTGCTGATTATTTTTCAAGCGATTACTAGAGCTTTGTTTATCTAATAAAAACAGTAAGATACTGTAATAACATCATTATTCTGCAATCAAATTACTATTCTTTAAAGCAAACTAATTAAGCAGAGGCTAATTAAAAACAAACGGCAACTCTAGAAGTGCATGTCATTATTTTACTACAGTCTTTAGCTTTGTAATTATTACCAGGGTATTTATAAAGGTGTACAAGTCCGCTTTAAATAAATTAGGTAACTTTACATTGTTTTTTAACTAAAAGGAAAAGTAGAATACGCAACAGTTTTTATTTTTCAATTGGTACTTTTCATACCAATTATTTTGTCACACCCTGATTTGAGGTGTAACTAGGGATGTAGCTCAAGTTTAAAAATGAAAGATGTAAATTAAAATAATCGCCTAAATTTATTTATTAAAATAAATAGGTTCAGTGATGGTAGCACATTTTAGAAATATAAAAATATAAATTGCAATACTTACATTAAAGTTGCAGTAGCCGGACGGACCCCAACACTCAGTTTATCGAACATCGCTAGTTAATTTCGACCGCGCGCGTTACTTGTCGATACCGGATTGATTCCAAACTATTTCGCGATTTACCGTGTTTGGCAAAAGTGCAGAATAAGTAAACTTTGTTTAATTTTGATATTTTACGCAAATCAAGGGGTTTGGTGAACTCCTAGATTGCTTACTTGTGAGAATGGTTGAATTTGTTTAATTTTGAAGAATATTAATTATAAACAATTAATCTGTTTGAAAATGATATTTTTAAGTGAATGAACTTTTATAAAAAAATTAGAAATTATTAAATTTATTTGTTACCAAAAATAATTGTTCCTTGACAATTTTAAAATGTAAAAATCTCTTACTTTTCTACTTTTACAGGTTTTCTTTAAGAAGATAAAGAGTCGGCTCAAAGAACGTTGTAAGTCGCAAATAGTATGAAATATCACACCATATATAAAATATTTTATTTTATGATTGGACCGGTTTCCAAAGGATAAGGAATAAACATACAGATTTTGCCCCTCCCAAAACGTTAAAAAATGTAAATAGCTACGTCTAAATGTTTGAGTTGACTCTACAACTATTTTTAATATAATTCCTTTTTAATGACTTCAAAAACGAGGAGATTCTCAATTTGCCTTATGTTTTTATTTGTGTATGTTACGCGATTATTTAATAACTTATCAAACTTCTTGCCAAATAAGTTGATCAAATATTTGATACAATTTGTTTGAAGACAGAAGTGTAAAATAAGAAATTATTTGAAGAAAATATCAGGGTAAAAACCAAACACCACACCAATCACGATAAGATTGAGGTTTAGTAGTTGCCATAGTTACCAACTGCCAATTTTTAAATTATTGTTATAGTTTTGCATCAAATAGGTGATGAAAAATACGACGTATTTTTTTATTTTTTTTGTTTTCCCAGGGAGCCGTCTGCATGTCCGGTGGCACTGCAGCCTGAAGGCTTATTGAACCAAACTCACGTTTTATTGTACCCATTCCAGTACCCTAGTTCCTTGAAGAAGGCGGTATAGGTTTGCTGGGTGCGTACCATATGTTTCCGGGGCACTCCAATATCCCCGAAGATTGCCTGTCTTTGTGATCCAGTGCCTCACACTCTGACAGTATGTGGGATACTGTTTCGGTCTCTGCTCCACATAATCTGCAGTTCAGATCTCCGTTGTATAATCCCATTTTTATTTAGGTGTTCTTTCACTGGAGCATGTCCGGTGAGGAAACCTGTGATCGTTCTTAGCTGATTCCTACCCATTTTGAGTAGTTCTTTAGCTCTTTTGTGCATGGTCCACTGATGTATATTTTCCCATGCATGATGTGTTGAGGAAGCCTTTTCCAGTGCAGTCTTTGCTGGTCCTTTACCCAGTTTTTGTACCGCACTCCGGAAGGTACTCTTTTGGCACTCAAGGACTGGTTCTGGCCCGACGTATGTCGTGGCTGACCCTTCTAGCCAGGTTCGTCTCAGCGTTTTCATTGCCTCGAATTCCGCAAATGCCCTGGCACCCACATCAACCTCGTCTTGTTGCGTGTCCGCCAGTTCCCCGAGTTCCTCGAGGGCATTCTAGTACCAGCCAAGACGATACCTTGGGATTAATTAGTGCACCAAGGGGCTGCTTGACTATCCGTAAGAATGTTGATTGTACAATTTGTGCGGGGCCTTTGGTTGTTAATCCTGGCACATTGTAAGATCGCAAAATTTCTGCTTGAAATATAGAGGCGTGGTTTCCCAGTGGAAAGGAAAAACTAGTGTTTCTCATCTCACTGTAGACACCTGCTCCTGACCCTTCTCTTCGACGTATTCTGATCCCTTAAACAAATTTGACAAGGCCACCTTGAATTTCTTGAATACAATTCTTCTGTTTTACCTTATCAAATTTATTCAAGGTAAACTTGGTCCAACTTATTTGACAAGAAGTTTGATAAGTGTTAAACCAGCTTAAATCGATTTTATAAAAATTAAACTCCTCTTTTAATTTTTTGGAAAAATATGGACCAATAATTCCACTTGCTGAATTTACACGTCCACACAAAAAGCTTAGGAGAATGAAGAGGATGTTGATGTTTCTGTCGGCGATTGTCCACTGATTAAAATTATCAATAAATGCACTTGCTGAATTTACCGTCCACACAAAAACTTAAGAGAATGAAGAGGATGTTAATGTTTCTGTCGGCGATTGTCCACTGACCAATATTATCAATAAATGCCATTCCTCGAGCGATTTATCGCCATATTTTTAAAAAATATAAAACTCCAGATTAAGAATGTTTGCAACCTGAGGGGCGTCACTTGAAAAACATATTTTTGGATCATAAAAATTATTTATTGTAGTTTAAAATATTATTAATAAAATATGTGTAAGTTTGGTAATGTTTGTTGTTATTGAATATAGCTATGGCCCACCCTGTAAAAAGAGGTAAAGTTTGTAACTTTGTTTGTTTGTTCGTAGCTGCTAATCTTTGGATGAACTTGACCTATTATTAAAAATTCTTTTAGGATTAGAAAGCCACACTATTTGGGAGTGTTAAAGGCTATATTTTACTATGATTAAACAAAAAGTTCAGATATTAACGCCCAACGAAGTGGAGCATGGGTTCGCTAGTAACTACATAAAGAAAGGCTTCTTATATTTTAATATCATAATATGGTATTACCCCACTTTTTTTTTATTATTTTCTACTTATCAGTAAGTTTTATAAATGTTTTAAAGTCGGTGCAATCTGGAAGGAATTTAAAAGCATGCGGTTTGTAAATTCCTACTGCATGTCGCAAGTTCAGAAAGTTGAAACACAGTAACAAATCTGAACAGTATCATTATCTACCTTTACCACTTTAAACCCTACGTAAATTTTGTGCTGCACTCTGGCAATAAAAGGTCTGTGCCCAAAAGTATTACAAATCAGTCAAAGTTATTATTACCATATGACAATTTTTAGAATAAGTCATAGTTTATAAGTAATTCTTGGAAATTTTAATTTTATTCAGTTTTATTTGAAAGAAAATGTTATTTTTAAAAATATTGAAATAAACTTTTAGTCTTGTAATATGACATTTTAATGATCCATTTGAAACTTTTATTTTTTGTTTGTTTTTGCTTTAACCACCCAGCCAGTCGCAAGTATTCATTATATTTATTATTTGTTAAGCTAAAATAATACACTAACTTTTATTTAAATTTAATACGGTATATTATTACAAAATAATGTTACCAATGTCTAAGAAAACATCAAATTTTAATTATTTATACTTAAAATATCTTACAAACTTTATTAAACTTGGTGTTTATTTTAGATGGCTAGTTTCTGTAAAATTTAATTTTAAAATAATATTTCCAGAGTCGCCAGAGAAAGACATTTGATTAATATTTATAGTAAAAAAGTTAAAATATAACTTACATATACAATACTATATATATTACTTTAAAAGTAATAATAACTTTTATTATATTGTGTAAGAGCAGACTAGTTCTACATGTATAAAAGTTTTAATTTTCATAAAGTGTTAAATAAACTTTTTAATTTTATTCTGGAAAAAGCCAAATAATATTTTATTTAAATATAATACTGGTTAAAAAAATAAGTTCAAATAAATTACAAGAATTTACAATTAACACACTGTATATGAATCCGAGAGATTTCCGGACACCCTGTATATATTCTAAAGGCTATTAAAACAAAAAAGTTATTATTAAGAAAACCAGTTAAATAAATTAAGTGTTATGCCCAGTTTAAAAATTGCAACTTAAGCTATGTGTCAGTTAAACCAATACATTACAAATATAGTGCTGTCAAGAAATACCAAAAATGACAGAAATATATCAAACATGGTGCTCAGCCGCTATCTTGAAATTTTTATCTGTCAATTTAACTTTAAAATGTAGTTTAAACAAAATATTATTTGGCTTTTCTTCAGAATAAAATTAAAAAGTTTATTTAACATTTTAAGAAAATTAAAACTTTTATACATTATGAAGAACTATTCTGCTCTTACACAATATAATATAAGTTATAATTACTTTAAAAGAAATAAAATAATGAAATATTCAATATTAAGTTACTTACAATACAAAGATTTTAATCTATAAACAAAGGTTCATTGGCACTCGGTTGAAATCATTTTAATGCAATAAAATAAAATCTTAACAAGACGCCAGACGAAATAAGATTTTATTTTATTGCATTAAAATGATTTCAACCGAGTGCCAATGAACCTTTGTTTATAGATTAAAACCTTTGTATTGTAAGTAACTATATATTAAATATTTCATTACTTTATTTCTTTTAAAGTAATAATAACTTTTATTATATTGTGTGAGAGCAGAATAGTTTTTCATAATGTATAAAAGTTTTAATTTTCTTAAAATGTTAAATAAACTTTTTAATTTTATTCTGAGAAAAGCCAAATAATATTTTGTTTAAATTTAATCTCCCAGAAAACAAATAAAACATAAAATATTTAAAATGTGGTATTTCCACATTAATTTAATATTCCAAAATAATTTTAAAAATCATTCCGTTCAAAAAATAAAAGAGGGGAAGGGGACATTAAAGAAATGATCATTTGGTAATACTTTAAAGATAAAAATACAAAACTTTTAAACTTTAATACAAGAAGTTTTTTTCTATGTCATTTTAAGTAACCGTTATAAGTGGGTGCCAAAATGTAAATAAAAAACCCAGTATTTACATTTACTTGCAGAAAACCTAACAACACAGTGTCATGAAATATAAATATTCAACATTATTCATTAAAATTTAAAAAGTCTAATCCAAAAATCTAAAAAAGGCCTTTGTATTATGTTTCAAAGAAAAAATTAATATTCATATTTTCTTAAGAGCTTTGGGTCTCAATATCGTTTTAATCCACCCCTCAAGTAAAACGTTTATTAATATTTTCTTTATTTTTTTATAGGACTCGTTAAATTTAAATTTTGATTTATTCGAATACATTTTCAGGCTAAAAAGGCCAAAAGGATATTTTAGGCTTGGTATGACGTATAACATCAAGATCATTTCAAGCATCAAAAGAATCTTTTAATAATTTAAATGTCAAAATTTCTAAAATTATTAAAGAAAATGTGTATGTTTTTTTAAACCTTTTTATATGTAGCATACCATATTTTTTTATAAAAAAGTTAAATTTTCAATTTTTTAAACTTTTTGATGATCATTTGTAATTACTTAAAATATAATAAATAAAAAACTATGTATAACACTTTAATACCAGAAGCTTTCTTTTTGTCTTTTTAGGTAACCGTTGAAGTAGGTGACAAAATATAAATAAACACCCCGTATCTATATTTACTTTTAAAAAACCTAACAACACAGTGTCATCAAATATTAATAAGGACTCATTAAAATTTAAAAAAGCTTAGTCCGAAAAGAAAAAAAGACCCTTCGTATTATGTTTAAGAAAATAATAATATTCATATTTTCTTAAAAGCTTTAAATTTTAATATCGTTTCAATAGACCCCTCAAAAAAAAAAACATTAATCAATATTTCGTTTACTTTTTATATGACTACGTCTCGTTTAAATTTAAATTTCGATTTATTCGGATACATTTTCAGGCCAAAACATATTTTAGGCTTGGTGTGACCTATAAAATCCAGATCATTTTTAAGAATCTTTTTAATGATTTATGAGCAACCTTTCCTCCGTGCTCAACTATAAAATGAGGCCGAATGTTGCCGTTCTTTTTAGATTTGAATCGTCCTCGCTTATTGTAGATAAATAATAGGTTCGTTTTGGTTACCGATTGAAACGATTCTAGAACAGTTCGAGCCTGCGCAGTCGGGTATAAAGTATTTTGGTTCATTTAGAACCGATTCCGTATTGGATGCTTGCTGTTTTGGTTTATTTTGTGAACTAGTTTTGGACGATTCGAGAACGGTAACAGCAGTTCTAACCCTTGAGTAGGAACTGTAAGAACTGATTCTGAATTAATTGGTGGAGTCTGCGCGTTATATTTTATTTTTCATAACATTTAACCCTATTTTTTAAAAGATTGATTTTTCGTTGGATTTTTGTGGTTTATGTTTTTAATTATGGATTTTGGTGGAGTTATGGTAAGTGAACCAAACAAAAAAAATAAAGGTATTTTGAAACAATGTTATTAAATACGAATACAAGGTATATAAAATATAAGCGTGTTTTGGTTTTCGAATCGTTTGAACTGTTCTGGGATGATTCGAAACTTCAACTTTATGCACATATAGTTCTGCGCATAACTGGAACTGAACACGAACCGTTCTAAATTTTAGAAACAAAACGAACCTAATAGCTTTGTTTGCGGGTTTTCTGAACCGGTTCTGGGACTATTCGCATGCGCAGTGAAAAAGCAGCGTTCGCGGTTAGTAAAATCCTGAATTTTTAGTAACAGTTCTGTGTTCGCGGGTTACAATGGAGTCAGTTCGTTACCGGTTCGTAACCTGATTAGCAGTCCTGGGATTTTTGTTGGAACTAAAAGTTCAGTTCGGAATTTCATGCGTATTGTCGACATGGTCAGCTGTTTTCTGTTTTTGTGGTAAAGAAATAAACCGTTGTATTAAAGTTTATTTGTTTCTGCCACTATTTATGCGGGTTAATATACCTGTTGAATATTTTTTATATTTCTGTGATTCTGAGCCTATATAAACAAAATATTTTTAATTGTATTCCGTATGAATGTATGCATGCAATAAAATAAATAAAGATTTAATTAAAAATATAGACAATATTACAAGATTTTACCATTTCTTCTTGTTTGAATTTTATCTTTGCTTAAATACACATACTTATGTTAAAAACGAGAGGAGGCAGGGAATCCCTCGTCTTCCGCCGAGAGGCCACGAGTGGAATTCGACAGTATAACAATTTACCTTTTTGTTTGAATTTAATTTTTTTGTATAGTATCCAATTTAACCATGAAAAACCCTAACCAAAAGGCTAGGTTAGAATACATCCTCAGCTGTATAGAAAATCGTTCGCGGTAAATAAAAATTCCGAACTAATAAATATCTAGACATGCGCTTTAAAACAATTCTAAACCAGTTCGGTTCTGGTTCAGAATCGGTTCATTACTAGACCCGCGAACAAAGCTATTGTAAAGAGGAGTAAATGAAAAATGTTTCTTTGGTTGGATTATGAAAGTTTTGGGTAGGTATGTAAAGGATTCTTACTATAAAATTAAGTTAGAAATAGACAATTAAGGTCAATACACACCAGGCGCTCAGGCCTCGATTCTGCTCAGCGTTCGCTGACAATCAAGAATTTTGTACACTTGCATAGATAATATTTTTAAATATTGGAAATAAAAATTGAGACATGGAATTTTTGAATTACCTTTCCCCATCCCTCCCCAAAAAGTTTAAAAAGCTAATTACCTTTAATTTTGATTTGGTAACCTAATAAAATTTATGTCAAAAATAATGAAAAAACTATCATTCCTATTGAAAGACCTTTTATTATTTATACCTTTTCATCTGTGGGGAAAACGATTATAGATTTTTAAATATGTTAAAAAAATACCGTTATTATTTTTGGCTTGTGGAAATCATTCGGATCGTATCGGATTATATATTTTTCGTTATCCTTTTATTTTTCAAAATAAAAAAATTGCCACGCTCGAGAATATCAAAATGGCATTATTTTTTTGTTTATCTGCAACTTTGTAGCTCTCCGCTTTCTTTACGTCAGTGTAAAATTGTTAGATTAGTGGAATATACAATGTTAAGCATTTAATTAACTCGTATCTTAATCTGACGCTTTCCAAAATTTCTCATAAATATATTTTTGTTTTTACGATCGACCTTTTATACAGGGCCCAAAGGGAGTTTTGCTTATCAAGTCTAAAGATGAATACTTCGAGAACAAAGCGTGTCCAAAAAAAATTCTTAAGATTCGTAATCAGTGCCCCAAAATAAAACCCCGTATACCAAAATCCATTAAAATCAACGATGCGTCCGGTTTGTAAACCATTACGAAATTTAACAATACTATGACAACGTTTTTTATACGTCCTAAAAAAACTTTTAAAGCTTGTTCCTAGAACGTTTCAAGTACTATAAAAAACGTTTAGTAAACGTACAAAAACGTTTTTAAAACGTTGTTTTTGCCGACACAAAACCTTTAAAAAACGTTTAAAGAACATTCACGAACGTTTATTGTACGTTACTCAAAATCTACTTGAATGTTTTATAAACGTTTATTAAAACCAACTTGTGTTATAAAGGTTATGTTTAGGTCTTATTTATCGGACTAAAGACTTAAAAACAACAAAACGAATCTAAAAATTATTCAATAGAACCTAATATCGTTAATGCCTTGTAAAATTGTATTGGTTTTCTCCTGGGATTTCGTCTATACGTTTTAGGTATCAAGTCTAATGATGAATATTTCGAGAACGAAGCGTGTCAAAAAAATTCTTAAGATTCGTAATCAGTGCCCCAAAAACCCCGTATACCAAAATTCAATAAAATCGGCGATGCGTCCGGTTTGTAAACAATTACCAAATTTAGCAATACTATGACAACGTTTTTTATACGTCCTAAAAAAACTTTTAAAGCTTGTTCCTAGAACGTTTCAAGTACTATAAAAAAACGTTTAGTAAACGTACAAAGAACGTTATTAGAACGTTGTTTTTGCCGACACAAAACCTTTAAAAAACGTTTAAAGAACATTCACGAACGTTTATTGTACGTTACTCAAAATCTACTTGAATGTTTTATAAACGTTTATAAAACCAACTTGTGTTATAAAGGTTATGTTTAGGTCTAATTTGACCGGACTAAAGACTTAAAAACAACAAAACGAATCTGAAAATTATTCAATAGAACCTAATATCGTTAATGCCTTGTAAAATTGTATTGGTTTTCTCCTGGGATTTCGTCTATACGTGCTAATAATCGGACTTTGCTCCGAAAGCCGATGGTTTAGCAATTGCTCCGTTCAAATCTCCGAAAGGGTCGCTGCCCAGTCGATGACAATTTAAATCGATAGCTCTATATGGTGAAGGGTTGAGGTAGCGATTTACGTCAAAGTAGAACGTGATTCATTTTTAAGGTATTAATTTTATTAACTAAAATTTTAATGTAAGCATTTTTAAAAACAAAGAGAGGTATTAATATTTAGTATTTAAAATAAAGAAACATAATACATACGAATGGTGTATGTCATATTTTTAGGCTCCTTAAAGGTATAGATAAATTAATTAGCTTAGGGGAGTGTCATAGATTTCGTCAGGCATTTAGAAGGGAAGGGGCCCAGTTTATCTTACTGTGGGGTAGGGGGTCTGTGCAAATATCACGTACTTTTTCTTTCGCTAGAAACAGGAAAAAAGGTTACAAGATTTGGGATGTTTCCTCAAAAAAATATACCGGTAACAATCAGTAGGCAGATTATGTAACAAAATAAAAAAATGTCAATGCTCTCTTTGCTTTAAAAGAAAGAAAAATTTCTTTTATTTTGTTACAGAATCCACCTGCAGAAGAAACTTTGTGGGTTAAGGACCTTAATTGTTTTGCTTTTCAATCATAAGACGTTGTTTCATTAGAGAAAAATTAAAAATAATATAGTAAAATGTAAGTACTGTCATATAAAATAAAAATAAAATTAAATTGACGGCATACCGATTAACACATTTAAAAAAAAATTATAACCTTGAAAATTACACTCCCCCATTTATCTATTCGACAATTATCGCTTGATAACAGCGATAGTTGCATAGTAGAAATCGAAAATTGCACGGTCATGTTTTTAATTGTTGAAATTGACAATCACATTCTAACAACAGCTTTGTTTATTTATTATGTCAGTTTGATATTTCATAAATTTTGCCAACATTTTTTATAAAAATGTCTCGTTTTGGCACCAAATGTGTAAAGTTGTTTATTATTATTCCTTCATTTGATAGATCCACTTTCTTCAAGTAATTTTCTCCCGAAATTACACTCGTGCATCAAAATAATCAGATAATGTAGCTTTCAAGTGCATTGCCCTTTAAAAACTACCCTCGTTCATTTTCACATTTGGGCAAAAGAGCCTCCTCCTTTGAAGTCGGGCTCTTTCGCCAAAATATGAAAATAAGCTCTAGTAGTTTTTAGGCAATACGCTTTCAAGCAAAATTACCAAAGGCTAGGCAAAACAGGGTATTTATTTTATCAGAGTAAAAAAATTGGTATTTACCCAATAAAAAACCCAAAGTGGGTAATTAGTGGGTATATTGACTTTTTTTTTAATTTAAAAGACAAAGAACATCCTTTTTTATGCTTTTTGTATGTTACAAAATCTTTTAAAAATTCTTTTAAGCCATTTTTTGTTGTTAATACGGTTCAAAATATTTTAGAAACATTACATTTTCTTGTTGAACGGTGACGTCATGTACGTCACGTATTTAACTGTGTTTGAATACATCTCGGACAATGGTTTAAAAACAATATAGATATCTTTGTCGGGCGGCCGTATGCATCGTATTCATTAAAAACTTTGTTTCGGTCATTTTTTGTAAACTTTTTACGTGACTGTACATGGCAAGTGAAAAGTGTTTATATTTGGTGTAAACAAAAGTACATATTAATCATAAAAATAAAAATCAAAATAAAATAACCTAAAAGTTTATTAGGCTGTGACGCAACGGTTTAAAAACATACATATTATTGTTTCTCATATTTATATTGTCATTTTCAGAAACGGTTTGAACCAGTGAGACGAATACGGTTAGCTGTTCCGTCGAGGAATCGGCGTAAGGCATATCCTCTTGTTCTGTATCCATATCACTCTCAGTATCTTCCATTTTTGTTACTTGTTCTGACTGATCAGCACGTGTACTTTTTTAGTGGAGTTATCATACTCGAGTTAGACTTAGGTAGAGTGGGGGACAAAACAGTATCTTGTTTGGCTACTGCATCTTTTTGTTTTTTGTATCCCTTGCAGGGCCGTGCCTGACGGGCGTTCATTGCGTGCACCGCACGCAGGCGGCCGAAATTAAGAGGCGGCCAAATCGTTACAAGTTGTTTACTGGGCAAAAATACAATCGGTTTGTTTTCATTAAGATACGAAGTAAAAACAGTTTCTCTAATCAAATCTATCTAAAAAGAGTTTCTCAGAAATAAGAAATGTATAAAAACTGATTAAGTCGTTGTATGTAATGGGTGCGGTGGTTGCCCATCACGGGTGGACTCCGTCTCCGCTCTCAGGGTTGCCGTGGCCTTTTTACGGACCCGGCTTGGACCAGACAGTGTGCCGCATCTAGCTCTCTCACGTAAAGTTGCCCGGTGTAATTCGTTAGTAGGCTGCCTCTTACCACCCGTCCCATGCCAGAGTTTTCGCCGAGTTTCATCGCGTTCGCGCCGTCGTGTATCGAGATCCTTTAGAATATTTTGTTGTACCGATTTAGGCGGTATAAAATCCGTCATATATTGGTTGTCACTGAAGGAAAAGTCAAAGGGCAAAGGCACCCTAATTTGACGCACGGTGGTTAGCTCTTCCGCGACTGTGTCGCAAGTTACCCCTAGTTCCCCTGACGTTCCTGGAACCAAGTTTGGAGGGCCCTCACCCACGGTACCGACACTCGCCGAAAGTTCTGCTGGTGGGCGTCGATAGTGGTCCTGGTGGGCCACCATCGAAGACCCAACAACTTCCCCAGCAGTGCCGGCATCTTGAATTATGCCGCCCCAAACTTTGAAGAAATTTGTCCACGACGTTCCCTCAGGATGGCCTTCAAAACTTTTGCCGTAACTTGCGGACGGATCTGACGGAGGGTGGTGGTCTAGGGGTCTTCCCCTTCAACCCGACACCCTCCAAAAACCGGTTTTTAGCCGGTTTTTCTTTTTAGAAACCGGTTTTGGGAACAAAACCAATATTTTTTTCGTTCTCGATTTCGGTTAACCAAAAACTGATTTTTTCCCGGTTTGATGCCCTGTGTATAATAATAAACATTAAAAATTAAAGTAGTTTTTTTTAATGTTATCTTGAGGGCGGCCATACAGACTGGCACGCAGGCGGCCATATACCCAGGCACGGCCCTGATCCCTTGGTTTTTGGTTTTTAATTGTAAGAAATAAATACAATTTTAATACTCTTTCAGTTGTTAATTTATTTCGTTTTACGGAGCGGATCCAGCTAAATATTCTCTCTGTTGCTGAAGGAGTAACTAGTGCACTTAGAATTCTTATTGCAATATCAGCCAGGAAATTAGATCCTTTTAAGCCCCTTCACCATAATACTGAACTAATTTTGTTATTTTCATCCCTTATAAATTTTTTAAATCATAAACCTAATATGTCTTTGTAATCAATGTCAAATGTCGATAAGTAAACGAGATACCAACTTTGTTTTTAATTTGGAGCTTGTCAAATGTAAAAACAGTATTTTAAAGTAAAATTTTTAAAATATCCAGTTTTTGGGTAGGTAAATATGATTTGCTTCAAGACCCATTTTTAATTTACCTACCCACTGGGTCAGGGCCGTATTAAGGGTATGAGGCGCCCTAGGCTAGAATTCCCAGAGCGCCCTTTTCGTACAAAGAAAAAATTTAGAAGAGCAAAAAAAAAGGTAATTCTTTCCTTTTCGCCTCTATTTTATTTATATCCCCGCAGAAAGATTAGTTCTAATCCCCACCCGACCTAAACTTTTTTAGAAACTTCCCTGTGTAGCGCCTATTACTCCCCTATCTGGCGCCTATTTTTTCATGGCGCGTTAGGCTGTAGCCTAGTCAGCCTAATGGATAATACGGCACTGCACTGGGTATTTACTCTTGACCCATCACTTCCAAAGGCGTTACCTTAGTTTAAACACTATTTTTGATAACAAATAGGTAAAAGTCGCTTTCCATTTAAATCTTAGATTCTTAGTTTTATTTTTTTAATAAAGTGTTGTTTACTATTTGCACATTTTTTAAAAGCTCCATTTTATAAACAGATTTTTTTTTTGTGGCGAGCACTAGAGAAATTTGCCATAGCGGCCTGCACCAACTTAAAAATACCGGATTTTTGTAAGTTTTTGCGTACTAATTTTATATTTAATTTAAGTTGGCTACTAATGTGACGAATGCGGCATTAGGAATTATAACTTAATTTTTTTATAATTTCTCAATTTAAGGAAACTTACCCTTGCCGGAGCTAAAAAAACATCGTAAAAATATCAGTAAATTGAAGTTCAAGATATTGGAAATTCCATGAAATCTATTATACTTACAAATTTTGCTGCTCCTTTCAAAATTCTGCCTGTTGTAATATCTGAAAGGGAAGAAGTGTATTGAAATCGTATTTTCTTTTCATAATAAAAGCTATATGATACCATAAAAAGTAGGTTTGTTTGGGAACATAAAAATAAACATTATAATAATGTTATAAGCAAAACAAGGGTGTCCAACAACACCTTCGTTTGCTGCGAAATACGAGAATGGAATCACACATAAAATAAATAATGACTGTTTTTTTTTTAAATTCATATTATTACTATTTGGTTAAAAATGGTTTTTTAAAGACTTGAGAAGGTGACAGAAGAATATGTCTACAAAATTACCTAACAAAAGTCCTTCACATTAAAATATGTTTGTTACATAGTGTGTTTTTTAATATGCGCAAATTCCACAGTATGATTCATTAAAAGAAAATAAAAGACTTAAATACAGAATCGCAATTAGGGGGCTGCCCCTACTGCTTACATATGCGAAAAGTTCGACAGTAGGATTCACAGAAAGAAAATAAAAGAACAGTTTTATAGAAATGTTTTCATTGTCGATGTACTCGAATGTATTAGTCCCTTAGCCGCCTTAGCCGGTAATGAAATTGACATCATACCGCCCTATATCGATGCGGCGCTTTAACTGTCCTGGGACCATTACTGTTCTTACTCTATGTCAATGATTTACCACAAAATATTAGTACAGGAAGTGTTACAATGTACGCCGATGACACGACAGTGGTGGTGGCCGCGGATACTCCGGAGGAGCTCTCAGATCACATTAGGATTGTGTGCCATGATATGGAAGTCTGGTGTCGAAACAACCTTCTTATATTTAACACTAACAGAACTGTATACATGAACTTCAGTAGTGTATCCGGTCACCTATGCGTGGGAATTTTTTGGGGACCGTGGGAAAATTGTGGTGCGTGAGCGTGGCGTGTAGGTACTGACCGTGGGAAATTGCGGTGCGGGGGCGTGGCGCGTGGAAAATTGCGGTTTACTGGAGTCTTGAGCTATACCTATTTCACACCTGGACCGTGGGAAATGGCACGTGTCAAGCGTGGGAAAATTTATTAAAACCGTTACCATCAAATTTTGAAATAAATAATAATATAACATTTTCTAAAACTACTAAATTTTTAGGAACCATTTTTGACTACACAATGTCTTTTAAAAACCACGTTGACCATGTCTGCGCAAAATAAAATTTGGCGTTTTATGCAATCCTTAACTTAAAAATACACTGGACGAATCGGGATTGCTTTCTGTGTACTATTCACTGGCTTACAGTCATCTTTCAAATAATGCTGTGTCCTGAGGAGGTAGTAATGCATCTGAGAAAGTCTTGGTGGCGCAAAAAACTACTTAGATTAATTTTTAATCTTAAACCGCGTGACAGCTGCAAACCTTTATTGATTCAAATAAGAATCCACACTTTGCCATGCGTGTTTATTTTTAAGTGCGTGACTTATGTAAGTTCTAATATGGGAATATTTAGGAGACTCGGAGATTTAAATCATTACAGCACTAGAAACAGGACTATTATAGATGTTCCTTTACACAGGACCTCCTTTTTCGAAAACTTTCCTTTTAACGGTTGTCTTACTCTCTAATAACAGGCTTTCAAGAGACTTTAGAAATATGCATGGTGGTAAATTCAAGAATGCTGTTGGGCAATTTCTTATTGACAAGGCATTTTACTCGGTTGTAGAGTGTATGCGACATTAGACTTTGTTACTTTGCTTGCGATTTGATTTGACAATTTTAATATTCTTTTATATGTATATATTCAAAATTTTCACTTTATTTATAGTAATTATTGATAGGTAAGGTTTCTGTTCAATTGTATTATTTTTTTGTGTGTTTTTACAATTACATTTTATATATTTATGTGTCTATGTATATTTGTGCATATCTATATATTTTTTATATTATTTATATTTATCTTTATTTGTATTGATGACCCCTTTGTACATATTGTGCATTTTAAGGTAATATATTCTATCTATCTATCTATCTATCTATCTATCTAATCCAGCCTGTTAATCTCAAATGTTTCGGGTGTCGGACTGGATAAACGCGTCGCTTTTTATGTTGGACAAGTTTACCACAATTCTTATATGCAATTTTTAAACATTGTAAGGGTTACAGCCACGAAACCATAAG
This sequence comes from Listronotus bonariensis, assembly GCA_014170235.1. Lineage (NCBI taxonomy): Eukaryota > Metazoa > Arthropoda > Insecta > Coleoptera > Curculionidae > Listronotus > Listronotus bonariensis. The sequence continues at coordinate 217,976 of JACEGR010000231.1, forward strand.
ACCCATGGACATGTTTTGGATATCGGATTGGGCGGTTTTGTGATTGCAACCCTTACGATTTTTGGCACAATGTTAAAAAATTGCACGTAAAACATTGTGGTAAAGTTGTCCAATAAAAGAGGGACGCGTTTGTCCAGTTTGACATCCGAAACATTTAACACTGACAGGCTGAGTTAAAGCGCCGCTTCTACATGTATATGGAGGTATAAATATTCGTGGTAGACTCGTCAAAAGGAACACTTCGAAAAGGGTTTTAAAGGTGTTATTATTTGCTGTATTCCTTTTATGCTCCAGAACTGCCCGGAACGACACCCTAAGTGTTCCTTTTACATTTTTTCATGTTGGAGAAGCTGTTCTCTATATATATATATATATATATATATATATATATATATATATATATATATATATATATATATATATATATATACTTATATATACTTGGTGTAAATTTTTATTAAATTCATTTTATTAATTTACAGACGTTTCGGCACTTGGCCTTCATCAGTGTATTTATCTATCACTTTAAAAACATTAACCTAAAGTGTGACATACATATGTAATTTGGACTAATTTCCTTTCAAGGTAAGCCAATAAAACCATATTTGTATTGTAAATGTAAATTTAAGATAAAAAAAAGAAAACCAACAATATTAAATAATGTAATACGTAACTGTTGTCATATTAGTTTTTAGATAAATACACTGATGAAGGCCAAGTGCCGAAACGTCTGTAAAATTAATAAAATGAAAATCTATCTAAAGACATCTTTAAACGAAACCGGACTGGGGATATATATTACATATATATATATATATATATATATATATATATATATATATATATATATATATATATATATATATATTATATAATATGTAATTTTGAAAATTTTGTCCTGATGATAGTCCAGCTTAGGTCAAATACAATATTATGCCTTTTACCGAATTTTCTTTTTACTCTATAGTAAAGGTTTTTGTCTCACTCTATCATCCTATCTTTTCGACTTCACCTTTCGGCACAATCTATATCTATAGTAAAAAGAAACAGTTTGTAGTATTGATTATATTTAAGTAGAAGTAGAACTAACAAAATGATACGCAAAAAGGTAAAACATTTTACTTAACCAGGCCAAAACGAGGCAATAAACCAAGTTAAATAAATTAAATAAATTAAATAAAAAGTTATGCAAACTAACTAAATTTAAATCCTTTGTATTTCAAATATCAACAGGCTGATGATGCGAAAACATGAGAGAAAATGGTGCACGGCTTTGAAGATATTAGATTTTATTAGGCCATTTGTTACCAATTCTCTTTTTCAATTTTCTCCGCGTGTTTAATGAAAATAATTTCGTAGTTGTATATTGATTATTCAATTTACATTGGACGAAAAAAATCAGTCATTGTCACATTTGAATAAATCTGAGTTTTTTTCAATGGTCTATTTTTGTTAGCTACACAACACAATTCACTAGTAACATTTTTTTTTCACTAGCAACTACTACTGTTGGTAACATTGTCACTTGTCACGCCAATATATTTTTTAATTTGGCCGCCTAGTTTTTTAGGTCATCACTGGGAATATGGATGCTGTAGGGGAGGATAACCATCTTTTATGGCGGACAAGTTGAAAAAGTGGCCATCGGAATGTAGCAAGTTGGGATGGCGCCACAGTAGCCAGTGGAGGGATTTTGGTATTTCTTTGCTTTTTTATTTTGTATCTATCTGTCCTTTTTCATTTTGTATCTCGCTCTAATAATTCATGCTCATTGGTTAAAAAATCTCCTCTGGCTACTGGGGCGCCACCTTAAGTTGCTCCTTTCGACGGACACTTTTTAAAACATTCAGACGGTTATCCTTCCCTCCACCATCCATAACTGGCAAGTGGCAGCACTCGAACGATGTTACCAACAGAAGTAAGTGACTGTTTCCAATATCGTGTAATAAAAGTCACTAAACAGTTGACAATAAATAAACTGCCATTTTAAGCATGTTGTCGTCAAAATAAAATCTCCAAGCTTCCTACTCAGTTTTTGTTCCAGTTGAGGTTTGAAAAGAAGCAGATTTTTTTTTCTGTCCGTATATAGTAAAAAAAGGTTTACCTGTCTAAAATATTATTCGATGGGGTCACGGGCGACCCTGTGTGTCATTTAAGGGTTAAAATAAATAATTTAAAAAATTATCAGATAAAATTATTCTAAACAACAAATTACCTGAATTAGAGATATGTTCTATATTGGTTCGGCGGATTCATTGATTAGATGTTATTTTTTGGTACACGCCAAGCTATATTAAAAACCAAAAATTCCAAAGATTAAAAATAAGCAAATAAAAACCAATAATCGACCTTTCGGTGGCAAGTCTGCCACTGTTGTCAAGATAAAATTAAATTAAAATTTAAAAAATTAAAATTTAACAATTATTAAGGTTTAAAAATTTTTTAGCTCTTTGTTAAGGAAATTCTGAAAACCTTTGACATTAAATGTCAAATATGTTTGTTTGGTTATAGTGTCATAGTATACATAACTGAGTTGCTGGTGTATTTATTATTTATAATACAAAAAGTTATAAGTTATTTGATTTTGAGTTTTCCTGAAGAGACTCAGCATCTAGCAAATTAACCATGTGTTATTTAAATTAACAGATATTGATGCTACACATTTATCTTTATTTAATAATATGTATGTACTTTCTTTAATTTTGCGTTTTTAGAACAAGTTTGAAAACAATCACAGAATAGACTGAATTGCTTTAAGTAATATAGCAAAGGAAACTTGTTCTAAAAAACGCAAAATTAAGGAAAGTGCATACATATTATTAAATAAAGATAAATGTGTAGCATCAATATCTGTTAATTTAAATAACACATGGTTAATTTTGCTAGATGCTGAAGTCTCTTTAGGAAAATTCAAAAACAACTAACTTATAACTTTTTGTATTATAAATAATAAATACACCAGCAACCAGTTATGTACGTCACTATGACACTATAACCAAAACATATTTGACATTTAATGTCAAAGGTTTTTAGAATTTCCTTAACAAAAAGCTAAAAAAATTAATTTTCAAACCTAAAATTGGTTAATTTTTAATTTTTTTATTTTAATTTAATTTTATCTTAACAACGGTGGCAGACTTGCCACCGAATCGTCGATTTTTAGTTTTTTATTTACTTATTTTTAATGTTTGGAATTTTTGGTTTTTTAATATAACTTGGCGTGTACCCAAAAATAACATGTAATCAACAAAATACCTATTAGAATGCCAATAAATCAAAAATATACAGCAACTTAGTAACAATGACGTGTTACCTCAGCCCTTAAGAAACCTTCAGGACCTTGTTGTAACAGGCATTAAACTATGTTTAAGCAAAGGGGTGGAAACCACAACATGCTAACTGACTTATGTTCCATATCTTGTTGTACCTTTTAAGGGCGGCGAATAACATTGTTAATGCATGTTTCGTGGATTATTTGATGGTTTTCTGCATATTTTACATTTGGTAAGGTAGAATAATACGATTTTTATTAATACAGTGTGTCTACGTAACTTGGCGTCATATGGAAAACTTTTTTATTATTAATTTAACAAAAAATATATTTTTGTTAATTTTCTAGAAACCTGCGGCAACTCCGATTTTAACGAAATTTGGTATACGGGGGTTTTTTGAGGCGCTGATGACGAATCTAAAAGAATTTTTTGGCGGAAACGTTTCGTTCTTAAGATATTCATCATCAGACTTGAATTTTAAACCAATCCTATTTTTACAATATTCCCCTTTATGCACACAATTCTTGATTTAAAGTTAATGTGGCACACAATATCTGATTTTTACCGTTTAAAACCCCATTTTTTACGTATTTAATATTATTTTTACATTAAATTGCATAGCTATACTTTGAATCATTTCAATCCCAGTGTGCCATGAAGCCCTATGTGTATGTATGGTTGCCGCATTATCAAAGAACAGCCACGCAATTTATTTTAAAAATAATGTAAAAACATAAAAAATGGGGTTTTAAAAGGTGAAAATCAAATATTGTGTGACACTTTAGCTTTAAATCAAGAATTGTGTGCAAAAAGAAGGGGGAATATAGTGAAAATAAGCTTGGTTCAAATTTGAACTTTGATGATGAATATCTCGAGAACGAACGAAAATAATTGTTCAATAATTACTTACGTATATCCATAATAGATTCATAACTTACCTTTATCTCGTGCCATATTAACAATTAACAAGCTTTTTTTACTCATTTAAATTATAAATCGTAACACTGAAAATATCACTTAAATTCACCATATCCAAATGACAACAAAATGCCTTAAAATATTCTAAATGTTACGCGGGAATCCCAATGCTTTTAATGCGGCGTTGCCAAAATCGGCGGCTACTAAGATGTATTATTATGATGGATGGGCAGATATACGGCTGGAGGCTGTAACGACGGCAAGTTCTCGAAATTAAAAACCGATGCCAGCGCCGGCGGCAAACCCATGAACTAACCATCCAAAAGTATAGATATATATAAGTAAAATGACCTCCAATAAAATTTTTGGCAAAATGCAGTATCTGCCTTCTAGTGGTGAATGGCGGAAAGAAACAGGCAAAACCTTGTGACCTCCGATTTCGGAGGGAAGTACGTTATATATGAGGTCATAACGACGTGTATATATGTAATTTGGAGGTCCGAAGGACGGTTTATATGTATATATATATATATATATATATATATATATATGGCAAAATTTTTCCTCACAAATGAATAGGCCTTTGGCGAATAAAAAGCTTGCGTTACGGCAAAGGAGCGAGTGGTTTTATTATATTTTTGACTTGATGGACCTGACAGTGTGGCCTAAAATAATATTAAAATAATAATAATAACTTCGGACTCAAATCTATAAACCAAAAACGGTAAACTTTTTTTACAATTAGCACCCCAAAAACCCCGTATCCCAAATTTCGTTAAAATCGGAGTTGCCGCTGGTTTCTAGAAAATTACCGTATTTTTTAAAAATAATTCTGTATAGTCCAAAACCTAAAAATCAATTATCAGATATCAAATTGTGTCAGTCTCCAACGAGGTTTGGCCAAAAATGTATTTTTGCTTAAGATTAAAGTACCTGTATTTTAACTAATATTAAAAATTGGTGTAAGGAAAATATATTTGGTATCAAAGATTATTTCTAAATATGCGATAATGTTAAAAATTTGGGTTTGTTCATTAGTTCAAATAAATTTATAACTATCGACAATTAAAAAAATGTATTTATTGGTATCAAAACAAGAACAATGCGCAAAATTAAATTTTCTCGATTATTGCGAAAAAAATCTTTTTTTTTTAATAGATAAACAAAATTGCATGTTTAGATGTAATTTTAGATTTTAATTACCTATTCTTTAAAACAGTTTTTAATATTAGCAAAAGTACAGGCACTTTATTCTTAAGCAAAAGTTACACTTTTGACCAAACCTCGTAGACGACTGATACAATTTGAAATCTGATGGTTGCAATTTAGATTTTAGACCATGCACAACTTTTTTAGCAAATAACTATTTTAATAAAATTAATAATAAAAAGTTTTTATACGACGCCAACTTAGGTAGACGCACTGTATACACAGAGTGTTTCCTAACTACGGTACAAAACTTAAGGGAATGATTTCTTAGGTATTTTTATAAAAAAGTTCTTATAAACATATCTACGGACTTGCTTGCATTTCTGAGATACAGAGCATTAAAGTTTGTTTTAAAAAGCAGCTATTTAAATATCTTTAAAAACCCTTTAATTAATGTAGGTAAAATTTGGTAGACTTACGCTTGGAATGCTCTACCTTGATAAAGATTATTCGTTTCAGTGGCATCCCAGTGGGCACCATAGGCAGTTGTATTATCGAGAAAAATAAAAGTACGCCACTAGCTTTTCATTGAGTTTTAACTTTTTTTCTAATTAAGCAATTAAAAATACAACCTTTAGTACCTAGCAATATTCTTGTATCTAGCTTTATTCTTACGCAAAAAGAAAAAATTAATCAACTTTAATTTTTTTTAAAGTACCCTTAGACAATATGATTTTACAAACAAAAATAATAAACAAATCATTTGCTTTAAAATAAAAATGTAGGTATGCATTTTATTAAAAATCACCATTTTTCTTATTTACTAAGGTAAAAAATTTTAAATTTTTTAATTTTAAATATTATTTTCTTTTGTTTTTTTTTATCTTTGGACAAACCACGAAGGCTAAAAGCCTAAATACTAACGTACCGTGGGTGTCTTAGGCGAGGTAAGAGGAAGTTTGTTAACCCGGGACTGAAATACTTGAAGAAATTGGAAGGAAAGACCTCCGCGGGCAGCAGGTTCCAAAATCTAGAAACTCTAGGGATAAAAGAACGAACAAAGTGAGAAGTTCGGGGCCTGTCCAGTTGAACCGTATAGGGATGCGTACGCGCGGAACCACGTGTTTCTCTGTTAGGAACCGTGAGTGGAGGAACTGTACTGGACAATTCTTCAGAGCAGAAGCCATGAAAGTACCTATAAAAAAGCGACAAATATCCCACAGCCCGACGATGGGCAAGAGAGGGAAGCCTTTCTGTAAGTGAAGGATCATTAATGAGACGAATAGCTCTTCTTTGAATAGAATCAAGAATGCTTAGGGTTGTGGGGGACGCCATGCCCAAAATATGAGAACAATATTCTAAGGGAATGTTAATGAATACTTTTTAAAATAATTAAAGGTGTCCTCAATTTTTTTCTTGAAATCAAAGCAAAGTACGACAAAAAATACAGGAGTCAAAAAAGTTGTAAATTTAAATGCTTTATCGAAAAAACATACAAATACTTTACAAATTAATACAAAATCCTTCCATTTTTATTGGTTTTTAAAATAGGTCAGTAAATATGCATGTATTTAAAAAACTAAATAGCCTATTTATACATTAGTATTTTGCAATAAGAGATAATTTCTACTATTTTAATAAAGCATTTGTGACAACAACTTAAGGTCTGGTCACACATAACCGCAAGTAGGAGAATGTGAAGCAATTTAATATTAAACTTGCAACTTTGCAAAATCGTAATAAAAAGTTTCGAAAATATGTTGGGAAAAATTATTCCTCTTCTTCTAATTCAGCTATAAGAAAATCGCTGCTTATGGTTACCTAACCAATTAGGGGGAGATTTAAACCTAAAATTTATTGAACTAAAATAACTTTATGAGCTATCTTGCAGCCACTTTTTAGATGATGGATTAAAAACTTCGTAATATCATAAGTATATTCAGGGTCACAGACAAAAAATAAATGTCTTGGAAAGATTCGAAGCACAATTTAAGAATCATTATCAGCAAACTAGTTTAAAAAAACCTTAAGCAAAAAGTTTTGTATTTAATAAAATTCCAGTCATTTGAGTCTGTAGTACTTGGCTTTAAATTACAGCTAATTGTAAAATAAACCTTCCTAAATAAAGAAACACAGTTTTACCTATGCTATATTCAAAGTTTGAATAAAGGAACAGACATAAGTAGGAAAATCTGTTTTATTTAAACAAGGGGATATACATACGAAAACAATAGATTTAGTGTGACAAAAATAGGTGTTATATTTTTAAAGGCACGAGAAATGCTTATAAGTTTTTTTGAATTAATTTGCCCCACTTTCCCCTATCATTGGAAATCTGGACTCGGTGCGGGTATGTGTCGTCAGACCCATGGATGGTGGAGGGGAGGATAACCATCCGAATGTTTTAAAAAGTGTCCGTCGAAAGGAGCAACTTAAGGTGGCGCCACAGTAGCCAGAGGAGATTTTTTAACCAATGAGCATGAATTATTAGAGTGAGATACAAAATGAAAAAGGACAGATAGATACAAAATAAAAAAGGAAAGAAATACCAAAATCCCTCCACTGGCTACTGTGGCGCCATCCCAGCTTGCTACATTCCGATGGCCAGTTTTTCAACTTCTCTCTATCTCTCTCTCTATTTTTTTCTTGGTTTTGGTCCCTTCAGGTCCAATCCACCACTCTCCCCTTCCGGACTATGCTTTCCAGGGCTTCGTCGGCGGAAAATCTGGATAATCGAGCTCGTAGCTCCCAGAAATTCCAAAAGAAAACAAATAATTCAACAATCGATGCAATGCATAAATTGTCGACTGTCAAACCAAGATGTGCTACTGGTGTTACGTATAGCCTTCACTTTCACTACTGACAGTTCCCATGGCACGCCCATCTATTTCCCGCCATTTGAGAAATACCTCGTGTTCACCACCAAACAGGATACTATCAGCTTATAGGAATCTTCGCTCACAGCGCTTAGATCCAGAAGAAAGATGCCGTCCATTTAGCATGAATCTTTCCTTGATCTCCGAAGGTAAAAAACGTTCGTTCGCCACTCCGGGAAGAACTTTGTAGTCCTCTACGCACGTCCGGAATGTCCGGAGGTCAAACAAAGAGTCCACTTTTTCAACTTGTCCGCCATAAAAGATGGTTATCCTCCCTCCACCATCCATAGTCAGACCTTTATTAGTCTCTCGACATGCAATTATTAGCTCAAATACAATCAATAATTGGTGCATAGTGTACTTCTAGTCTAAGATCCGGCATTAAGAAAATATACCCTTATCTGTTAATTAAATAAACAAAATCCTATTAAAGTTAAAGTTTTAAAAACACACTGTAAAAGTGTATACTTTCCCATTTTAGAAAAAATGGGTTAAAACTAAAGGGACTGTAATAAACTACAACTGCAAAATAAATTATGTAAACTTTAGCACTATTTCACACAAATTAGTATTTGAGTGTTGACACGTTACGTCGACCCTTAAGAAAACTTTACGGGCCCAGAAGAACCACACTATCAGGGGTTCAAACCGCGTAAAATCTAAAACAGACTCACGGTCGGTATCTTGTTGTACCTTTTAGGGTCCCTAACCGACAGTTTTGTGGCGTTTTACGGATGTTGCCTGTAAGGAAATGTGTCTAAATTTGGGTTTATGGTTTTGTAGATGGTTGTTAGCATGTTTTTTCTTTCCTGTTATTGCATCCTGTACAGTGCGTCTAATCTAACTTGTCCACATTTTAAATGTCTATAACTTCTTCTTTGTTAAAAAAATGATTTAAAACCGGCTTGTACAGTGAATTATCAGGTTTTTTTGATATAAAAGATTACACAAAACAATTTTATTAACATAATATATTGACATAACTTACATTTTTAAATGGGACACCCTGTATATTAAACCACCAATAAAAGGCCTTTTAAGGATCTTTACAAAAATACTACATTTGATAGATCTATCTTTAATAGTTTCGAAAATATGACCATTTAAATCTAAAAAATAGATATAATTTCCATTATATCTACAGTCTAACCTTAGTCCTGTAAGTAGGTATAGCGGAAATTACATACAATATTTTTAAGATTTAAATGGTCGTATTTCCGAAACTATTAAAGATAAATATATCAAGTGTGGTATATTTGTACAGATCTTTAAAAGACGTTTTTAATGGTGGTATAATATACAAGGTGTCCCATTTAAAAATGTAAGTTATGTCAATATTTTCTGTTAATAAATTTGTTTTGTGTAATCTTCATAACAAAAAAACTTGATAGTTCACTGTACAAGTGAACACAAGGAAATTAATTGTAAAATTTAAATCTGTAAAAATATACGGAGCCTTCCATTTAAAATATTAAAGTCTATTTTTATAATAATCTTTGTTTACGAAAATTTTTTTTGTGTGTTGAGTGTTCTTTTAATAAACTAAAAGTATTGAAAATTGACATTGGCTGTTTTGAAAGAAAGGAAAATCTTCAATAAGCATCCTGTGACACAGTACGACATCCTAAAATTTAAAAGGTGTAGGTACGTTTTTACTGAAGGAAAGAAAATGCTAGATAGTTGTTTTTTTGTCACTCGGTATATTGACTCATGAAATTTGTGGCAGCAGTTTATTTACATTGAGTCACTCAGTGTATTAAGTAAACAAAAAATAAAAAATACTTTGTTAGTTTAAAGAAAAATTGTTAAAAGTTTTTTTATTCTCATATTTTTATACACAAAATCATCTAGGTTAAAAGTTTATTTTTGAAGTAATACTGCAAAGTCATTCAAAGTGCCGAAGACGTAGCAAGCAAAGACACAAATTTTAAAGTTTTTTGTAATAGTGCCAAAAAAGTTTTTCAGGACCTATTTCAGGCTGTTTTTTCTAATATATTTTTCCCTTTCATTAGAGATTACAATAGGCGTTCGATATGCTTTTTCCGAGAAAATGGCGAAAATACGTCTTTGGCTTAAAAGCAAACAATAATTCTTGTCAAAAGTTTTCCCATTCTCATATTCTCATCCCTTATCATTAAATTCTTATTATCGGGGCGCGTACGCATTTTTGTAGGCACTTAAACTTTTTTAAAGGACGTGCCAGCGGGTTGTTCTCCAAGAAAATGTTACAGCTAATAAAAATATAATTGATAAAGGGGTATATTAAAACTTTTTTCCCATTCTGTTTAATACTAAAGTGTTATGAATATACTTTAATATATTCAAATGGTGACTCCTTGTGTGTAGAGACACACTTAATACTTTTTTATCTATATCTACAGGTTCAGTTAAATAATATAACACATAGGCAATGTGAGGAAAAGAGACGTGAGGAAAAGAGACAATCTAACTAAACTCCAGCATGTAAACAGGCGTGACTAATAGTGCTTGTTTTGTTATTCTATTGCCTGCCGATGAACCAAAACGCATTACTCATATTGTATATCTCCTATATCTACCTTTAGAATCAATAGCCTAGTTTACACCGCGAGGACCAATTAGATCCGTGGACCAAACCTAGGACTTATTTTTCTTAGTTTACTAGTGTTTACACCAACTTAGTTTATGGATAAAATTAATTCACGTTTAATCCTAGTACCAAAATGACAGCTGAGCATATGACCAGAACCTAACCTCGTTTTTTATCTTTTAAAACTGTATCGCTTTTAAATTCCATATGAAAAAAGAATACGCAAACAGTTTTGGTTAAATATTAACAAAATTTTAAAAAATATAAACAAACAACAAAATTATTAAGTTAAGACCGAAATTCAACGTCTTTTTCATCGAAATGCGCATTGTCAAAGATCAAGGCTGTCATTTTGGTCCATTAAAAACTCCGACGTGTTTGGACCAAGGAAAATCATATTTCGTCACCCCCATTTGAGAAGGATTGAATTGGAGTAGCAAATTTTAATACTCAAGTGTTTACACCGTGAATAAAGTACGCGTGACGTCATTTAGACCTCGAACTAAAAATTTGGTTTTCCCGGTGTAAACTAGGCTAATGTTCTTTAATCGTTTTTAAACACAAACAAAATCGTTCGTTGTTTGACGTCATTTTTACACCATAATTTAAATTAGTAAACACTTTACAATAAACGTTCTTTATTTTATAAAGTAGCATAGAAATAAATTGCGTAGATTAACCACGAAAAAGTTTAACAAGCTTAAAGTGGTTAAACAACCTAAACAAAACTGTCCTAATTTTTCGTTAGCTTCCTTACTACGCTAAAATATCAAATAAATACCGCAAAAATAACGTAATATGTTATGTCAAAATGTATTGGTTATTTCACAGCCTTCTTAAACTATGAGCCGTGAAGGAGAAATCTGGCAACACAGCACAGCAGGAATGTCAAGGAAAGTTTAGAAATAAACAAAAACAAGTTTCAACGATTGCTTAAAAGGTTTTTTTCTGTTTTTAAAAGTTAAATCGTAGCGTATATTTATTATATATAAAGAAAAATAAGTAATTCACTGTTATATTTAAAAAATAGGACCAGTGCCAAGATGTTATTCGTTGTTTTTACGTTTAAATGTGCGCGTATAGTTGGTGCGTACGGCGTACATTATGCCACGAACGTGCTGCTTTTTGAGCTGCAAATCGAATTACCCCAGTTATATTAAAACTGAGGGTTATCAAACAACATTTAATTTCCCTATAAACGATGAAATTAGAAAAGCCTGGGTGTGCGCTATTGACCGGATAAGTGTTTTTTTTATTAAAAGTAAAAGTATTACCTATACGGTAAATGGACAAATATATTTTACGGGCTACTAATTAACTAAGTGTCTTTTTAAAAATTGGTTAAATTTGATATCAATAGTGTGTATTGTGCACCAAAAACAATTATTTACCCAAAGCAATATCCTAAGGACTATATCAACTAATGCGTATAAATATACTGGTAAGTTCACCAAAAAATAATATTTATATAGATATATAGACTCTGAAAGTTATTTACCTAAGGCGGTTTTAGAATAAATAAAGTGTAAAACCTAATTTAAAGCGTTTGTTATTTTAATTCGCATCTTATGAAATACGAATTAAGCTTTTATATTTATACCTAAACACACATGCTTTCAATTCATTTTAAGTATTGCAAATATTACTAAATAATAAATGTTTAGTTAACTTTAAAAAGCTACATTGGTTTGTTCGCAAAAATGCATAAAGCGAGGTAGAAAACATCGTAACAATTTGAAATTTTTAAATCCTTACCAAAAATTTGTATAAGGCAGAAAACTTCCTGATAAGTTTGGCAGACACATTATTGCTTTTTAGGGCACCTATAGTATTTAAAATTATACCTATATGTTGTCTAAAACATCCTAAAAAAATAATAATACCAGATTTTGTTTAAAACACTTAAAAATTAATTATGTTTAGCATGTAATCTATTAGGAACTCATTTCAATATTCCTACTGTACGTTGCCTTTCTTACTTCACGGCTCATAGTTTAAGAAGGCTGTGGTTATTTACAAAGACAAGTGGCAACGTCGGGCAGAGCATAGGGAATGACAGCGCCAGCTGATTTAAGGCACCGATAAAATTTAAAGAGACCGCTGACAGTGGTGGGTATGTAATTTTACTAGTTTTGACTTAGACATTTTAGGGTCAAATATTTTAATAATTGATATTGGTCCGCCATTTTCGACCTTTTCATTAAATTTGTTTTTGTGTCAGGATAAAGGGATTTCACCATATAAAAGTATTTTCACAACATCATGGATATCAAGCATGAACTTATAAATTTACACCCTTCTAACATTTTTTTTGTTTAAAATAAAAATATTTAATGTTTGGCCTTTTTTATTTTTAAATTAGTTATCATTTTTTAACACGCTTTTATTAGCTTGGGTTGTAACCATCTATCTATCTATCTATCTATCTATCTATCTATCTTGTAACGGAATCTTTGAGCCTAATTTTTACCAACTTCCAGCGATTCAATTTCTTTCAAACTTTGCACACGTATCAAGGACCGATGACAATGCAATAATTTAAAAACAGTATCCCGTTATCCTGATTAGGACCGCCAGGATAAATAAATTCCTTTACAGATCCTCTGTGTCTCTTGACAAAATGGCGAAGGAATTTTTAGTGAATAAACTGGAGCATTTATTTTTAAAAAACTAATTGATATATCGAACTAAAAATTAAAAATAAATAATAGTTTAAAAACTAAAAAACACGCTTTTACATGCAACCGAACTAAAAATTAGAAAATAATTTTTCATTACAAAGAGTTTGTCACTTCAGAATAAAAGCGTGGGGTGCTTAATATATTAAATGTTATAATTATTCTATTTGCAAATATCTATGAGGGAAAAGTTATGAAAAAATAGTAAAATGCACCCCACGCTTTTTACTCTGAAGTGACAAACTATTTGTAATAAAAAATTATTTTCTAATTTTTAGTTCGGTTGCATGTAAAAGCGTGTTTTTTTAGTTTTTTAAACTATTTTTTAATTAATATCTCTTTAATTATACAAGGTACGACAAAATATATAAATTTTTAAAATGGATAATGTAGCACCATTAAAATAAATTTAAAACTTCACCTATTTTGTTTTCTTTTTCATTACCTATATCAAGTTAGGTAAAATATAATAAAAAATCTTGCTTTAGAATAACTCAAAAATAAAGTAACCTTATTCTAAATCAAATAAGGCAGACTTCTAAAGACGGCGGACTAGATATTTTTAATGCAGTCTGGCAATCTGGGTGTCAATTAAAGGGGTTAAATGAGACCTAATTTAAAAATACAGCAACATCACTTTAAACCTAATGTGAAGATCTATGTTTGGTACGCCTTTTAACAATATGGGTGTAAAATCCGTTGTTAGTAAACTGGGGTTAAATTATTCAGCTGATTCTTCTTTAAAAAAAGAATAACAAATAAAAAGGCATGATGATAATGTTTAGTATTTCCAGTCGTACGCGGTACTGTCAATTTTCATTTTATTTTTACGCGATAAGAATAATTACAAATAGGGCTCAAAGTGACTAAACTAGACTTTAATATATATATATATATATATATATATATATATATATATATATATATATATATATATATATATATATATATGCTTCAATTTTTTCTTAAACCATTTCTTATAATTTACTTTTGTTTACTTTGTTTCTTGGGATTGAGGTTTTTTTATTAATAAAACAATAATTTACATTTTCTGACGTTTCGTCTACATGGAAGGCTTTTCAAAGATCTATTTATTTACTTTAACGATAGTCTTTTGCATGTTCCTACAAAATAATAACGAGTTAAAACTATAATAATTATTTACAAAACATTAATGGATGATTTTTACATTTAAAATTCCTATATTATATAATAAAACTGACACAAAGGTAGACGTAAGACAATTAAAATTATATTTTAAAACATTAAACTAATAAAATAAAATATGGGATACGCACCTGAAAACATACCTTATATTAGATATTTATTAGAGATTAATGCAACTAGTTTGTTGGTAGTCGGCATGATAAGAATTTCAGTTGAAAAAAATCAACTGAAATTCTTATCCTGCCGACTACCAACAAAACAGTTGCATTAATCTCTAATAAATATCTAATATAAAAGGTATGTTTTCAAGGTGCGTATCCCATTATTTTATTTTATTAGTTTAATGTTTTTAAAATATAATTTTAATTGTCTTACGTCTACCTTTGTGTCAGTTTTATTATATAAATATAGGAATTTTAAATGTAAAAAATCATCCATTTAATGCTTTGTAAATAATTATTATTGTTTTAACTTGTTATTATTTTGTAGGAACATGCCAAAAGATTATCATTAAAATAAATAAATAGATCTTTGAAAAAGCCTTCCATGTAAGGCGAAACGTCAGAAAATGTAAAGTATTGTTTTATTAATAAAAAAACCTCAATCCCAAGAAACAAAGTTAACAAAGTAAATTATATATATATATATATATATATATATATATATATATATATATATATATATATATATATATATATATATAAATATATATATATTAGTACTTAATTTTTTTGTTATTGTTCCTGATTTCCCTTAAATTATACTTTTCTTGTTTAATTATAAACTAAAAGGGTTTAACTAACTTTCTGTAAATTTTGGGTTATTATTTGCCCTTAGCAATAATTTCCCAAAGTTAGGAATCACCCAGCCTAATAATTGTCAAAGTTTTACAGGAAAAGTTTATTTTATTCTTTTAAAGAAATTATAACAAAAGCTTTGTTTTTCAAAAAGATTTTTGTTATTTTAAATTTATTAAATTTTAATAAAATTGATTTTGACAGAATATCCTGATATACTTTTTATCGAATATTGAAGTCTTTAGGAATTAATGATGCGTGAGAGGCATTCTCGTGCGAAAAACTTTTTGGCGGGTTTAGGGATCTAGTCTGGTTTTTTAATGTAATCGGCTTTAAACTTGAAGCTTTAAATTTTTACTTGTGAATTACCCCATCTGTGTTTTTTTATAATAAACAAGCTAAGAATTTATTTAATGTTATTTTTAGCTTACCACTTTTTTTTTAAGCGACAAAGCTTGTTTTTTTTATATTTTAAAAACTAAAAGTTAACTAAATTAAAAGGAAAGAAAAAGAAACAAAAAGACAAGTTGGGCAGTAACAATTGAGTATGAAGTCGTTAGGAAAAAATAATATTTTAAGGGAAACATTCTTTGTTGCATATTTTATTTAATCCTTAGAGTTTGGCGATACGCACTGAATCAAAGCCTTTCTGTAAGCAAAAAAGCAATAATAGAGACATTTTGCACCTCTTAAAATAACAGACTTTTTTAACCTCCTTATCGTTATCGTTATTAAGCATAACGATTACGGCAGCAGTTTTGGACAGAAATTTTGCAGCCTCTTTTAAGAAACTTATCTTGCATCTGCGCCTTCGACACATAACCTTATTTTTGCCTGTGGTTCACCGATTTTAAAGTTAACGAAAAATAAGTACTTTACAGTACAGTTCTTTTGATTTCGTTTTTTAAAGCTAGATGTAAACAATACAGTATAAGCAAAAAGCAAAACACAAAAATTAGGGTTAGGTTTGGCGGTAGAATAAAAAGCACGTATGCCAAATTGTAACATGTAAATTAATTACTAATTAAAAACATCCTTAAAAGTGCAAGAATGTTTTAATTTCTTTAAATTATTTTATTTTTCTTACTGCTATGGGCTTCTCGTTAATTAGAGCCTACGTATCAATGATATTTTCATAAATACGGCATTAAAATTTCAACCTTCTTAAATAATTGATATTAAAATTTCTACAATCCGGAAGTACGCAGCTTAACAATAACGATAACGATAACGATAAGCTCTTCGGTATTCATCTGTAATTAAAGGAGTCCGGTATGGTTAATAACGATAACGGATCATGTTTGCGTTACTTCGCAGTCTCAGAATAACGTTAACCACAACGGAATTGCAAAATAAGAAGTTCAATAAGGCAGTTTTTTACTGAATTTAATCAAAAAGGTTAAGGGTTGTAAGAAACGCCATTTTTTCCACATATACAGAGTGTTTTTGGGGCATATTTTTGGGCAAATTTTATTAAAAAATCTAATATAAACATCGGTCCGAAAATGCCTTGTTTCTATAATACAGGGTGTTAAACATTAAAAAAATCGAGTTTTTAATAATATCTTTAACATTCCTTATCCGATTTTAATAAAAGTTGGTAAAATACAAGCTTAAGTTGACTCGAAACTAATTTTAGTTAGTGAGACCATTGGCGGTGTGGGAGGCATCTTAGCTAATATTTTGAACAAAAAATATGTACGCCAATGATTTTTCTTGCAACTTTCATATTTTTCCGAATATACAGCTTTTTTGTTTTTAATATTTTTACGTAGCTTGCATAGTTTAAAAAAAAAACATAACAACAAATATCTAATTAAATAACGTTTGTATTATGTAGTCTAAAAAATTTTACTAAAAAAGTGTTTAAAATGTTTTTAAAGTTTTTTAAACAGTTTAACACTTAATATTATCTCGAGAACGAAAAATTTGAAGACACACGTTTATATGTTTTTTTTCATAAAAATAAATCAGGAATAAGCTTTTAAGAGGTTATATACAGTTTGAATTAAAAAAAAACGATTTTTTTTTAATTTTATTTTTTTAATGTACATATATTTAAGAATACACACAGAAAATTTTATATCATTCCGGTGAATATTTTCAAAGTTACTCGAAAATGGCTAAACCGATTAGTCTCAATTTTTAACACGAGGTTTTAAAGTATATTTTTTGTAATTAATTCAATATTTTTTCTCACCGATAATTATTTTTGTTTTTATGAACAATGTTGGTCAAAAATCTTTTTTTTTTAGAAATACCGATATACGTGCGGGGACTGCGACGTAGGTCTGGTAGTATAGTACCAAAGACTATTCTATAATTGTCTTTGGTAACAGTGCCGAATAGGGTTTTCTGCCGTTTTTAAGATTTTTTTAAAAAAGTGATACTTACTGATTTTAGACCCTCTTCTAAATACAATACAGGTGGCGCTGATCCAAAATATCCCGTTTTTAATTAATTATAACTAAAGAAACTTTCGGGACCGGGGAGTGAATAGGGGTGCTGGGCGGGGTAAAATGAGTAAAATGAGTGAATGTTTGCCAAGATCACATACAGAATTAAGTAAAAATTATATTTTTTCCGAATATTTTTGATGAAAAAATAAGAAATTTAAAAGAAAATGAAAAACTTAATTTATAACCTCAAACTAGCAAACAAGGTTAAAGAAACGTCATTTATTGAAAGTCAAATATGAAGAACATTTGGCAACATTAAAAATATGTCAAAGGGATATAAATTTTTTAATTCCCTAAAAATGCCAATTTTTAAAAAAAAGAGACTTGACTAACAAGAACTAATCTGACCGTGACTTCGGTCACGTTGAATTTTATTTTAAAAATCCTCGACATATAGAACTCGGATGCGTAAAGTTGCCGATGTTGCCAAATGTTCAAATTAAAAGTGACAAACTTTCGAAAAATCTAAATTTTTGTTTTTTTACAAAAAAATACAAAACATTTTATAGCAGCGCCATTATATTATGACGAAGAACAAATAGAAGATAACATGTAAGCCAAAATTTTTTAAAAAATCTTAAAATTGGCAGAAAACCCTATTCGGCATAATTACCTTGTCTTTGGTAGAACCATTTCAAATTTTTCATACACAGAAGAATTTGTAAAAATTAACCTAATATGCTTATATTTTTATGTTATTTATACTTATTTCTTTCTTATTGTTGTATTAAGAATGTGATTTTAGTTTTTAGTTAAAATAAATACAAAAATTTAAAGAACTGTTGTCAATTATTATGTGACCGATATATATGCTAGTAGTCCATATTACTTGTCAAAAATTCCCGTCCACACGGCAATGCGAAGAATTAAATGTTGCCGTCTTGAAAGGCTTAAGGGGTATTTTTCTAATTCTTCTGTCTTACAGCTGCTAACAAGCTTTGTCTCTATAAAGAAATGGTCCCTTGTGAGTTTTTTAAATATATTTTTAACACGGAAAATCAATTCTAATGTAAGTCTCTTTTTGCTTATTTGATAGTTTTCTTTGGTGCTTGACGTTTTTTAACGTTTTTTAATACCTTAATTGTAATGTATAATTTATTTTCATAACCGTTTTAAAAACATTTTTAAATTTTGAATTCTTTAATTTTAACATTTTAGTTATAAATACAACTATTAGGTTTAGACCTATTCTAAAATTATTCTCTCTTTTTTGTAAAAAAGGTTTTATTTTCCTTTTTTGTTATTTAAACAAAAATAATATATTCTATATTTTATACTTAATGTTATACATAAAAATAATGTCTTTTAGTGCCCTGAAGAAGGAAATAAATTTTCCGAAACGTCGGCTAAGTAGAAAACGTATTTTCTTTAAATCTTGAGCCTCCACCCATCAACTTGAACTATAAATACTAACAAGCTTGTCTAACAACTGACGTGAATCGAAAAAATAAAAACGCTTACCGCCAACGACAAATGACTTTAAAAAAATAATAATATAGCTTAAAAAATGGTAACTCCCGTTTTATAACAAAAATGCACAATACTTTCAATTGCAGTTGAATTAATCCGTCACATGGTTTTCCACACATATTATTGTTATTGTTATTAGTATACATTTAATCAATTTTCTTTGACTTTTAACCTCAAATTCGGCTATATTTCCCTCTCTTTGTTTTTTCAACCTGTTAGATAGTGGTTAGACATCTCCCGAAGCCGCTAACAACCGCTGTGAGGTGCTGTAAGACTGACGTCATTGATTTGTCAAAAAATTAAAGTGCTTACAGCTGCTGTAAGCAGCTAACAAAGAAAATATCCCTTTAATTTAGTATTTTTCTGTATATAAAAAAACATAGAAGCATATAATGTAACTTAATTGGGCTAAAAGTTATTTTTAAGATTGCCTAATTAAAAATGTTTAATTAGCCTTTGTTTTAAGGCAAAACACCTTCTAACTAGCTCAATGTCAGTCGAAGCACGTGGGTCGTGGATTGAATAGCCTAAACATTTCTTTAACCCTTGTATCAGTACCAGAAATTATTAAGTTGATAATTTGTTAGCCCTCCTATTATAGTTTACCACTAAAAAGGTACTTATATATGGGCGCCACCTAAAGTTATAAATAGTGGTGGTAAACTACAGAAGGGTAGTTCCTATAGGTAAACCAAAACAAAACAATCAGATTCCAACACAAAATAAAAAAGACTACGTATAAAATATGCGTGTTCTTTATTTCAGAGGAATATTCACTTGATCTTGATTTTTAAAAAATGGGTGTTAGTCAGTAAAAAACATAAAAACTCTAGCGCTTAACGTTTGCAAACATTATTACATCGCTTTAACAAAATATTACCAATTCAAATTAAAAATTTAAGTATCTAAGTTAATGTAAGTTTGCTAGTTTGTTTTTTTGTTCAAGATGCGATATGTTGTTTTAGACGAATCAATATTAAATGGTGCACTTTAAAAGGTTTTAAATAAGTGTAGTTTCAAACTTATCTGAAATCCTCCATAGACTGAGTAGGGGCTCGAATGTGGCTTGTACAGAGCCTCTTTAAAAAGGTCCACTAGATGTTGGAGTAGGATTTTCACACTGGTTACAGGCTGGGGCCTACAACTCCAGATTCAGACAAGTGGCATTCGCTGGTCGTAGATCATAAAGGGGGTGGGCTTGTGGGATAGGTTTATGGCATGCCTCACATCAAGCAGGCAACTTAAATCTGGCTTCCTTTCCAAGTGTTAACGAAAGAAGCGAAGGGAATAGGTAGGAAAAATAGAACCGGGCTTATCTAAAACAGTACCAAATTATTAAAACCAATCCAAAGACAACGTGTTTTTGAGGTTAGGTTTCGACATTTCAAGAAAAAGGTGAATTATGCAAAAATACTAACGCAAAATATAAGTATAGAAAAAGACATACCTTTCAGGCTAAAGATGGACAAGAATTCATGATTTTCAACAGAGATTATTCGAAATTTATATCAAACCACAAAATTGCCTTCTAATGGAAGCGCCGGTCTGTCAAAAAGTGGTACTTGAAGTCTGTAAATGTCCGACCAAAATTTGACCTTTGTCGAACCACTTCGGTGAATTTCGGCGTGTCGACTCTGAAATGTCCTCGAAATCCGACGGCTACCAGGCCAAAGATTTAAAAAGACATGTGAAATGTCGCTGCTTCCATCAAAACCATGGACTCGAGAAAGGTTTATATACCACAAGAAAAATTAACCGGTCACAAAAATCTTATTTGTAAAGGTTAACACTAACAGCTAGCGAAGCGTCCAGTAGATATATGCTCGAAGAAAAAAATCAGGTTATCGTTACAGGCACACCGTCACTCTAATGAAACGCTTGTCAGGCCCACAGGAGGTTCTAGGCCACAGGAACCTTTTAGATTAGTTTGCGATATTAAGTCACTGCGCAATAGACGGTGCTAGGGGTACCAAATAAAATATAATAATATGCTAGGAAAGCCGTTGTAATTAAATTCGCAAACTGCACTGTTACAAGCAGATAATAAAAATAGTCTTTTCGAAAAGCCGATATAACCTAAACTGAAAAAGTAAACTATTCGGTAAAATAAACTGCATTGCAATCGATCTATTCCCGAAATCCTTCCCATTGTTCGCGTCGCACGTTTTGCATGAAGTTTCCGACCATTATTTAACAACTTTCAGAAACGTTCCGCCTTGAACGGTCTTCTGGAGACCCGTTTAATTATATATGGCCCATAGTCAAAGCTTTAAGTGAACTTAGATTGCGCGTACTTGATTGCCAATTGGAATTCAATAGGTCTATTGTGTTTTCCTTTCTCTGCACGGTACATTTCCATTCTCTCTAGTGTAAGAAACACGGCTTGTCTTTAAAAATACAGCCGATAAATTATCCCGGTATTTAAATGTTTTGATTTAACTATTAGAGTAAGAGCCCGTGAGCGGCAGACCTTCGTTATTTTGTAAAGTTTAAAGTTTGTCAATGCATGCTCCCAACATAGGTAGAAGTAATGGTAGATTGTGAACTTTGACTCATAGTGGCTTTGGCAGGTACGAGGTACCAAAGGTTAATTAATTGAAACAAAAACTTCGTTATTTTGTACAAGCTGAATTTTATAAATGTTACTTGGTAACTATTAGAAGATATTTTCCTCAATCGGCAGACAGATTTGACAGTTCCAACCTCTTGGCAGACAAACATTTGGGAGTTACTCAATGGTCCGACCATGTACAATATTTATGACAAAAAGTCTGATATAGGATGTAGATTTTTTAAATAGGCATGTACTTAAAATATTTTGATGTATACAGAGTGTTCCAAAAACATTTTTTTTAAATCAACCTTAAAGCAATAACTTTTTTTGGACACTCTGTATACATCAAAATATTTTAGGACATTCTCATTCAAAAACCCTACAATAACATTTTATGTTATATCTTGTCAAATAACAGAAATATTGGTCTTTATCGGACTATTGGACCACCCCGAAAAATTTGTCTGTCAATGGGTTGGAAGGGTCAAAACTGTCTGGCGACTAAGGAAATATCTTCTAATAGGTACCCAAGTAACATAATGTAAAATTTAGCTTTTTACAAAATGACAAAACCTAAGTTTTCATTTATTAACCTTTGGTACCTGGTACCTGCCAAAGCCACTATGAGTCAAACTTCATAGTCTACCATCGCTTCTACCTATGTTGGGAGCATGTGCTGACAAACTTTCAGCTTTTACAAAATGACGAAGGTCTGCCGCTCACGGGCTCTTGGACTATATACGGTGTAATCGAAAAAGTTAAAAACATATTTTTGTTTTGTTATAAGGATATTAAAAAACTTTTCCCTGTGGCATCGAATTACCACTCTTTGTTAGATCAGCGATTTCAAGCGCGGTATGCAATGGGGTGTATGCAGGATCTTAATTTAATATTGGATTGGGGCACCAGAAATCTCGTCCATTTTAATGCATCCAAAACACAATCATGTCCCTTGTCTCGAAAAAAGTCATCAAATACTCATCCTCTACTTATGAGCGGCCAAGTTTTACAGAGCAAAGACACCTTCAATCTTGTCGGCGTCACATTTGAAAGTAACCTGAACTGCCAAAAACACATTATATCTATAGCCACGGCAGCTTCAAAAAGCTTGGATTTTTCTTACGAGCCAAAAGCATTTTTCCCTTTTAATTTATACACTTTATATGTGTCCCAAATCCGACCTCTCTTGGAATATTGCTCTCATATCTGGGGCATGGCGTCCCCCACAACCCTAAGCATTCTTGATTCTATTCAAAGAAGAGCTATTCGTCCTATTAATGATCCTTCACTTACAGAAAGGCTTCCTTCTCTTGCCCATCGTCCGGCTGTGGGGGATTTATCAATTTTTTATAGGTACTTCCATGGCTTCTGCTCTGAAGAATTGTTCAGTATAGTTCCTCCACTCACGGTTCCCAAATGAGAAACTCGTGGTTCTGTGCGCATGCATCCCTATACGGTCCAACTGGACAGGCTCCGAACTTCCCACTTTGTTCGTTCTTTTATCCTTAGAGTTCCTAGAATGTGGAACCTGCTGCTGAAGCTTACACCGGCGACTGTTTGCGTCGCACATCGTCAACTTTACTTGTTGAGGCAGGTACTTCGTTTGAAACGGTAAAACAATATGGGAAATGGAAAAGCTCTTTAGTAGCTGAAGTAGTAGAAGAAAGTATTTCATCCAAGAACAAAGTAGCCAAAGTGATTGCCAATTCAGTTAATTCCGAGGTAAATTCCGTATCGACTATTGAAAATAAGCCATCTGTATTATAGTTTCCATTTTTAGGTTTAAGGTAAATACGAGCACCTTTTTACCTCTTTTGAATCATACCTTCAAGTTAAAATGGGTCCAAGCCAAAGAGATTATTATCCGATCCCCGGTATGCCATTCAGCCCAGACGGTTTATTGGTGCGAAGAGAAGAATGAATACGCTTGATGTGTTTGACCTTAAAAATAAAATCGGGCATTTTATAAGGAACTGGGGCAATGTTGAAAGGGGATTATTTACAAAAAGGTCAACAGTGGAACTGGCAGCAGATTGTTTGGCAAACAGTTTGGCTTTTGGAAAAGTAGAAATAATTTTATCTTTAAAGCTAAGTGGTGAAAAAACTACAAATTCTAACCTATGTTTTTAGCAAACGACTAGAGTGCTTATGTTAAATAGGATAATGTAATAAAAGTTTTCACGAAAAAATTGAGTTAAGCTTTTTCTTGGTATATGTACCTTTTACCATTTATAAATAAACAACCCTGTGTTTTTTAACCAATACTGTGGGCTTAAATTATTTTTCTACAACAAAACCAACACCGTTTTTGTAATAAAGGCTTTCGCTTAAAAGAAATGTTTATATATTGACCTCAAAACAACATTTGGTCGAGCAAATTTAAAATAAAATTTTAAAAACTGTAATATTTAGGTATAGAAAGGTATGTAACTACTTAAATTCGCAGCATCTTTTTTATTATTATTTTTGCGAAAAAAAAGTTTTATATTCTAAAAAGTTTTACATGCTCCAAAACTTAAAATACAATCATCAGAAAATATTTTTTTATTAAGGTACAATGCCTCTCAAAAAATATTTTTGCTCAAGATAAATATCCCGTTTTTTTTATATTGAAAACTACTTCAAAACGAAAATGTTTAGAATTTAACAAGTTTCAAAAATGTTCCGCCTTACAAGGTTTTCTGAAGACCCATTTAATTATACAGGGTGATTCAAAAATCAATCACGAAACTTAAGGGGGTGATTCTACTTGACAAATAAGGGTAGAGCTTCATATAATTTTTTTTTCAAAATGTCATTCGTTTTCGAGTTACAAGCCGTCAAAGTTTAATTTTTTTTTGGTTTTTTCGCCATATTGCATTTATTTTTTAACCAATTCAGTTGATATTTCGACACACAAATCGAGCTTTGTAGATTCTAAAATTTTAAGACAAAAGTGATTTTTTTAAATACCGCCAGTGGGCACTTTACCTAAAACTTAAAATTTATTTACATCATAACCATCATAACTTTTTTATTTTGACAGATATCGCAAAGCTGGGGGCGCCATTTTATAGACAATCAAAAACTTAAAATAATAAGATACTCTTTATTAAAGTCGATACACCTCACCGTTTAGGCACCGACAGACATCAAAGTTTTTATCCATTTTAATCAAATTACCTACATAAATACAGGGTGTCCAGTAACTTAAACGACAAACTTTACGGGGCGACTTTTACCTTAAAATTTTAGAATCTGCAAAGCTTGATTTGTTTGCCAAATGTCAACTGGACTGGTTAAAAAATAAATGCAATATGTCGAAAAACCAAAAAAAATTGAACTTTAACGGCTTGTGACGCGAAAACGAATGACATTTTGAAAAAATTATATGAAGCTCTACCCTTATTTTGTTAAGTAACATCACCCCCTTAACTTTCGTGATCAATTTTGAATCACCTTGTATAAAGCCTATTGTTAAAGCTTTTAATGAACTTGGATTGCGCTTACTTGATTGCCAATTGGAATTTAATGGGTCTATTGTGTTTCTCTTTCCTTGCACGGCACATTTCCATTCTTCTTGAGTAAGAGACCAGGTTTGTTTTTAAAAATACAGCCGATAAATAAACCCGTTATAAAAATGTTGAGACTTAAGTATACGCAGTAATTGAAAAAGTTTAAAAATATTTTTTTTAATAGTACTATTTTTTGAACTTTCATTGTCTTTATTTTTAAGTAATACACGACGTTTTGGATGGTGTCTATCTTCAACTATTTTTAAGTAATAATACCTTAAACAACTCTTACAAAACTACGACTTGGGTATATACAGAGTTGGGTCGTATTCGAATACTCAGTATTCTGAATAGTATTCAGAATACATTTTGCCGGTATCGAATAGTATTCGAATACATTTGTGTGTTTGGTATTCGCCAGAATACTTTTTTGGTGAGTATTCGGGATTCTGTATTCGAATATTTTGTAAGTTTCGATGAATACTTTTTTGAGTATTCGAATACCGGCGTTCCAAGTATTCGAATATCGAAATGTGTAAGCAGTATTCGAATACCAAAATTGCCACGAGTAGAATAAGAAGAATACCAAAAAAGGGGAACAAAAAGTAGGAAAAAATAAGGTAGGGACCTGTTTATTTTTTGAATCATCGGTTTTTTTCTTTCTACATTTTGAAATTTTTTTCTAGTATTCGAATACCGATTCTGGGTATTCATGTATTTGAATACTTTTTTCTTCCAAGTATTCAAATATTCGGTTTTCGAATACTTTCTTTTCCGGTATTCGTATTTGTATTCGAATACCGATTTTCACTATTTAACCCAACTCTGCTTATATACTATTTGTTATTTACCGAAGCTTGACCGATGATTGGCTGCCAGATATTTGGTATGCCGATACTAGGCTTGCTTAAAACGTTCTTGTTGCTTAAAATTACAGCAGCTTCTTTAAATTTCCTCTTTTCTACTATTTTGTTTAAACTTTTGGCCTTCAAACTGTGCAAATTTTTGTTTTTAAATTTGGGGTCCACGATGATAGTTTAACATTAAATGTTTGTATCGTGAGTAAAACAAAATTAAGTTTCCCTGTTAAAACACTATCTATTTTTACAAAAAACATGACATTTTTGCCTCACGACAAAAAAGAACTTAATAAAACACCTTTATCTTGGATCCTAAACTTTAAAGTTTAGTAGCATTTTGTAATACCTTTTATGCTATAAAATATGAAAATACCATATTACCAGTAAAGTTCCCTTTAAACAACAAAATAAGCTATTTAACAATTCTTAAAATTAATACAGCTGGAAAAAGTTTTCCAACATAAACATAAAATGCAGAAAATGAATAACTTTTTGAGCCTTACGTTTAAAAACAATTTTGAACAAAATTATACAGATAAAACTTAACGAGACTTATTCGGCCTAAAATGTTTTTACAAAAGAAGTTTTTTGTTGACTTTGAAAATACCGTTAAAAGACCCACAAAAAATGATTTGGTATTGGCAAAATATTTTTTTTTTTTGAATAAAATGAATTAAATAATTGTTTAATAAATAATTTATGTAAAAATCAATTTATAGATATGTGGTGTCTTTTAGTGGCCTGTACAGAATGCTACAATAAATTATTTCAGTTTTTCCTTAGTTAAAAAGTTTATCTTTTATGTGAAAGCTTTTATTTTATTTTTGGTATATTAATTTTTTTAAATCAATAGAAATGTCTTTACAAAATTTGAAATAAAAGAGTTTTGTAGAGGGGTTGGGGTAGTTGGGGAAAGAAGATTTGCTGTAGATCATTTAAGACAAAATCCATACTGCCTGTCATGCAAAATTCAATTTTCTTTTATTCAGCAACACTTTTTTCTTAAACTATAGCTGGTATGGCATCCATAATTAAAATCTGCTCAGATTTTTGTTAAAAACAATAAAGATAGTCACTTGCAGTACCTTATTTACGCCTTACTTAAGCGTTTTAGGTGTCTTCAAAAGGAATGTAATATACCGGGTGTTGCTTCACCGAGCGGGACATAGGGAATCCCATGTAAATTTTAAAGTATTCAAATATTGGCTCACCTAATTATTTTAGAAAAGAGCACAATAAGTTTCACTTAAAATGAAAATTTGACTATTTTTCAACCTACCAGTAAACAGTAAACTGCTTAAATACTTCTGCAACGTAGTATCTCATTATGCACACTGTACACTAGAAATCAATAATAAAAACACCATATCGATTTATATTGTCATTGCCAAAACTGAACAATTTTATACGGGAATTTCAAAAAGAATCCTCGCATTTTGTTTTAGTTTACAGCTAATTCCAACACATGCACTCACAGTTACGCAAGACAATAAAACAAATTTGTCTACATTTAGAAATCAATTTATGACGAAAATATCAGGATTTAATCAAATGCTCAAATATTCCTCCATTAACTACCAGACAATAACCCAAATGATTATAAAACTTATTTCTTACGTTGGCTAGTTGTTACATCGATATTCTGGCACATTCAGCGGAAATAGCATTCCTTAACTGGTCTAAATTTTCATATTTTTTATTGGTATAAAGCTTAGTTTTTAAATGTGGAATGGAAATTGCCATATGATTTACATTGCATAGAAAGGAAATTTCTTCTCTATCCAGTTACAGAGTACGGGGGCTGGCTGGCCAAGATATTGCGTGGTTCGGGCCTATGATGTCGTTATTAAATGCGTTGTTCAAGTATTCGCGCACAGCTCTGGTACTGTGTGCTGGGCAGCCATCCAGTTAATACCAAATCTCTTGATTTTCATGAGCAAGGTTGGTGGTGTGGTCTTGTCCAGTAATATCCTCCAGTTTTCTCGTGCTAATGTTTCCTTCGGCCTCCTCTACACAAAGTATCACTTCTAAATCCCTCTCGTTTTGTACAATTTGTCTCTGATTTTCACGTCGATTTTCTTTACATTTGTAATTATTGATTACTGTGCCTGTAGTTTCAATTTTTTTATCGTCCGTTCCATTATTGATTTACTTGGTATTGGCCTATTCGGAAAATAGGCTGCAAACATGTCCGCTACTCTTTGATAACTACTTCCCTGATAAAACCATTTTATAATAGTGATTTTTTTTATTTAAGTATTAATATTTAACTTGAGAGTAAGAGGTGAAATAATTTTTCTGGTATTTTATTATAAACTTCTAATAATACAGGGCGCGTAAGAAGATAGGAGATTCGTAACTTATTTTAGCATTTATCTTTTAGCTGGCGAACTAAGAAGAGCTGGAATTTGTACACTGGGTACAACTTTTTGTGCTCTTTAAAAAATCATTATAATATTTTTTTCTAAAATAATTAGGGGAGCCAATATTGGACCACTTCAAAATTTACATGGGATTCCCTATGTCCCGCTCAACGGAGCAACACTCGGTATACTACTACAAATTTCTTAGGGAACATTGAAAATATATTGATCTAACGCAATTTGTTGAGGGTCGAAACGTTCATGAAAAGTTTTGCACCCTGTATCGGGCAAACGATTAACTTTTCGACGGTGCATTATGGGATAGAAATTTCATTTTTTAGCCAAAAATTCTGAAACTTATCAATCTAACTTAAAAAGAGGTGCTCTTTACTTGAAAAATATTGAAAAAATTTAATGCTATATTACAGATGGTCTAGGGAACGAAAACTTATTAAATATGTATATGTATAAATTACCACCCCCTAAACATCATTATTTTTTATTGTACAAAATAAACTAAAATATCAGCATGTTTGGTTAATTCGGTAGTTTTCTAATCAGTAATGAGATGATTATTATCTCATATGATATACAGAGTACGACAATAAGTATGATTTTTTAAAGAGGAACACTCTGTATATTATATCACCACTAAAAAGATCTTTTTAAAGCTTTAAAAAAATACCACATATGATATGTCTATCTCAATTAGTTTCGAAAAAAATATTACCATCCATATCTGAAGAATAATTTGTAATAATTATTCTTAGAAGCATAATAAAGTTAAATCTTTCCAACTTTCTTAATTTTTTAACGTATAAAATAAATAAAAACGCTGTTTTGTTGTGTAGATTCTGTAGAATCTGTATCTTTCACCAGAATGCTTTTATCTTTTAGATATACAGTGTAGAACAAAAAATATTAATTTTTAAATGGAAAACCTTGTAAATCATAAAAACCTTGTATCTATCCTTAAACTCAGAAGTAGCAAAAAGTAGCAAGGTATTAGAATAAAAACTGAACTGATAGAAAACAGTAAAAAATGTTTGACAAAAGTAGCGTGAGTTCGCGAGACTTTGCATCGGAAACACAACAATACCATTTAATATTTTAATTTTTTTACTTTTTTGTATACTAGGCTAATAGTAAACTAGGTAGAACAAATGTTGTATATTTATGTTTACATGGGTAAGAATAATATAAATTATTGCAATTTTTTCGACAAAGCTGAAACACTTTTTATTTAATACTTAATGAGTTTTAGTTGGATGATTTTCACTGACTCTTAAAATCCCTTTTTATGTTTTTTATTAACCTAATAGAAATCCTTTTATAATTTTGTGTACATGTATTTAAAGTATCTACTTTAAAATACACAGCATGAGCCATTAGAATTTTAAAGTTTCTTTTTGGCCAAAATATTGGATTTCTATTCTATAGTACGGTGCCAAGTTACGTTAGATCGTTGTATTTTTGCCCAAGGAATTTGTGGTAGTATGTTCTAGACATTTGAAAGACACCCTATATAAATATGCCAATGTAACCAGCTTTATATAGAAAGAACAGTTTAAAAATGTAAATTCGGTGCTCTTTGATGAGAAAAAAAAATCACAAAAACTTTGAAGCAAATAACTCGGCATGCTTGTCTTCGCGGCCGCCTTTGCTATATTCCTTTTATGATATGGCGGTTGATGCAGCTGGTCATCGCACTATGGGATAGAAATTAATTTTTTGGTCAAAATTCTGAAACTTACCAATCTAACTTAAAATGAGGTGCTTTTTACTGGAAAAATATTATAAATTATTACAAATGCTTTTTGGAAGCCTAAAACTTATTATATGTTATTATAAATTTACACCCCCTTAACATTATCATTTTTTATTGTACAAAATAAACTAAATTGTCAGCTTGTTTGGTTAATTGGGTAGTTCCTAATCAGTTATCCGATGATTATTATCTCATATGATATACAGGGTACGGCAGTAGGTATGATTTTTTTAAGTGGAATACCCTGAATCTTATATCACCACCAAAAAATATTTTAAAATGCTTTAAAAAAACTACATTTGATGTATCAATCTCAATTAGTTTCGGAAATATGACCATCCAAATCTGAAAAATAATTTTAAATTATTCTTAGAAGCGTAATCTTCCCAACTTTTTCATTTTTTAACATATAAAATATATAAAAACACTGTTTTGTTGGGTAGATTCTGTAGAATCCATATCTTTTATCAGAATGTTTTTACCTTTTAGGATATACAGTGTAGGACAAAACATATTAAATTTTAAAATGGAAAACCTTGTAAATTATAAAAATCTTTTTATCTGTCCTTACACTCAGAAGTAGCAAAAAGAAGAAAGGCAATTGTAAGTACAAAAACTGATAAAGAAGAAGGTAAAAAATCTTTGACAAAAGTAGCGAGACTTCGCGAGACTGCATCGGAAACACAACAATACCTCTTATTATTTTAACTTTTTACTTTTTTAGTAAACAAGGCTAATAATAAACTAAGTGGATTAAATGTTGTATATTTATGTTTACTTAAAATACATTTTCAAGTTTCTTATTACCCCAATAGAAGTCGTCATATCCTTTTATAATTTTGCGTACATGTAGTTTGGAGTATCTACTTTGAAATACACAGCATAAGCCATTAAAATTTCAAATATGCTTTTTGGCCAAAATAATAAATTTCTATCCCATAGTGTATCGGCGCGTCGCTGTAAAGGATAGCGGCGCCTTTGTATAAAATAGTCCGATTGCAGGCGGCCTTTTTTATGTTTTTTTGTATTATTTTCAAAGGGTACCGAGTTTGCGCCTTTAAAATGTTTTTACTATACTTTTAAAATGAAATGCAACAAACTGACAGATTTTATCAAGTTCAAAAATAATTTTGTTTTTCCCAAGCTAATTTAAAATAACAACAAAACCAAAACCTCTGTTTAAAAATATTACAAAATAATATTACTTTTCTGCGTGACGTCCCGTCATAATTCAACAGACGATTTTTTGCTCAATTTTCCGCAAATCCGAATGGTTAATGGCCTCTCCCCAGGGATCCAGATAAATGCCGAGCATTTTATTTTATTTATGCGGACAAAATCTGGATATTTACGTTCTGAATGCTCGTCCCCTTTACAACTCTGGATAGTGGATAGTCACTGTAAATCGTGTTTTGGCTGGCAGTGGCGTGTTTTATTACCATCGAACAGATCAATCTTTGAAGTTCGGTTTGTATCTGTTGTACTGCTCTTTGGTAATCGGTTTATCCACTTTTAAAACAATTTAATTTAAAAACCGGCTGTCAAGCTGTAAGTTTAAACCCCCTTACCTTTTGTTTATATTTTATCAAACAAAATAAATAAAAATATCAGCTTGTTGGTTTGATTTTGTAGTTTCCAAATCAGTAATAAGATTTTTGTTTTACCCATCTATTATTGATCTGTAATACCTTAGAAACGAAATATGTTATGGTAGCAATAATACCTGCTATCACACCTAGGGCATTATAAGCGGGCATTATGATAATGCCCGCTTATAATGCCCTAATGCGCTAATATGGAAATTTTATTGCTTATCCAATTTTATTTCTCTCACAATAAAGATCAAGTTTATACAAAAAATAATTTTTCTTTAAACAATACTAAAAATTAAACTTTATTTCCAAAATAAAAATTACAATTTTGAAATATAATAATATAATCAATAACTTGCCAGTTCCTGAAAATATGCCATTAAAACGGTTTCGGTTATTTGAAGAATTGCGTTCGCATCTTTCCAAATACCAAATATGCCATACTCCCGATCATACTGTTGCCTTGATTTAACTGGCAAAAGATTTTCGGTCGCTTTTATGGCATTTTCTCCTATATTTTGTGGAATTTCTTCCATTTTGAGCAAGTCGTTAAATAAAAAACCAACTGACTAACTGATAGAAACATCAAAGTCAAACTTAACACCAGTCATTATCTACTTACGTATACAGGTACAGGTGCAACTTATTTTTTATATTGCGAATAAATAATGTAATTAGTCATTGAAAAACTCTTTTTGGGTAAAACATAAAGCATTGTATGCACCACGGGCTTTACTGGACTATAATGCCCATCAGGTCGAAATCTAGCCCTCGGGCTAGAGGCCCTCGGGCATTATAGTCCTAGTAACGCCCTTGATACATAAATAGATATTATTATTTCTTGAATATACATGGTGGGTTTTTTTGGAACATCCTGTTGCAAGCCGAAAGTAAACGCTACTATTACCAATGTAAAACATTATTATCATGACTTCTTTATAGTTTTTTTACAGAGTTTGCGACTTAAAGAAAAACGTCGGATTCCAAATTTAATGGCATCATTTTATAGAACGACATTAATGGCAATAAGGATGTTTCATTTATTTTAAAATATATCAATAATAAAATAACCAAAAATAAAAACTGTTTTGCAAAAAAATCGTTATTTTCCAGATACTTCCGGGTGTAAAGATCAACTTTGTATCTTTTACCGTCTTCGAAATTCTTATGGTGTCCCTTGAATTTGTATACAGTGTGTCCCAGGATTGCTGTTAGAAAAGACAAATGAACCAAACTTTTGGAATTTGCAATGGGCCTTTTGGAAAAACTGGTAACATGGTCCAAAACTAAAAATACAAAATTTTATTCCGATTGGTAATATACAGGCCAAGTTATAACTAAAAATATGAAAAATTTCCAAGAGTAAAGTATCTTTATTTTCAAAAATAGGACAAAATTTTATGGGTAAATGTTGTAGAGAATTACATTTTATGTCAAAATTTAAAGCTTACCAAAACTAACCAAAACAAAAGCAAAACAAATATTTGTGTCAATTTTTTACCTTATGCATTAACAATTTTTTAAATACTTAACGTAAGACAGCGAGTTTTTAAAAAATTATTAAATTTTATTTAAAATTTTGCTTCCTCTTGCCCATTATTTAAGTTGTAATGCGTAATGTAAAAATTGACAATTATATATTTTTCTTACTCCTATGCTTTAACTTCATATTTTAACATAAAATTTAATTCTCTACAACATTTTGCCGAAATCTTCTCAGTCAGTTCTGGTTAGTTAACAATTTCTGAAGCCAAAGACTCTTTCGACAATCGTATTAATAACAAAGTTCTTTCTTGCTCAAATGGCAGCAAATCTTTCTGGTCCTTTGCGAAAAACATAAGTAGGAATTTTTGTACCAGTTCTTTTCCACCGCTAACCTTGGAGGGTGAAATTATTTCTACCGCTAAAGGAAAGGCAGAACTATTTGCTAAACAATTTGCTGCCAATTCAACCCTTGAACCTCCCGTAAATCATCCAATTCCAGCGGTTACCCCAGTTCCTCATAAAATGCCCGATATTATTTTTAAGGTAAAACACATTAAGCGTATCCTTTCTTCCCTTAACACCAAGAAATCGTCTGTGCTGGATGGCATACCAGCAATCGTTTTAAAAAATGTGCTCCAGAACTTGCACCAATCTTAACTCGGCTCTTTCGAATTTCTTACGACACAAAGAGCTGGAAAGCTGCACGTGTTCAACCTATTCCAAAGAAAGGATCTAAATCTCTTCCATCTAACCATAGACCAATTTCAATTCTCTCAGTTTTTGTAAAGTAATGGAAAAATTAATTAATTCACAAATTCTTAAGTACTTAGAAAAACACAAAATTTTGCATGACAGGCAGTATGGATTTCGCCACAAAGATCTACAGCAGAGCTTCTTTCCTTCGTTTTACACTGCTGGAATAAGTCTCTTGAGTTTCTAGGTGAGTCCCAGATCGTTGTTCTTGATATATCCAAAGCTTTTGACCAGGTCTGGCATGCCCCACTTCTTAATAAACTTCCCTCCTATGGTCTTTAAACTAAACTCTGTACTTGGCTCTCTGGTTATCTATCTGATCGTCGTATATCAATTATTGTGGACGGCCATTCTTCAAGCTTTCACCAAGTAAATGCTGGAGTCCCTCAAGGCTCAGTTCTGGCACCAACATTGTTCCTTCTTCACATCAACGACCTTCTCTCGTCCACAACTAATTCCATTCATAGTTTCGCCGACGATAGTACTCTTCACTTCAGTATTCAGGTTCCTAAACCCATCATTAAACCTGACTTGGAAAACAAACGCAGAGCGATGCAGATATCTCTTTCGCAGGATCCTAATTTTATATTGGATTGGGGCGCCAAAAATCTCGTTCATTTTAATGCATCCAAAACACAATCATGTTCCTTGTCGCGAAAAGAGTCATCAAATACTCATACTCTACTTATGAGCGCCCAAGTTTTACAGAGCAAAGACACCTTCAATCTTGTGGGCGTCACATTTGAAAGTAACCTTAACTGGCATAAACACATTGTATCTATAGCCACGGCAGCCTCAAAAAGCTTGGATTTCTCTTTGGAGCCAAAAAGTATTTCTCCCCTTCTAATTTATACACTTTATATGTGTCCCAAATCCGACCTCCCTTGGAATATTGTTTTCATATCTGAGGCAAGGCATCCGCCACAACCCTAAGCATTCTTAATTCTATTTAAAGAAGAGCTATTCGTCTTATTAATGATCCTTCACTTACAAAAAGGCTTCCCTCTTGCTTATCGTCGGGCTGTGGGGATTTATCACTTTTTATAGGTACTTCCATGGCTTCTGCTCTGAAGAATTGTCCAGTATAGTTCCTTTACTTACAGTTTGCAACAGAGAAACTCATGGTTCCGCGCGTATGCATCCCTATACGGTCCAACTGGACAGGCCCCGAACTTCTCACTTTGTTCGTTCTTTTATCCCTTGAGTTTCTAGGTTGTGGAACCTGCTGCCCGCGGAGGTCTTTTCTTCCCCCAAAATCTTCAATTATTTAAGTCCCGTGTCAACAAACTCCCTCTTACCTCGCTTAAGACACCCACGGTACGTTAGTATTTAGGCTTTTAGCCTTCGTGGTTTGTCCAAAGATAAAAAAATACTTAGACAAATTTGTTCTTAAAAAAAAGACGAGGTAAGCTCCTAGATATTTTTCATATTTTTAGTTATAACTCGCCCTGTATAATACCAAATCGAGTAAAATTTTATATTTATTAGTTTTGAACCATGAGACCAGTAAGTATACTAAAATTTCAGTTTAAAATTGAAAATTTTGAGTCCATTTGTTCTTTTGTAACACCTATTCTGGGGCACACTTGTATATTTGATGTACCCATGTCCTATTTTTAAAATTTAGATAAATGAAAATCCTCGGTAAGGCTTTGCTTTAGTATTTGGTGTAAAAAATCTGTTTTATAACACTTTTAAAATATCCTTGTAATTTATAAAATTCGTAATTAGTGCCTGAAAGCCATTTATATGAGCTGTAATCAGGTGAACGCCGGTCGAGTAAGCCAACTCCTTAATAACCAGCGAGCACACAGGCCATATTTCATAGTAATCAATTTTTCAGCGCCAATTTGCGCTTAACAACCCAATTGCCCTGTTAGAGAACGGAAAGGCTGTTAGCTTTGCAGTGTGTAATGTTATTTATAGAAATGCTTTGAAAAAAACTTTGTGTTCAGAATATAACAAAAAACGTATTGTGTACGTTCTTTGTAGCGGGCTTGGTGTTGGGGCTAACGTACCAGCATCTCACCGCGGCGACCCAGATTCGAATCTCGGTTCCCTACGATGAGTTTTTATTAGCTTACCACCTCACAAATGGTAATGGCAAAAACCTTTGGGTATAGTATTCTGCCATTTCTAGGTAGTAGTTATTTTAAAAAATATCGTCCGTGGTGGCACTACCGCGTTGTCTACAAGGTGCTGTAAAATGCAAAACTGTATGTTTCAGTGCTTGGATAACGTTGACGGAACAGGGTAAAAATGAGTTAAACATCTAAGAACCCGGCACTCCGGTACTCTGGTATTTAGGCATAAGCCTTGGTGAGATGTCACATAGATGAAAAAAGAAAATAGTGCTTCTCAGTACAAACCTAAAATCATACATTTATCCCCTTCTAATTTATACACTTTATATGTGTCCCAAGTCCGACCTCCCTTGGAATATTGTTCTCATATCTAGGGCATGGCGTCCCCACAGCCCTAAGCATTCTTGATTCCATTCAAAGAAGAGCTATTCGTCTCATTAATGATCATTCACTTACAGAAAGGCTTCCCTCTTACTCATCGTCGGGCTGTGGGGGATTTATTGCTTTTTATAGGTACTTCCATGGCTTCTGCTCTAAAGAATTGTCCAGTATAGTTCCTCCACTCAAGGTTTCCAACAGAGAAACTCATGAGTGCCGTGCGTATGCGGCCCTATACGGTCCAACTGGACAGGCCCCGAACTTCCCACTTTGTTCGTTCTTTTATCCCTAGAGTTTCTAGAATGTGGAACCTGCTACCCGCAGAAGTCTTTCCCTTCCCCCAAATCTTCAAGTATTTAAGTCTCGTGTCAACAAACTCTCTCTTACCTCGCTTAAGACACTCACGGTATGTTAGTATTTAGGCTTTTAGTTTTCGTGGTTTGTCCAAAGATAAAAAATAGGTATTTATATAAATATATTTATATAATATAAAATAAAATGTATTTGGTGATTAAATAGTTATATCTAAAAAAACTAAATTTTATTAAAGTCTTACTGGTAAGACAATTTATATCCGAAAAGGAAACCTACACGAAAAAAGTTTATGTGGACATACAGTATTATTTTCACAGGTTTTTATATCCCCGGAATATTTCACATTTTGCCGTACATCCTGTATATTTTAATGGTGTATTTATTGGTTTAAAACAAAGTCGGTCTATATAAGGTCACGACATTCGGCCATATTGCTTTGACGTGTTATGACGTCACATCTCCCATTTTTCGGCCATGTTGTTCAGTGCCGGAGATATACAGTTTATTGTATTAGTAGAACAACCGTTTACACAACAGTTTTTAATTATTATTAGTTGTAAATTCTTTTACTTTAAATAAAAAACATTTGGAATTACATCTTTCACCAAATATCACTTCCAAAATAATGCAAAATGAAATGCGCAAATTCTAGACGCCACTGGATTGATCTTCAGCTTTGATTTTTACCCAGTCTTGTCAACTTTTCTCCGAGAAGTGCCCTTTCTTGCGTCCCCGACCTCGAACTGCCTAAAAGTTAAGGATATGTCGCAACCTTATAAATATAAACTAACCTTGGTTTAAAATAATTTTACTTGCTTGTCAAGTCTCTACAATATGTTTCAAGCAATAAATAATACGATTACAATATTTCCCTTATAACGAGGGAATTATAAAGCCGTTTTCCTTTTATAGAGAAAACCACAAAATAGGGTGAGTACACTATTTTATGTTATACACGGTTTAGTCTCGGTTTTTGTGGCATCCGAAAAAGAGTTTAGAATAAAGTACATCGTTTGTTCTTGACAAGGGTTTATAGTTTTTGCTTGATACGGCGTTTTTAAACGTGCTGTCTGACATGATAAATAATGTTGTAAGATTAGTTTACTACACAAAAATATTTTATGACTTCTGTTTTGCATGATACTAAAACATTGTTTGAGGGCACAAATAGCAAAAAGTTAAAATATGGACAAGACACCATAAATGCTAATGAAATGTAATCTTTAAGGAACTTTTTATATTATTTCTTTTTATCCCTTTTATTATTTTAACTACTTACAATATAAAGAACAGCAATTTATTATAGTCTAAGAAAGAGACAACTTTTTTAAATTACGAGCGGTGAAGTAAATGTAAAAGTTTTATACAGGATGTTAGGGAAATACTTAAATTTATTAAAGTGGGTAAATTTTTGAGTAGTGTAAAGACAAATCATATGTTTACATTTAATCAACCCATATAACATTTTTTGCCGGCGTTGTACATTTAATTTACTGGCATTGCCAACACTCTTTAATGGCAAGGCATTGGCAAAAATGTATCAAAAAGACGCGAAAGTGGGCAATTGGCCGTTATTAGGCCACGTGTTGCAGATAAAGTGATGGCATCCGTCATTAATAAGTTATTGGCAAAAAATCCGTTTAAGATGATGGCATCCATCATTAATAAGTTATTGGCAAAAAGATAACAAAAAGACGAAAGTGGGCAAATGCAGATACTCCCAAGCAGCAAGCTGACGTCTTATTGACGAAAATTGTCGCATATACTTTTTTTTAAAAGCTAAAATGATGCGATATTTTATTTGAAAATTAAAATAGGAAAAACTCCTTACTGCATGCAATTTCCTTGCAATGCAAAGTACCATCTCTCGGAACACTGTCTAACTTGGAGATGCAGATTTTTCACTAGCCGAAGATATTTCTTTCAAAGCTAAGTGAGATCACCTACCGCAGACCGCTCTCGAATTATTTTTGTCTAATGGGTACGGTTTGGACGATAAAAAGCGAAGATATTGCAGAAACGTAGTAGTTTATTGTCCACTGCGCCATCTATCGGTATGTCAAAAAACTATTAAATATATATAATATTTTTTATTAACACGTCTTTAACACTTTTAATAAAGTTTTAAACAAAATGTTTACAGCTCCTAAAAGTCTACTTTAATATCTTGCCTTCTCGACTAGCCAACACCAATTAATCACACAACACACACTTATTAGGTAATGAATACATTTAATTATGTCTATTAAAAACTCTTTTCTTTAAAAAAGAAACTAAAAAGCTAGAAAACCACGTAAAAAACAAATGCACAAAGCGGTCACCTTTGGTCGAAATTGACGAAGCTAATTTTACCATCATTTTATTTTTATTTGCTCCAAAATACATAATAAACATTTTGTTTGATCTAATTTTTATTAGCATACAATTGCCACCAATTGCCAATGCTTTACGATCCATGCCAATATGAAAAATGTACATTGCCGGCAAATAGTGTTTGCTGGGAAGGCTACGTAAAAAATCGATGCTATGCATAAATTGTCTGCGATAAAGCCAAGAGCTACTTCTAGTATTGCGCAAAACCGGTTTCCTTTTAGTCCTGACGTTCCCCGCGGCGAGCGCCTCTACCTCCCGCCATTTGGGGAATACCTCGTGTGCAAACACCAAACGGAAAAACATCAGCTTGTAGGAATCTTTTCACACTGCTTCCAATTAGAGTAGAAAGATGCCTTTTCAATTTAGCGTGAGTTTTCTATCTTTCCCGGGGCACAAAACACATCTTCGACATTCCTCCATGCACGAATTAAAAATCTTATGATTTCTGTAAACATTCTTTACCATTTGCTGTTATTAAGAAGGCCTTAACTTAATATTGTGCAAAAATAAGTTATACCCATTGTTAAGCAAGGGCATTAGAATACCTGCAGAACCACCGGCAATGCGTAAAGTAAATAGATTTTTATCTGCATTTGTCACAGTATGTAAGTTTTCATCTATACAAATATAACCTATTTTGTAGGTTTGAAGGTTTTCTAAACTATCTGCCTATGGCTATGTTTCGATTGAAAATAGTGCGCTGGTAATAATACCATTCGGCAACTTTTATGGTGGTACTGGCGATAACTTGCATTGTTGGAAATATTGCAATGACGTCTAAAATTTATTCATCATGTACAATAGATAAAATGCATACCAGGAAAGCTAGAGTGCCCTAAAACTCGAGGCTTACATGATTATATCAGCTAACATACATTTACTTGAAGTATTCTTACTGTTTAAGGTTAACTTTATCCTAATACTTTCGTCAATTAAACCAGAGACCGACAGTTCTTCTTCTAGATTAAACATTTTTTTCGGAAAGAAACATGTGACCTATCTTATTTTATAGCAGTTAGATCAGACGGGACTGCTGTGGATTCTGGAGGAGAGGGGAAGATTATTTGTTGACTTAAAAAGGAACTAAACCGTCCTTTAAGGTGGGAATATTTTCTATTTCATTTTAATAGACTTGCATTGCGGCAGGATCCTTGAAACTAAAATATGATAATTATACCGGGTGCGCACGAGATCACTTTCTGGCTGCAATTTTTTGTTAGAATAACGAAAAGACATTTTTAAGTGTATACGATAGGCTTATACGACTTCCAAATTCACCGAAAATGACTGGAACTTTTGATTTTTAAATGTGATACCCTGTATATTTTTGGTTTTTGGATTCTTTAGATCATTTTTAGTCGAAATACAATATTTTTAAAACAAATTTACTTTTTAATTATTTTTTTACATCTACAGTGCTATGATCATTTTAAAATCACTCCTTATGCTTTACTTACTTTCAGAAAAATTCAAAATCTGTTTAATAGAAAAACCAAACTAAACTAGTTACTTTTCTGTGGATTTAAGCGTTACAACAAGGTTGCCAAGTTTATAGTTTTCTCTGTAGGTTAGGGAATTTTAAAATTTTAAATGGAATACCCTATTTATTATTGTTAGCAATTGCTTGTATCAACTTTAATATGACATAATATTATCGTTTTTTACCCCTGTCAATTTCGAAGAGTTGGCATCATGCTTGAAGACAGAAACGACCAGGTATGGTCAATTATCTCAAAAACGATCCAACCGAAATTTGTCAAAATTAGTACAGGGAGTAACTGCCCAAACAGCAAAAACTTTCCATTAAGCAATCCCCCATATAAGTAAAGAATGCGTCGCCACTATTTCTTGACCTTGCTGCAGAGCTGGGATACACTACCAAACAATGGTTAAGCTGTGGAACGGACATAAAGCATCGCGAGACCCGTGCTTTACTTATATGAGGGATTGCCCAGTGGAAAGTTTTTGCTGTTTGGGTGGATATTTTAAATTCAGAAATTGCATTTGCGATGTTTCATAATATTTTTTTTAATTCCCTTTCTTTGACTTTTTTAAAGAATCCTAAAAGCGTCGCAAAAATGCTATTCATGAATTTAGAAGGTCCAGTTTCACCCCCGTACTAATTTTGACGAATATTGGTTTAATCGTTTTCTAGATAATTGACCATACCTAGCCCTTTTTGTATTAATAAAAAAAAGCATGATGTCCTATCTCCGAAATTGACAGAAGTAAACAACCGATAATATCAGGTCATAATAAAGTTGATACATGCAGTTGATTACAATAATAAAAAATATGATATTCTATTTTAAATTTTAAAATTTCCTAACCTAGAGGAAAAACTATAAACTTGGCAACCTTGCAAAAATTTTTGAATTCCTCATATTCAGTTACCTCTTGGTACAAAATTTGGTTTATTTATATTAGACGGTTGCTGAGATAATCCACCGTTCCGATTTTTTCCACTAACCCTGTATATTGATATTAAAGAATGTTTCAGTTTCTTTTTAACACGCTTTTATTAGCTTGGGTTGTATCTATCTATCTATCTATGTAACGGAATCTTTGAGCCTAATTTTTACCAACTCCCAGCGATTCAATTTCTTTGAAACTTTGCACACGTATCAAGGACCGATGACAATGCAATAATTTAAAAACAGTATTCCGTTATCCTGATTAGGACCGCCAGGATAAACAAATTCCTTTACAGATCCTCTGTGTCCTAATACTACTCTTGACAAAATGGTGAAGGAATTTTTAGTGAATAAACTGGAGCATTTATTTTTAAAAAACTAATTGATATATCGAACTAAAAATGAAAAATAAATAATAGTTTAAAAAACTAAAAAAACACGCTTTTATAT
This sequence comes from Listronotus bonariensis, assembly GCA_014170235.1. Lineage (NCBI taxonomy): Eukaryota > Metazoa > Arthropoda > Insecta > Coleoptera > Curculionidae > Listronotus > Listronotus bonariensis. The sequence goes on from JACEGR010000231.1 coordinate 260,214, forward strand.
GCAACCGAAATAAAAATTAGAAAAATAATTTTTCATTACAAAGAGTTTGTCAGTTCAGAATAAAAGCGTGGGGTGCTTAATATATTAAATGTTATAATTATTCTATTTGCAAATATCTATGAGGGAAAAGTTATGAAAAAATAGTAAAATGCACCCCACGCTTTTTACTCTGAAGTGACAAACTCTTTGTAATGAAAAATTATTTTCTAATTTTTAGTTCGGTTGCATGTAAAAGCGTGTTTTTTAGTTTTTTTAAACTATTATTTATTAAATTAACAAATATCCTTAGTCTTTCCTTCAGCATCCACAGGAGTATTATCTGATCCAAGGACTATCAAATCAGACAGGTCAAATGTTTCTTTAAAAAAACACAGTTTTATCAAGAAGAACTGTCGGTTTCTGGCTTAATTAATCCAAGTTTTTAAAATAAAGTTTACCTAGAACTATAAAATGTCTTTAAACGATGGGTAGACTATTTCTAGTATCTGTAGTTTAGTTGAAACAGTCGTAAAAGCCTTGCGTGGAGACACTCTAGCTTTTCTAGTTGGCATTTTATCTATTGCAAATACATGACTAAAGAAACTTTGAGACATACAGACTAGTTTATATATTTTTTTAAATTATTTGTAATATATCATAACCAAATTAGGCTTGAAGCATTATCCAAAATTTGTTCTCCTGGATAATTTAATTTACTCCAAAAAAAAAACAATAAAATTAGGATATTTTGCAAATTAAAGGATGGTAATTATTTGGGAACAAGCCAAAAATTAAATTAAAAGTACCAAAAACCAAAAAAAAATACAAACAAGTAAAGAGATATCTAAAAATCGACGTTTCGGTGGCAAGTCTGCCACCGTTGTCAAAAATAAATTAAATAAAAATATTAAAATTAAAATTTAACTATTATTTAGGTTTTAAAATTTTTATCTTTTTTAGGATATTCTGAAAGCTCTTTAACATTAAATGTCAAATATTTTTGTTTGGTTATAGTGTCATTTAATGTCAAAGAGTTTTCAGAATATCCTAAAAAAATTAAAACCTAAATAATGTTTATTTTTAATTTTATTATTTTTATTCAATTTATCTTTACAACGGTGGCAGACTTGCCACCGAAACGTCAATTTTTAGTCGTTTCTTTTTGGTTTTTTGGTACTTTAAATTTAACTTTTGGTGTGTACCCAAAATTAAATGAATCCGCCGAACTACAGAACATATCTTCAATATTTTGCAAATTTCTGACCTTGTGTAAAACCTAAAGATAAAAAATTTAAGCTTTCAGATTTAAAGACGAGGCACATTTTTGAACACTGTACGAAAATAATTTAATTTTTTGTTCGTGACGAGAAAAAAATTGACATTGTATCTCTGTTAACAGGTGCTAAAATGTGACTTTTTATAAAATTACATTTTTTTAACTATTCACTCGTTTGAAAAGTCCTGTCTTGGTCCATTTTTAAGTGTTAACAAAAAAAACGTTGTGTGCATAGCAAAAATAAAGACAATGGAAGCCGAATTTTTTTAGTATCATTGTGTTTCTTAATTTGAATCGCAAATATAAAAATGAGACATAAAATGACAAGAATATTTTTATTTCTTATTTAAAAAAAACTTTTCAAAACTTCCCATTATTCGTGTTTATGATGTGTCACGCAGTCTAAGTTATAAAATATTTTTGTGTTGTAAGCTAATCTTAGCATATTTATCACGTCAAAAGCGAGCTGAAAAAGGACGCATCAAAACAAAAACTATAAAAACCTTGTCAAAAATGAACAAGCTATTTTATACGAAACCATATTTGTCAAGCAAAAAATTTAGAATATATATAAGGCGCGCTGCGTTGTATTGTAAAATAGGATAAATATTTTTTTTTACGATCGTAAAAAATTTTTGTTTTTTTAACCGTTATTATAAAGATAAAGTAGAGGATAGAAGCCTAACACCGGATACTTTTTTAAATATTGGCTTCAAAACTTTAAATTTGACTATTAAAATGTATTTACATAAGGTCAAAAAGTATTCGTACAATCAATCTTCTCCTTGGTTTGTCATAATTTTAAATTTATGAGCCATATATTTTGAAATTGTTTTGCATCTAAAGACATCTTCGAATTATCGTCTACAAATTCCATTAAGACGGTAGTACATATCGTGCTACGATAAGCTATTTAAAATATGCCAGTAAAAATGAGAATTCCTGATAACAAAATGGTATTCGTACACATTAAATTTATTTTTATCTTTAGTCAGTTGTTGTATTCTAACGAAAGCCTTTGTTGAAATTGCCATCAATTAGTCGTATAAAAGTGCGCTAGGAAGAAAAAAGTAAAAAAAAAAAGACAATGGGAAGGAAAGGAAATGAGTGTGGAGATTAAAAATCTTATAATTCGTCATTATAATCAAGGGAAATCTATTAGAAAAATAGCAAAAGTTGTGGGAAAACCAGCCTCTTCAGTAGAATATGTTGTAAACAAATATAAAACGTGTCGTTCAGTTCAAAGTAAAACCCGTTCAAGAGGTCCTTCCAAAATAACAAAACGCGATGAGAATATTATTTATCGACAATTTAAAAAAATGCTCACATTGCTCCTTATTTAGCAGAGTTGGAATCACGTACCGGCCAACGCGTTCATCCTGAAACTATTAGGGTCCACCTTAGAAAAGCAGGATTCCATGGCAGAAGGCCAGTGAAAAAGCCTTGGATTAATAAGAAAAATAGAAAACTTAGGATGGAATTTGCAAAATCTCATATTAAAAATAAGCCCTTGGAGTTCTGGCACAAAGTTATTTTCTCTGATGATAGCAAATACAATCTGTTTGGGTCAGATGGTGCAAATTTTGTGTGGCGAAAAACAGGAGAACGAATGAAACCAGCCAATATGAGTTCAACTGTCAAACATGGTGGTGGCAACGTTTTGGTATGGGGTTGTATGGCTGCAAGCGGAATGGGAAATCTCCATTTTATTGAAGGTATCAGGGATAGGTTTATGTACAGAATAATTTTAGCTTAAAATTTGGAAGAAAGCGCTACCAATCTTGGACTAGCTGGAGATTTTTATTTCCAGCATGATAATGACCCTAAGCATTCGTCTAAGTTAGTGAGAGAATGGTTGCTTTATTATGTACCTCACCAATTAAAAACACTCTCCGCAATCACCAGATCTCAATCAAATTAAGAATTTGTGGGAGCATCTGGAGCAGCAGATAAGGAAACACGAAATTCAAAATAAAAATTAACTGCAAAACATTCTAAGGAAAGAATGGCAAAACATGTCTGCTAAAGTTACTACAAATTTAGTTAACCCCATGCCTCGTCGACTGCAAGCTGTCATTGATGCTTAAAGTTACTCCACAAAATATTAAAAACCTTCTTATTTACTGTTTTTGTTTTTAAATGGCAAATGTGGTTTAGTGTACGAATACTTTTTTGAACCAGGTTTTTTAGTTTTCTTATTACAAAAATTTTTCTGTTGAAGAATTCTTTATTTTCGCTACTACAAATAATAGATTTAATAAATATTAATAATAATAATCAGTTGTTTTTCTTCTGGTCATGTATTTAGTCAAAATATATTAAAGAATGTCATATTTTAATAAGTGTACAAATACTTTTTGACCTACTGTATGTAGTCGATAATCTAATTAAATATTGCCAACGATTCAGTTGTAAATAGATTTTTAATATTACTTATAGTTTTGGTATACAAATAGATATTTGAAAAAGGGGACTTTTTACCAATTCCAAGCTTTTTTTATTCTTGGACTTGGTGTCTTGTTTCTGTGCCTACTGGAATTTATTTTAATAAGAATGTATGCAATGTATAGAAGGAACAGTTTAAAAATGTAAACTCGGTGCTCTTTGATAAGAAAAAATCACAAAAAGTTTAAAGCAAATAAATCGGCATGCTTGTCTTCGCGGCCGCCTTTGTTATATTTCTTTTATGATATGCCGGTTGATGCAGCTGGTCATCGCACTATGGGATAGAAATTAACTTTTTGGTCAAAATTCTGAAACTTACCAATCTAACTTAAAATGAGGTGCTTTTTACTGGAAAAAATATTATAAATTATTACAAATGCTTTTGGAAACCTAAAACTTATTATATGTTATTATAAATTTACACCCCCTTAACATTATTATTTTTATTGTAAAAATAAACTAAAATGTCAGCTTGTTTGGTTAATTCGGTAGTATTCTAATCAGTAATCCGATGATTATTATCTCATATGATATACAGGGTACGACAATAGGTATGATTTTTTTAAATGGAATACCCGTAATATTATATCACCACCAAAAAATCTTTAAAGCTTTAAAATGCTTTAAAAAATACTACATTTGATGTGTTAATCTCAATTAGTTTTGGAAATATGACCATCCAAATCTGAAAAATAATTTTAAATTATTCTTAGAAGCGTAATAGAGATACATCTTCCCAACTTTTTTATTTTTTAACGTATAAAATAAATAAAAACACTGTTTTGTTGGATAGATTCTGTAGAATCCATATCTTTCATCAGAATGCTTTTATCTTTTAGGATATACAGTGTAGGACAAAACATATATTAAATTTTAAAATGGAAAACCTTGTAAATTATAAAAATCTTGTATCTGTCCTTACACTCATAAGTAGCAAAAAGTAGGAAGGCAATTGTAAGTACAAAAACTGATAAAGGAAAAGGTAAAAAAATCTTTGACAAAAGTAGCGAGACTTCGCGAGACTGCATCGGAAAGACAACAATAGCTGTTATTATTTAAACTCTTTTCCTATTTTTAGTAAACAAGGCTAATAATAAACTAAGTAGATTAAATGTTGTATATTTATGTTTACTTACAATACATTTTCAAGTTTCTTATTACCCCAATAGAAGTCGTCATATCCTTTTATAATTTTGCGTACATGTAGTTTGTGGTATCACCTTTAAAATACACAGCATGAGCCATTAAAATTTCAAAGTTACTTTTTGGCCAAAATAATGGATTTCTATCCCATAGTGTATCGGCGCGTCGCTGTAAAGCGATAGCGGCGCCTTTTTATAAAATAGTCCGATTGCAGGTGGCCTTTTTATGTTTTTTGTATTATTTTCAAAGGGTACCAAATTTGCGCTTTTAAAATGTTCTGACTATACCAGAATAGGCGAAATCAACTATATCAAAAGATCAACTTGCCTCAAAATAAAATAGGACAGTTAACGAAGAGATTTAAAAAAATATTGCAAAATGTATAGTAATTAATTTTGAACTGAACTGAATTTACTAAAACATAATAAATAAATTTATACAACATATTTGGGTAAATTTCTGGAAAAAGTAAACACATAATTTTAATTTTTTATTACGTAAGTGCAAAGTTACGAACATAAGAAATAATTGTCTCTTACAAAAGAAGGCCATGATTTTCGTTAAAAATATTGGTTGTGTTGAAAAAAGAATATTAATTTATGGGTTTAAAAAACATACGTATACTGCATATACATTAGACTGGGGCAAAAATCTGACTTTTTTAAAAATTTATCAAAAATATTGTTTAAAAAAATGTTAAGGTTTAAGCTTTTAAAGAGGTCTTTTTTCGCGACTAACAACTTTTTTATGGTAAACCGGCAAATTGTTGAAATAAAAAAAATATTGACACACGTTCTTAAAAGAAAATTAAATTTTTTACAAAATAAAAACGATCTTTCTAGTTGTCTTCCTGTAATTAAGTACTGAACATTAAACTATTTTTTAAATCTTGATTCTTGAGTTTGTATTTTTGTTACTGCTCCAAATATAAATATTTAAATAAATCCAATATATTATGCTTTTAAAGAAAATTTAATGTGCTACAGAAAAGGTTTCTTTACATTTTTTAATAAATTTACTTTTTAAAGGGTATTTAATGCAAAAAAAATGGTCAAATTAACTTTCACAAGAAGCAAAAAATATCAGTTTTGTCCAGTTTAATGCAATATACCAAATAGAGCATTTGGCCCAATTCCGATCCTGTCAAATTTAGTGAATGGAATTTAATTCTGTAGATTCCAAAAATGTCCTTACCTTACCCTTTACAAATCTACATTTATAAATAACGTAAAAAGGGATTCTAACCTTATTTACGCAGAACTTACGATATTATATGATATAGATGGGTCCACATTTAAATTATTCTGAAAGCAATACCGCAAAGTACATAAAAATGATAAAGTAAACAAACCTTTTCAAATTCACATAGCCTCGGACAGAGCCTAATTACATATTTTTAAATAAATAATAAAGAAAAACATTATTCAAACACGTATCACGTACTTAAAAACATTCTCTTATTTCGCCTCTGTCCTACTAAAAACCGGTGGCACGTGGCGTGGTACTAGAAACTCGTCGGGTTGAATATTTTCTTTGCTTTGTCATTTTTTGTGTACTTGGCGGCATCGCTTTCAGAATGAATTAAATGTGGACCCATCTTTACCATCGGGTGCTTTTAAGTATACCAGTGTCTAGATACCGGACCTATTATAGTTTTATTTATGGGTCCTTCCTATGCTTCAGTATTGGCTGCAAGAGCCTGTAAGTGCTCTTAAGTATTGCTTTGGTATGCATTTTTTATAATCTTTAGACTTTATTATTTAAAAAACAAAAATTATAATTTGAATAAAAAATAATAGTTTAGGTTAATTGAGTAGAAAAACAAATGTGTTAAGCTATAGAATTAAAAAACAGGTTTAATTACCATTATTTAGTTCTTTTAGAAAGTTTTACTAGAAACTCCTATGGATATGGTTTTTAACAAACCTTTTTTTTATTTGAAATAATTAAAATAAAAAAAAGAGTTATACAGCCCCAAAAAGCCTAACATCTTAAAGTCAGTTTAAATTGTGTATTGTATTGTAAAGGGTAAAAGCTATAACATAAACTTATTAAATTAACATACTTTTTAAAAACATCTTAGTGTAAGTTATTGTGCTTTATAATTTAGCAACTGTATAATATTGAACTCAAGTTTTAAAGTTCACTTATAGAAAATAAGGTAGTTTTGTTTATTCACTTACCCCTGGAATTCCATCTGCTTTTCTTCTTCTGGTGATCCTTCTGAAATTCGCAGTCAACTGACGGAATTAATTCAATTGGGCATTGAAACCTATATTTCACACACCATCAAGAACCCCAAACAATCCAATAACAAACCCTGGTTTTCCAAATCTTGTGATAAAGCTAGAATTTTAAAAGTTCATGCTCACAAAAGTTTTTACAGGATCTAGTCCAGAAAACCGACAGGCCAGCATTAAAGCAAGAAACTACTACAATCAAACAATTTCTGAAGCCAAAGACTCCTTCGACATTCTTATTAAAAACAAAGTTCTTTCTTGCTCAAATGGCAGCAAATATTTCTGGTCCTTTGCGAAAAACATAAGTAGGAATTTTTGTACCAGTTTTTTCCGCCACTAGCTTTGGAAGATGAAATTGTTTCTACCGCTAAAGAAAAGGCAGAATTTTTGCATGACAGGCAGTATGGATTTCGCCACAAAAGATCTACAGCAGATCTTCTTTCCTTCGTATCACACTGCTGGAATAAGTCTCTTGAGTTTCTAGGTGAGTCCCAGATCGTTGCTCTTAATATATCCAAAGCTTTTGACCAGGTCTGGCATGCCGCACTTCTTAATAAACTTCCCTCTTATGGTCTTTCAACTAAACTCTGTACTTGGCTCTCTAGTTATCTATCTGATCGTCGTATATCAGTTATTGTGGACGGCCATTCTTCAAGCTTTCACCAAGTAAATGCTGGAGTCCCTCAGGGCTCAGTTCTGGCACCAACATTGTTTCTTCTTCACAACTAATTCCATTCATAGTTTCGCCGACGATAGTATCCTTCACTCTAGTTTTCAGGTTCCTAAATCCATTACTAAACCTGACTTGGAAAACAAACGCAGAGTGATGCAGATATCTCTTTCGCAGGATCTTAATTTAATATTGGATTGGGGCGCTAAAAATCTCGTCCATTTTAATGCATCCAAAACACAATCATGTTCCTTGTCGCGAAAAGAGTCATCAAATACTCATCCTCTACTTATGAGCGGCCAAGTTTTTACAGAGCAAAGACACCTTTAATCTTGTGGGCGTCACATTTGAAAGTAACCTTAACTGGCATAAACACATTGTATCTATAGCCACGTCAGCTTCAAAAAAGCTTGGATTTCTCTTTCGAGCCAAAAAGTATTTTTCCTCTTCTAATTTATACACTTTATATGTGTCCCAAATCCGACCTCCCTTGGAATATTGTTCTCATATCTGGGGCATGGCGTCCCCCACAACCCTAAGCATTCTTGATTCTATTCAAAGAAGAGCTATTCGTCTCATTAATGATCCTTCACTTACAGAAAGGCTTCCCTCTCTTGCACATCGTCGGGCTGTGGGGATTTATCGCTTTTTATAGGTACTTCCATGGCTTCTGCTCTGAAGAATTGTCCAGTATAGTTCCTCCACTTACGGTTCCCAACAGAGAAACTCGTGGTTCCGCGCGTATGCATCCCTATACGGTCCAACTGGATAGGCCCCGAACTTCCCACTTTGTTCGTTCTTTTATCCCTAGAGTTTCTAGGATATGGAACTTGCTGCCCGCGGATGTCTTTCCTTCCCCCAAATCTTCAAGTATTTAAGTCCCGTGTCAACAAACTCCCCTCTTACCTCGCTTAAGACACCCACGGTAACGTTAGTATTTAGGCTTTTAGCCTTCGTGGTTTGTCCAGAGATAAAAAAATGCTACATTTAGAACTACATTGTGGTTTCACCAACCTACAACTTAATCCCGCGTTTAATTATTTCTTTTAATTAAATTCTTTAAAACACAAGAAAAAATAAAGGTAAAATAAAACTCAATTACATTAAAACCTTTTTTTTTTTAATATTTCATGCTTTTTACATGAAACTATTTTCGCAGGCCATCAAATAAATGGTGTAAAAATAGAAAGCTCCAGTTTGCGGTATGCTCTATAAAGGGCAAAGCTGCATTTTTATTTTCTCCATTATTTGATAAAATCTGGAGCCCGCTTTGCTTAAAAGAAGTCTTATTTTGGAAGGTTTAAATGTTTGTTTTTGTTTGATAAGAATCTAGTGGACTGTTTTACAGTAGACAAGTTAAATGTGTAATATTGTACCTTTATTTAATAGAGAATTGTTGTAAGTTGCCTTATTAAGCTCAGGAATAATTATTACCGGCCTTATTTTAATAGTGCTTGTACCTATAATTTAGGAGTTATGCAAATGTTAACAGTACCATTGACCTAAAAAAGGAAACAACAACAACAATTTAAGTTGTTATTCTTTATTGTTTTGTGTTGTAGGGTTTTATTCAACACAATTAAAGAAACACATTTAAAAAATCAAGGTTTTAAGTATTTTTACTTCTAAAATCTTTTCAATTTTGTGGTCGGCAGCCGTTCGGTTAGACGAACAGTTCCGAAGTTAAAATAGGACCAAAAGAAGGCACGACCTAAAAACCGACATAAATAAAGCCAGGCGAGCAGAGTGCCACAGGTCTTTACCTAGTGCATCCTGCGCAAGCTCAGTATGTGTGGCCTTATTTTACTGTGCAATAATACTCTAATGACACCTTGCATTACCTATAAGGCAATACAAAATGTTATTTAAAAAAGTTAAGGGCAGATTCTACATCAAAAATATATAAAAAAGTCATTTAAACATCAGTCTGGAAAATTTGCAGATACAGGTTGGTAAATTAAAAACAAAAACTGAAAAATTTTACGAACCACTTATTAAAGTAAACATTTTTATACTAAATATAAACCCTTATTTAAATAAGTATTTATTGTTGTTGTTGCATAACTGCCACATTAAGCTGCTTTATGGTCTAAAATAGGCAGTTTAGTCCTGGATTAAATTATTTTTTCTTAAACTAAACATGGATTACAGAGAAAATTAAAAGACCTTAAAAGCTCTATTTTTATTTGCCTAATCTAAGGGAAGCACGATATAAATTCACACATTTACAGCGAGTGGCGTGTGGTTTTTTTGCTTAAAATATATCATGAAATTTAATTAAGAAAAAAGATAAATTAACCCTTTTAATCCATATAACCCGTTGTCAATTTAAAACAAAATTTGGTAAGAATATTTAAGATATACAGGGTGTTTATTTGAAACTTTCCACTCAGTTATCTTCGAAACAGAGACAGATTGGATATCGCCGAAACACGTCAAGATATTTATTGAGGGGAACGTTTTACCAAGTGGACGGCGCCTTTAACGCCCACCAGCGCCACCACCTAAAATTCTTAATGAGAAGCGGGTAGAGTGATACATCATTTCAGCCTGACTTTATAACCTATTACAAAAGTACCTGATTTGGATGGCCATATTTCCGAAACTAATAAAGTTAGATGTACCTAATGTGGTGTTTTCTTAAAGCTCTCTTAAAGGTCTTTTATTAATGGTGACACTGGTAGTAATATACAGAGGTAGAGAATAAAGGTACATATTCCACATTTAGAGGCTTTCCTATTATCGATCATTTACCGACTAAAAGATCTTTAAATGAGCTTTGAAAATACCACATTAAGTACATCTAACTTTATTAGTTCAAGTATGACCATCAAATCAGGTATTTGAGTGATATTAAGAGCTATCGCCATTTGTGATAGGTGGTGATATTGTATTCTGGGGTTACTAAAGTACTCGTCAGGGCTTTAAAATATGTAACCGCTCTCATTAGGACGGGTGGTGGCCCTGGTGGTTAAGGAGTTAAAGGGCGCCGTCAATTTTTGTAAACGTTCCCCTCAATAAATATCTTGACGATGTTTCGGCGATTTTCTCAAATCTGTCTCGTTTCGAAGTAACTTAGTGGAAAGTTTTCAAATGAACACCCTGTATAAAAACCAAACAATTCTTTGCAAGTTTAACACCTGTATCTTAAGAGCGAGGAATATAGGGTGTTCGGAAAATCGTTAGGAAATTTAAGGGTTCTGCAATAAAATAATGTTAATGAATCCTTTGACAAAATGTCAAGAAATCTCCTTGGTTACCAAGTTATAGGGGTTAAAAGTTCAATTTTATTTTTTTTTTTCGCAATATTCCATTAATTTTTTAACCAATCTAGTTGATATTTGGCACAAAAATCAAGCTGCAGATTCTAAAATTTGAGGATAAACGTTGTTTTTGTAATACCGTCAGAGGGCACTTTACCTGAAACAAAATTGATTTACATTATACCTTTTAAAAACAATAAAAAACTTTAAAATAATAAGGTACTCTTTATTTAGATCAATAAACCCAACCGTTTAGGCACCAATCAACATCAAAGTTTTTATCAATTTCAAATAAATTACCTACATACACGAAGGGTGTTTAGTAACTCAACCAATAAACTTTACAGGGCGATTCTACAAGGAAATAAGAAAAAATATATAAACATATGTCTAAAAGTCTTAGTTTTTAAAATACGGTGTGATAAATATTTAAATATAAAATATATATTTTTAAATACTAATACCAAAACTTAAAGGTTTAGGACAAATGTTCCTATAAAAGTTTTTAATTTTTTTCCGTTGTAGAATTGCCCCGTAAAGTTTTTCAGTTAGTTACTGGACACCCTGTATGTAGGTAATTTGATTGGAATTGATGAAAACTTGTTGATTGGTGCGCTGCTGGGTTTATCGACCTAAATAAGGAGTACCTTATTTTTAAGTTCTTTATTGTCTTTAAAGTTATGATGTAAATCAATTTTAAGTTTCAGGTAAAGTGCCCTCTGGCGGCATTAAAAAAGTACTTTTATCCTCAAGATTTAAATATACCAAAAAACTTAAATTGTGTGCCAAATCAATGAGTAAATTTTAAAATAAATAAAATATGGCGAAAAAAACAAAATAAAAATTGTCAAATGTATTAATTACCTATTTTTCTTCTTACAATATGGTTTAAAAAAATTTTGTTTATGAAACTGGTAGTGATGATGAAATATAACATTAAAAGAATGTTGTGTACAATTTTTGTTAAAAAATTAAAAGTACGTTAATGACAGAAATTTTTTGGAAGCTTCTCCAAAAAGTGTATTTTGATAGCCATCATATCTCTGTGCTGGATCATGTAAAATTTTTTTTTCTCATACAACGCTAGAAGGGTTTTGAAATTTTAATTTTTGGGAGCCCTTTAAAAAATGAAAAGTGCAATCTTTGGCCAAGAGAAAATTTTGTTTTAAAAAGCTATTTTTCTCCTTAAAATATGGTTAAAAAAACACTTACAATTTAATTATTAAACGCAATGGTACAATAAAATATAACTTCAAAAGAATATTCTGTGCAATTTTTTTTTTTAATTTTAAAAGTACGGCAACGACAACAATTTTTGAAAGCTTCTTTAAAAAGTGAATTTTCGTAGCCATCATATTTCAATACTGGATTATGTAGAAAAAAAATATTTTTTTGTAGATAACGCTATAACTTTTTTTGCATCACATAAAAAGTCAAAAGTGCGACTTTTGATAAAAAAAAACCAACGACGACAGACACGGTAATAAATTACGCATCGAACCAATCATGGAAAATAAAATTATCTTCTTTTCATAGTTTAATGCACAGACTTGTCACTTTCCCATTAAGTCAATCAAATTTTAACAAAGAACTCTGCATTATTAAACAAATAGCAAGAAACAACGGATATAAAGAATCACTTATTGATAAATTGTTAACAAAGAAAAAACAAAAAGTTAATTGCTAAAGAGTTTTATAGTATTACAGAACCTAAAAACAATAATTTTAAGTTTATCAATTATATACCAAACATTAGCAATAATGTATCCAATAGGCTAGCTAAGTTAGGCTGTAAAACTGTGTCTGTAAATAAGAGTAACCTAGGTAGATTATTAGTTAACAATAAAGAACAAAACAGAAAAATTAGATATGTCAGGGGTTTATAAAGTTAATTGTGCAGACTGTAATGCGGAATATATTGGTCAAAGTGGAAGAAGCATAAAAACAGAATAAAGAACACAAAACATCAATTTTAAATGGTTTAAAAAACACAGGCATTTCAACACATTGTATAGAACAAAACCACTTTATAGATCTTAATAATGTTAAACTACTCCATAGAGAAAACAAAGGTAAAAAATTAAATTTATATGAACAACTAGAAATTAAAAATCACTTATAGACAATACAACTCTTTCTACCAATGATCAAATAAATTTCGCAGATATGCCAATTATAAATAAATTTATTACCACATCTGGGCCGCATAATAAAACCCCTAATAATATTTTATAGACCTTTTTGGGAAAAACGTGTTAAATGGTTCTGTTTGTAAATATTTCTCTTTTTAAATTTAGTATACGAAGTACTCTTGATGAAGCCCTAGAAAGGCGAAACAATTGTAGAGTAATGCTCTAATAATTTTTGAAACATTAAAAAGCAATTTTTTCTATTTAGTATTAATAAATAAAAAAAGTTTGTTTGCTTTTAAACAAAATTTAAAATTTTGGCAAATTAAAAAAAAACTCCTTTGCATTGCTGTTGTAGTTTTAAAAATAAGATGGTAATTTTAAAAACGTAAATTTTGAAAATTGCCATTTAAAGTTTTGAGCACAAAAAAATGTAATGATACGTTTACAGGAGCTATGAATGAGGCGTGGTTCCTTAAACCGCTGTATCTTTGGTAAATATATTTTAATTTTACTCAAATTTTTACACAATATTTTTGAAAGGTTTTTAAAAATATTTTTAATTGTTTTTTTATTAAATACATACCTCTGATAAAAACATATTTTAACATAAATTTGTGCCCCTCTTCTTTAAATGTAAATTTTAAGCGAAGCTAATAATCCCTGGTTTTACTTCAGTTTGCTTCGCGTTGTCAGAGTCAGTTTCATGGTGACTAACCACTTTTAGTGGAAATTACAAATTGGCCTAACAAGCCCTTCAATTTAGGAATTAAGCAATATTTTAATTTTAGGCAGATTAGAATTACGATAATTTGGCAAAATTAAAACAATCTCAAGCGGAAATTTGAAGTTCGTCAAGAAAACAAATTAAAGTTTTAAATTTTAATGACTTTTATATGTAATTGGTCCTTTTGGGAAGTTGATAAAGAAATAATAAGAAAATAAAACCAGTTTTTTTTTCAAAATGACAAAGCAATGTTTTTATTATACAGTGCTTCTCCTAAAGTCTCGTAACTCGTTCTTTGTATATTTTAGAAATAATAAACACCTGATACCTGATTCCAAACCTATATAATTAACTCAACATTCTGATTTATTTTTTTATTTTGACCAATAAAAATAATAATAAGGTAGTGTAGGTGACCTTCATTAAAAACATACAAATTATTATATATATATATATATATATATATATATATATATATATATATATATATATATATATATATAGATAATATATATATATATATATATATATATATTGTGAACACCTAGTATAAAAAAGTATACATTTTGGGAATTTTAAAAATATACATTTTTGGGAAATTTAAATATAATTGGGTTACTTAACATTGGGCAATTTGGGACATAAAACAATACGTGAGGTGTCAAGGTTTAAAAAGTATAAATCAAACAATTTTCTAGGTTACTCTTATAATAATAAAACAAAAACATTAAACAAGCTGAGTTGCCTAGAAATGCAAAGCAAATACTGGAAAATTTGATATTTAAAGAAGAGAGAAAGAAATTAAAGGGGATTATTTATTAGATAAGAAGTAGGTAGTAATAGTGAAGTTCAGAAAAAGTTTAAGTTTAGTTAAGCCCCGTACGGGCTATCCCTAGGGATAGGCCCGTACTAAATTTAGTTAATCAAATAAGTTAAGTTGGTTTTTATAAAATTCAAAGTTAGTTTTGATGATCCACCGGTCTTATTGTCCCAAGAAGATAGTTCCATATGGTACATTTGCCCAAGTGACGTAGTGTGAACTCCAACGTCACATATGGTGGAGGCGCCCCTGTTCCCAGTATGGTAAGCTGTGCCCGCCCCAGTTCCAGTGCCCTTTGTGATGCGATAGGAAAAGTCGCTCATGGTACGCCCTTCCTACCCCTCAGTGTATTTGTGGAAGAAAATGCCATATATATGGTAAAGGCGTCCCGCTCCCCGGAGAAGAAATATGTGTGAAGTGACGAAGATGGGGAAAAATATGTTGCGTAGCGTAGCTGCAAGGAGGTAGCAGCGTAGCTACAAGAAAAAGGAAGATAAGGTATATCTTCAGTTTTTGAAATATGGCTAAATGGTGTTAGCCAGAGTTGTTGAAGAAGAATATTTATTTGCGTTGAAGTTATTGTGTTACGTCGTGAAGACAGAGTTTAGAAGCAGCATGAGGCTGCATTAGCACTGGAAGCCGCAGCTCTAGTATGGGGAAGAGCTCTGAAGTTATGGTCTTGAATGGTGTGGTACAAGACTATCTAGCGGCCCTGAGGAAGCTCAGGATTTGGGGAAATTGGCATGAAGTTGCAGTAACCTGATGTGGAAGAAGAAAATGGGAATGAAAGGCAGACAATGGTACGTGGAGAAGTACGGGACAAATGGCCAATGGAACGCACCATCAAGGACATGGACAGGCAGGCAAGGTGGACGCAATTTTTTTATAAAGGCTAGTATAAGAAGAATGTGGAATATTAGGTTAATTTCTACGTATAAATATAAAAGAAAAATTGATTTTCTTTTTATGTAAGAGATATTTTTTTGTTTTTAAACTATCCAATAAATTTAAAAAAGCAAAAGATAAAATAGAAAAAAATCACCTAATTAATAGTACATGTAAAACATAGTTAATTATTTTCTTTCCCACTGGTATATTAAATAAATCATTGAATTACTTTTTAATGGTTCAACGTTTTGCTGACGAGACAAGGCCAAGTTCACTTTTATTGTTACAGGACTGGTCAGTTTTAAATAACACAAACTTTTTTGCTTATTTAGCTGTTTGTGTAGTACATAAATATCTAGTAAACTTAAAGATTAATAAAAAAAATTACAATTTATGAGTAACAATAATTAGGTCATTTTTTGTCTAAAAATAATCTTACCGTTAAAACTATATTTATTTAAAGTACCTACTTAAAGAAAAGCTTAAAAAGGTTTTTAACAATTAAGCTAAAATCTTATTTGAACTAATTATTTCAGCAAAAACATCTCTAGTTCTTTTTAAATAATTATTTTAGATAATTTATCCGGAAGAATTTTTTAAAATTTCAAAAAAAAGAGTCATAATGTTAAATATAACCTAAATGAATTATTTTTAGAAAAAAAACTATTTTTTCATTTTTTCGTGCATTTTTTGAAAAAAAATTAATTGGAAAAAACAAAAATTTAATAAAACGTTAACATTATTTACGATAAATATAATTTATATAATAAGTAACATAATGTTAGGTTTTAAATATTTGTAAGCTATATGGAACTATCGTTTTTCGATAATATTGCTAATTTTTTTTTAAAGGTTTAAAGTAAATTTGTCTGATTTCTAATAGCGTTGTGGGTCCAACGCTTTGAGGGAAGGGGCATATGTGAACACCTAGTATAAAAAAAGTATACATTTTGGGAATTTTAAAAATATACATTTTTGGGAAATTTAAATATAATTGGGTTACTTAACATTGGGAAATTTGGGACATAAAACAATACGTGAGGTGTCAAGGTTTAAAAAGTATAAATCAAACAATTTTCTAGGTTACTCTTATAATAATAAAACAAAAACATTAAACAAGCTGAGTTGCCTAGAAATGCAAAACAAATACTGGAAAATTTGATATTTAAAGAAGAGAGAAAGAAATTAAAGGGGATTATTTTTTAGATAAGAAGTAGGTAGTAATAGTGAAGTTCAGAAAAAAGTTTAAGTTTAGTTAAGCCTCGTACGGGCTATCCCTAGGGATAGGCCCGTACTAAATTTAGTTAATCAAATAAGTTAAGTTGGTTTTTATAAAATGCAAAGTTAGTCTTGATGGTCCACCGGTCTCATTGTCCCAAGAAGATAGTTCCATATGGTACATTTGCCCAAGTGACGTAGTGTGTGAACTCCAACGTCACAATATATATATATATATATATATATATATATATATATATATATATATATATATATATATATATATATATATATATATATATATATATATATTATAATATCTGAATATGCCATGTCAGCAAACCCCCAGAAACTAAGTTTTATTGGAATAGAAGACACTTGTCAAAAATTATCAGAACCAAATATATATTTTTTCTACTTTGGCACCCTGTATCTTTTCCCTTATAATCTTTTGAATAAAGTATGTTCAGGGTAATCTAAATATTTTGCCATAGGAAACTGGCGCTTTCTCAATGTACCATTTATTAAACCATACCTTGTATGTCATTTTTTTACTTTGTTTCTTTAAATTTAAACAAAAAATATATATACAGGGTGATTCAAAAATCGATCACGAAACTTAAGGGGTGATTCTACTTGACAAAATAAGGATAGAGCTGCATAATTTTTTTTTAAATGTCATTCGTTTTCGAGATACAAGCCGTCAAAGTTCAATTTTTATTTTGGTTTTTCGCCTTATTGCATTTATTTTTTAACCATTTCAGTTGATATTTGGCACACAAATCAAGCTTTGCGGATTCCAAAATTTTAAGACAAAAGTACTTTTTTAAATACTACCAGAGGGCACTTTACCTAAAACTTAAAATTTAAAAGCTGGGGGCGCCACATTATAGACAATCAAAAACCTTAAAAATTAGGTACTCTTTATTAAAGTCGATAAACCTCACCGTTAAGGCACCAATAGACATCAAAGTTTTCATCAATTTCAATCAAATTACCTACATACATACAGGGTGTCCAGTAACTCAACCGACAAACTTTACGGGGCGATTCTACAACAGAAAATAAGAAAAAAACTTCATATAAACATATGTCCTAAACGTCTTAGTTATTACAAAAAAGGCACCTTTTTTTCTTAAACCTTTAATACCCTGTTTTTGGAGAAAAAACATTTTTGGTCATATTTTTATTTGAAAAAATTACTTATTTTCTTGCATTTTTCACAGTGTTAAAAGGAAAATAACCCTGTGTTTTAATTATTTCAAATATAAAATGGTTCAAAGGAGCTCAAAACAAATTCTGAAAAATTGTAATACATTCTTAAGTAGGCTTATTTATTTTTCTCACACCGAACGTCTTGTAAAACACCCGAAAGTATAAAAAAATAAATTACAAGAAAAAGTGATTTTCCTCCGCAAAAACAAATCCCCTATTTTTTATTAAAAAATTCCAAGAATTCTTTTCTCCAAATTAACCCTGACCAAACCGCAAAAAGCAAGCTTAGCTTCATTACCCCCCACGCCACTCTGGCCCTCTTTAATTCTCTTTTCGTGATCATTCGGCCGCGAACGATTTTGCTAATTATTTCTAGCTCACCAATCTTTCGTTTTGCCAGACCTTCGTTTTGCTTGAAATATGGGACGCTCGGGCAGGAAAGTGGAAGAAATATATAGTTTTTGCTATTGCTTTAAAGGTAATGCAATAATTAGGTTTTATAGTTTTAGGCAGGGGCAAAAAAGTGACACTTGTTTCATAGGGTGATTTATTTTCGAAGTTTTTTACTCGCTGCTCAAGCAAAATTTTAATCTACATATAGAAAAAAAAACAGCAAGTTTGCACTCTTAATATTAATTTTAAGTACTTACAATTTAAATTTGAACCTCTCTCATTTAAAATTCACGTCTACTTTTTTTTAATTCTATTGCTTAGCCACTTTTGACTATATTGTTAATAAAAAATTATTATTTTAAGGAAATAGGTGAGTACATACCAAGATCGTTTAACTAGGTAAGGTTGCCTCATTACGTCACATATGTACCGCACTGCTGGTTCCTTGGCGCCAACATAGCAAACAAGGATGTCTAGACGGATAATACTATGAGGGCGAAAGAGCGCGATATACAATATTTAAAAATCAGCTAGAATAATCATTGTTAAATAATTTATTAATAGGAAATAAAGAAGTTACGGTAACAACTGGAATCAACAGTATTTAAAAGTATTTCTCTAATATTGACAAAAAACACAAAATACACTGTTAAAAACTTCATCAAATAATGAGCAAAATACATATGTGACGTACGGTCACAACCTTACTAGTCAAACGATCTTGAGTACATACAGCGTGTCTTCGAAAGTTCTTACAAATGGAAAACTTTTTAATTATTAACTTTACGAAAAACGGTGCCTCTTCATAAAAAGTCCTGCTTAACGAGAAAATACATTGTCACAAAAATAATATGTTGGATGTACAGGGTGGCTTAAAAATGACTTTTTACCCATATTATTATACAGGGTATTTCCCAACTACGGTACGAAACTTTAAAGGGTGATATCCTATGTCATTTTATGAAGAAAACAATTTATGAACATATGTTCGGAGTTGCTTCGTGTCTGAAATACAAGGCGTCAAAGTTTTTAAAAATATAGATATTTTATAAATATCTTAAACACCTTTAAAGCGTTAATGATTAAAAAGTTTTCAATTTGGCAAGAGCTTTCGAAGACACGCTGTATAAAGGGTGTTTTTTAATTGCGTTAAAGAAATGTAAAGGCGTATTTCAGAGTCAGTATTATGAAATAATATTTTACGTTATAAGTCCAGTAGGTGACGTTTACGGACAAGGCGACGCAGGAGCCGAGTCTGGAATATAAACGAGTACTGTAATAACACCTAACGGACTTGTATCGTATGATATTTTATTTCATATTGTCTTTATGAAAATTAATGAATAAATATTATTTATAAAATTTTAAGAGAACGTGTTGTTAGTTTCAAATTATTTCACTTAAATTACGTAGGTAACAACCTTGTTCTCCATATCATAGGTAACTATGATTATTCTTCGCTTATCACTGTCAAATATAAAAAAAAATATTATATTAGTTGTAGCTCCTAAACGGTATTACATAGGTAACGCTAGATATAGGTTTAAATTAAAATAGAAATTACCAACTTTAGTTAAACAAAATACATTAAAAAATGTAATAAGAAGTCTGTTTTGTAGTAATCTAATCATTTTTTTTTACGAAAGTTGGTAAAAAAATATATTTTAAGTACAAGTAGAAATCCCGATATATTCTAATATCAGATGAAAATTGCTTAATATATAAGTATTTAAAAATTTAATTTCATTTTGGCATCCAAAAATGACATTAATCAAGGCATAGCAATAATACTCACGTGGACATTTATAATGATACATGACAGCATCGCTAGGCAACACATTATGGTACCAGGTACCGTAATGTGCAATTTACCGGCCCCAAATTAATACAGGGTAAGTGAATTTACTGGACAGTATGATATAAAAAGTTTATATAAACATAGGTCAGGAAATGCTTTGTGCGTAAGATACAGGGTGTTAAATTTTAAAAAGAAAGTATGGCTTTTAATAATATCTTAAATATGTTTTATTTAAATTTAATAAAATTTGTCTGTGGTATTTGTTAAAATATAAAATAAGTGACGATTATATTTAGTCCAACAAATTTAACCTAAAATAGTGTTATTTTTTTAAGTATTTTAAAAATTTTACACCTTCAATCTTGAAAACAGAAAATTAAATGTCCCATATTTTTAATATGTTCTTTTTTTTAATAAAAATGACTCAAGAATACGCTCTTAAATTTTTTATCGCAATTAGGAAACACCCTGTATAGACATATGATCAAAAAGTTAAATTTTAATAGCATGACTAGTTATATTATTAATTTGCTTTATTTTAAGCTGTAAAAAAGCCGTGAATTTATCAAATGTTGCTCAGAGAACAATTTTACCTATTTAGTAACCCTATTTTTGCTCTCATTTTTAGGGTTTGCTTACATAATTAAAAAAATGCATTTTAACGACATCTACCGGGAAATTAGTTTAAGTTATACCAAAAACACTAAAACAATTTTAAAGTGCCTGAAATATGCTGTAAGGTCCATTAAAAAGATTAACAATATGCCTATGCCTAAGTGGGTAAGCATTCAAAAAAAAAAACATTTTAAATAAGAAACTTTAAATGTTAATTGTAAGTAGTTAAAATTAATATCAAAAGCTTTTATGTTGGATTTTTACATGTAAAGAGAAATTATGCTTGACCAACGAAAAACACCCTAATGTTTAAATATCTATTTTTTTTGTAATGGTACCCAGTTAATAATGGTAAGTTCACCGAGAAATCTAAATTTTTAAGGCTAACAGCATTTTAACAATAATTTACCGTTTATTTTATTTTGATATATTAAAAAATAATAATAATAAAAAATAGTCCTTGCTTTAAAAACTTTATAACTTTTTTTTACCTTTTATAGAAATAGTTATCTGAATTTAATAGTAATTTATGTAACAAGTGCATAAAGTAATACTTTTTTAACGAATGGAAAGTTTGACAGAACAAGCCGTTAAGCAAGTACGGCAATACCATAAAGTAAAAAAATATATAAATGTGTTACATACTATATTTTTTTCTAAGACCGTATAAAGTTTCCAAAATTACCAGTTTATTCATGTTATATTGATTTAAACTTATTAATTTTAATTTTTGCAGCACAGCCATTATATGGCAACAACAAATCATAGCCTCCTTATTTTTTAAAAGACAATCATTTTTTCATAACTATGCCGTTATTTAATTTTAAAAAATTGTATGTACAGTGTGCCAATCTAACTTGTCTACATTTTAAATGCCAATAACTTTTTATTTCTTAACTTAAAAAAATCCAAAAACCAGTTGTACAGTAAATGATCAAGTTTTTTTTCTGTTATCAAGATAACACAAAACAATTTCATTAAAAGAATATATTGACATAACTTACTTTTTTTTAAGATACCCTGTATATTATACCACCTTTAAAAAGGTCTTTTAAAGAGCTTTACACAAATACTACATTTGATATATCTATTTTTAATAGTTTCGGAAATATGACCATTTAAATATAAAAAAAATTATATGTAATGTCCACTATACCTACTTAGGACTAAGCTTAGACTGTAGATACCTATAATGGAAATTACATGTAATATTTTTCAGATTTAAATGGTCATATTTCCGAAACTATCAAAGATAGATATATTAAATGTAGTAATTTTGTAAAGATCTTTTTAATGGTGGCACAATATACAGGGTGTCCCATTTAAAAAAGGTAAGTTATGTCAATATATTCTGTTAATAAAATTGTTTTGTGTAATCTTCATAACAAAAAAACTTAATAATTCACTGTACAATTTGGTTTATGAATCATTTCTTTTTAAATTTAAGAAATAAAATAGTTATGGGTAAGTATTACTTGAACAGTAAACATTTTTTTGATTTCTTAGTCATGCAAATTTATTATTACTATTAATTTTAAAAGTGTCTAGGAAATTTATTCGCAAACTGTTAAATTTTAAAACTGGTGACTTATAATCTAAAAAAATAATGACAAAATCAAAGGTAACTTATCCGTTTCATTTAGTTAATGTCGCGTTTACTGTTACATTGCATAAATTAATATTTAAGTTTATTGTAGTAGGCATGGCAACAAAACACTAATTTAAAGTGTGAAAAAAGGTTCAAAGTGTAAAAAAATATTTTATGGTATATACCAAGTAATAAACTTTTACTTACCAACTTGATTGGCAATAATAAAATAAGCAAAAATCATTGGGAAAGTAGCTTCACACTGGTGCAAATTTTGAAAACTATTTAAAAAGGATAGGTTCTTGAAATTTTACAGATTTTATTGGCAAATTAACATAATTTACTATTTAAATAAAAGAAATGGCCAATTATATTATTCTACTTTTACTATAACACGATTTTTATCCCTTATCTCTAGTGTGTACAATTTAAAAAACTTTAAAGACAAAACTTTATTTTAGCCATTCTGTTTCTTTTTTTAAGTAAAGGTATAATCCAATATTCATTTAAAAGCTTTTCAGTCGTAAAGAAAACCTAATTAAGAAAGTAATTCTAACAGAAAGTTTTATTAACCTCGCAAATTTTTGTCTTTAAAAACAAGAAAGGCAATGCGTAACTCCCTAGTGAAAACTAATAAAGCTAATGTCTTACTTTAGTACAATAATATTTACTCCATTCTCTTTTTTCAAAGCTAATTTTTAACAACATAAAGTAGACAGAGAGTCCAACCCTATTTTTACACGAAATAACTTTGCTTTTCCTTAAAACACTAAAAGAAACTTAAGATAAAAATGTTTTTAGACTATTATTTTATTGACATTATTAGTAAGTATGTAAAGTGCCCCCACCAGACTTTGTTTGAATCCATCGAAAATTAAGTTTGGTCAGACATTAAGTGATTAGCTTAACAAAAGACGGTCAAAAAGTGTAAAATATGTTGACGCTAAAGGCCCGCCGCAAATTGAACCCAGCACACGCACAGCACACGCGCAGCTTACGCATGTATAACTTTGTAAAACATGCTTTTAAGAGCTGGCTCTGGGCTGGGTTCAATATGCGCCATTTCATTTAAAAGCATGTTTTACAAAGTTATGCATGCGTGGGCTGGGTTCAACTTACGGCGGGCCAAAGTCCCGCAAAGACCAAGGCGCCGGAACACACTTTACTGTGTCCTACGCAACCACAGACTTGCGTACCCCAAACAGTTGAATATTGGTGATGTATACGACCTTTCCGGGTTGGGGGCCTGGTCTTGGGTTGTAGTGAATAGGACATCCGTGGTTCGGAACCCACGTTAAGCTGTAGGTCCCGCCTGGCTGACATACCCAGACGTAAAACCAGGGTGCACAATAAGCCGTGCGTCTGCAGTGTCTTTAAATAAATATACCCATCTCTAGCCCTTTAAAAATAAAAAAGTAGGCGCAACAAATAAAAACTGATTATTAGTTATTAAGTGCGCAAGAATAATTTGGCCCACACTGTATATTCAAGTTGTAATTAATAAAATTATAAGTGAAAAGAAAATTTTCAACTACTTACTCAAACAAAGAATAACACCTTAAGTTTCAACAAGTTTCTTTAAACTTTGAAAAACATAATTTAAAACCCTTTCTGTTGGTCTACAAGATTAAAATATAATCTAATTTCCATTTACGAACTCTTCGACTGCAAAGAAAATAAAATTAAGTAAGTAGGTAAATCTCTTATACGCTTTTGGTATATTTATTTAAGGTTTAAAAAGGTTTTTTAATTTTTTGCTTATGCATTATACTATAATATTAATAATAATAATAATAATAATACATTTATTGTTTTAACCATATTACAGAGTATGAGGCATGTACAGTAGGAAAAAAAAATTACATAAAATGGTTAACAATAGGCCTTAAGTAATGATGCAGACATCTGGAAAGACCAGATACTGTTCAGGCCTTGAAATAAAAAAATAATTTATAATCTAACTAAAACTAAGTAAAAAATATATTGCGCTAAACAATGCAACAAAAAAATTGTTTAGGATGCTAAGGAAAAGGAAAAGGGATAAGAAAAGGGGTAAATAGTAGAGGAGAGAAGAAGAACCTGCACAAAACCAATGCTACTGCAAACTAAAGAGCTTTTGTTTTAACTGGTTTTTAAACGTAATAACGGACAAATTAATATTAAAATTATCTAAAGAATTAATGTAGTGGGCTATATTGTAGGAAAATAATCTTTTGAACATCTCCTTACGATGTTGTGCTATGGTCAAAAAATGATGCCCTCTCCAAAAATATTAAGCATGTCTTTATTTCGGTATGTTACCTTTGGTCTTAAAATATCAATTTGATATTCCGTAGCAAATGCAATCGTTCGGTTTAATGCACTCCTTTTTTTGGCTTTAATTCTTTGCAAAAATAATTTCAATTAAATTAACAATTTAAACAAGTTTTTAAATGCAAATTTTAAAACTTTTTAGATGATTGCTAGGGGAAAAAATAAAAGAAACTTGCCTTTTGAGGGTAAAAGTAAAGTCAAAAAGTAATACTTTTAAAGTCAGACATATCAATGTTACGTATATGGTTAAAAATAAATGCACTTTCTTATTTAGTTTCATTATTTTTTAATCTTTTGCAAAGTTATAGACAATCCGGCAATATGTTGTCAAAAATTAAATATATTTTTATTTAACCTAGGGTATTAACCTATTTTATATCTTGTTAGTTTTTTGTATTTTGATTACCAAAAAAAAATAATACAGGCGATTTTTATGCAATTATAAATTGCTTGTGTTTTTTTCGTTGTTTCGGTAACATATAAATTATTTACTTAAAAATTTCGGACTTCCATTGTCTCTATATTATTATTTACACAACGTTTCGGGCAGTCCTATCTCTGCCCGTTTTTAAGTGTAAACCGAATAAATTCCTACGGCTACTTAGTCTATATAGTCTGGTAAAGCACGCACCCGTGACAGAGTTGGACGCAGTCAAGCATGAGGTTGTTTACCTGGGACCCCATTGGCATTGGTGCGTTTTAAGAATGGTTTCCAAATAGTGGGTATTTCAACACTTGATTTGATAAAAATATTTTTGTTGCTTTTAATAAAGACGGCTTCCTTAAATTTACGCTTTTTTCAATAAGGTTCCCTGTGAACAACCCGTGCTTCTGTCCACTTAATGACATGTTCCTTTAACCAAACATGATCAGCGATTCCGGACTTGGATGTTTTGCGCTGTTGGGTATGATGCTTGTGTTCTAGGATTCAAACATTTAACGGGCGTTTTCTTTTACCAATATATAATATAATTTTTAAGTATCACTACGAAATCATTGTCTACCACATTCAAACAGATATAAATTATTTGTTAACTTAATTTTCTAATATGTGGTTTTATTTTTTTCAGGTGAGACGACAAATGGTACTAACACAATGTGACTTTCAAATGGTGCCAAGATAGGTAGATATGATTTAAATTATAAAATATTTTTTTACGATTGGTAAAAAATTGCTGTTTTTGGTCCTATCCTGCGGGCCGCAAATGTCCTCGTTTAATTGAATGTTAAATTAGCGTTTTTTTAATACTACTTTTATACCGACTTGAAAATATTTTTTTAAATTTGAAAGAAACCTTCTATGGATCAAAATTCATTTTTCAACATACAAGAAAATACAAAATTCACCTGTGTATTTTTTTTCATAAAAATATATTTTTAAATTTCTGTTGAGTTTTAGAACAAATGTTTTTTTTCTTTGATTTACGATTTTTGCTTAAAAAACTAAAAGCTATTTTTAGGCATGGTCATTTTACATCGTTTATATTAAATTCGACAATAAGAAATAACCTTTGTTGTTATTTATTCTTTTATAAGATAAGGATTTGACCATTCCAAGAAGTGGTTTTAATTTATTTACGCAAATACCGTACATCTAATAAAAATAGTTAAAATATCAAATTTATTCTAAACTAAATGGAAACTATAAAAAAGGTTTAAATTTTAGAAAAGTGCAGTGGCGTACCATTTTTTATTTAAAAAATATTTACCTCAAACCCCTCGCGAACGACACTGTTGAATTTTTTTTTGCATGTCAAAAAATATCTTCTAAAAGTATCTTAATTGGAAAAATAAGAAAGAAAAAAAACACTATTGTAAATAACATTTTTCCAAGCAAAGTAAAACAGTTTACTAACTTAAGGGTCCTTTAACAATTAAACAAATGGAGTAAATCTAGCCCACAATTGTGACATAGTCTATATAAATAAAGCCGCGCTATCAGCCTGGACCAGCCAGTGGAAATTTACTTTTTGCGGTTAATTCGGGTCGCCAACGTTGCGGTTTATGACCGAAATAAAAACAACACTCGTAACTCGTGCCTTCTAGGCATATTTTCAAGATTAAATGGAGTTTTTGCAAGAGTCGTGGCACTTCATATGAATTTGCATAATATCCGTATTTTCATAAATGTATATACTTTTTGCTTTAATTTTGTTTTTAATTTAAAATTGTTGGCGTCTTTCCTTTTTAACAAGAAGTATAGTTTTTTTTATTTACAAATACCCTAACAAATATAAGGGTGTCATGCAGTTAAAAATTATGAAAATATATGGAATATAATAAAATAAGGGTCACAACATATTATATTGTAATAAATAAAGTTTAATATGGTCATATTTTCTCTTCGATGACAATCCTCTAAATTTTAAAATTTTTTGCAAAGTAAAAAATGGTTTTGGACAAGAAGTCTTTTTATATCTACAGCTTACAGCTTTTATTGCTGCTGATTTTTATATCAGGTACTTCTTTCGATCTCTTGCGATCCCCGGGGTTACCACCCATACGTTTTAATAGTGTTATAAGAAAACTTGGGCTTTAAATAATATTATTTTACTAATCTTTATGCGTAATATAAGACAAACAAAATATTATTTGGCTTTTCTCCAAAATAAAGATATTTAATAAATATTTTAGAAAACTTAAACTTTTTATGTATCAATAAGGACTATTCTGCCGTTGCAACAATATATTAAATAATAAAATTACTTCAAAAAAAATTAATGAATAACTTACTTAGATAAGGTTGCCACCCCTAAACATAGATTTAAGGTCTTCCGGTCAAAATTATTTTTATAATAATCTGATAATAAAATAAGTACTTAACGAGGCTGCCAGACGTAAACTGATTCCTTGAACCCGCCTCAAAAATTTGAAAAACTTTTTATTAAAAATGACTGAAAACTAATAAACAATAAAAAATCATATAAGATATTTAAATAAAATAAAATCGAAAGGAAAAATCAATACGTGCCCAGTAATATCATATCAGTTATATTTTCCATGCTCTCGCAAAAATTATCCAATTTATACATAATTTATCGTTTGCGTACCGCAATAGGTTGTGCGAGGCCATTTTTGGATCATCATTTGGCCCCAAATCATTTTTACGGCTCCAGGGCTAAAACGCAACGATATAAAGTTCACTTTGGCCAAAGCTTTCGGTATCATTACGATGAAATATTGCCTAAAGGTGTACGCTTTTATTTTTAAATATGTGCCACGTCAATATAATTCTTTCTTTTTTGGGAAAATAAAGAGTAATCAAATAAATAAAAGATATATGTATTTTTTTAATTTAAGAAATGGATTATAATAATAATAAAAGTATATACTAAACAGGGTATTACAAATTAGAGAAACACCATGGGGATTTCGGAAACGGTAAGAGATACAGAGTTGGTTAAATTGGGCCAAAGTTGCGCATTTTTATGCCTTACAATATTTGGTTTTAAAATTTTAAAAATTTGCAGCCGTCCGGTATTATCCAGCAAAACCAAAATTTTGCGAAACAATCTTTTTTCGGTTTATTTAAAGTGATATTTTAAAACAAACAACACATAAACATTACCACTTTTTCTGTTCTATAATATGATGTCACTAAATTAAAAATCCGACGTTTCGTGTTTAAGCCAGCATCAACAACTTTGTTTTTTCAAATGGGCGGTCAATGGAGTATCACACTTTACATTTATGCGACGTTTTAAACCGAAAAACCATCATCATTCACCATTTTGACATTACAAAACAATTTTCCCCAAAACTCATACTTACCTGCAAAATTTGCGTTTACAGGTAAATATGCATCCATTTTTTTATGACGGGTCACAATAAAGTTGATAGAGGCGTTTGATTAAATTAAATGCTTTATTTTATTACGTAAAAGTAAATGTATGTAAATTACCCTAATTCTTGTAGCTTCTTAGTTAAATTGTGAATAAATAAATAAATTATTTTAAGCAATAGTAATAAGTAGTAATAAAAATAAATGGATGCATACTTACCTTAAAATAAAAATGTCCAAAATCGCTTGGAATAAGAACGTAATTTTTAATGGAAAAAAATAGTGTATGGTGGTTTTTGGTTCGAGACGTTGCATAAATGTAAAGTGTTATATATTGTTGTATTTAGAATTTAAATACAAGTGTGTTAAGTTTAAAACCAAATATTCCGCCCATTTAAAAAACAAAGTTGATGATGATGGCTCAAAGACGAAACGTCGAATCCTTAATTTAGTGACATCATGTGTCGTTAGTTTTAAAATATCTCCTCAAATAAACCGATAAAAACTAAAAACTTTTTCGCAAAATTTCGGCTTTTGCCGGATAATTCCGGAACGGCTGCAAATTTTTAAATTTTTAAAACGAAATATTGTTAAGCATAAAAGTGCACAACTTTGCCCCAATTGAACTTACCCTGTATCTCTTACCGTTTTCGAGATCCTAATAATGTTCTTTGAATTTGTAACAGCCCTTATATTTTTTAATAGTCATATGTATTACATTTAAATACAAAATAATAGTAATAAAAAAATTATATTATAAACAGTAAAATATAATAATATAAGACCTAAATAAATAAAAAACTAATAGGCTTTAAAACAAACAATACAAAAAAAATATAAAATAAAATCGTCTCGCAAAACAGATAAACAAAGTCCATAACAGTTTTTAACAAAGCAAAATATGAAAAAGTTTAAATATTTAAAACAATGTATATTTATTTGCTTAATTCAAATAAAATATAAAACTTTTGTAAAATTCAGTGGCGTACCTTTTTTCGTCAGAAATAATCGTAATCGTAATAAGTACTGCTTGAGACGCTTAAGTTTAACACCCTGTATCTGGAAAACAGTGCATTTCCGGACCCATGTTAATATAAACTGTTTCTCATATTTTGTTATTGTTAAATCTGCCCTTAAATTTTTTAATACATTCTGTAACACTCTGTATATCACCAGTGAAAGAATTGTTGAAAAAATTATTTCAAATTGTGGCAACCTCCGCTTATGACTGACTGGAAGCTGGCAACCATTTTTTTGTTCCTTAAATATTTTTTCAACTAATATTCGGTTCACCTAAAAAACATGAACCTTTACTTTATCTACAAAAACCAATTACCTTAAATAAAACAATTAGGTTGTCCGTTACTTTGTGACAATAAATTTTTAAGTAGAATGTAATAAAACACAAATTTACTTTGTTATTTTGTCACAAATTTTAGTTTGCTTTTTGCGTTACTGCAGTTTCGACATACTATGTTATTTCACTCGTCTTTTTAGGAGTGAATGAATTACAAAAACGTTCATAAAATTATACCTTATACCTAAATTTAACATCTGGTTTATCCTTTATAATCGTTAGATCCTATCTCTATTGTTACTAGTCTACTGTTTGCAGATTTGAGAAGATTTACATAAAAAATTTATTGCATTTATATATTACTATGTTTTCTAATATATCAAATTTTTTACCTTTTTGTTTAAAATGTAAAATTTTTAGACTATTTATATTAGGAAAAGAATGATCAGAGTTTATCAAATGGTTTGACTAATTTTAAATTTTTTTGGCCCAATCTAAATGATGCATAGTGTTCTTTAAATCTTTTTTCAAAACTTCGGCCTGTTTGTCCTATATAGCAGCTATTGCACTCTTAACATTCCAGCTGTAACTGTAACTTCAAATTTTTTATGTTTATTAATTTTGTCTTTAACGTTAAAAGATGGTTGGATGATTTTTGCAGTGGTCTAAATGCTATTTTCATTTTATTTTTACTACTTAGAATATTTGCTATTTTGTCAGATATAGGTCCAAAAGATGTAAGGGTTGTGTATTTTTTGTCCAAGTTGGATGCATTTATTTTTGGGTATATTTTACTTATTGTATTTAATTTCTGTCTTTTGTTAATTAGGTTATAAATATATTTAATTTTGTAGCCGTTACTTATGGCAATCGATTTGATTGTATTTAGTTCGTTGTTTAATTTTTCTTGTTCTAGTGGGATGGCAAAGGCCTGATAAACTATAGATCTTTATGCTGAAAATTTGTGGCTTTTGGTAATAAGAGTTACTAGGAATGGTTGTATTTGAAAATGTGGGTCCCCTATAAATATTAAATTTCAATTTATAATCAAATTTTGTTATGATTACATCCAGAAAATGAATAAAGGTATTTTCTTCTTTTTTTACCGTAAATTTAATTTTTGAATGAATGCAATTTAAGTGGTTTAATGTAAGATGTAACTCTTTTATCACTTTCTGTGAGGCCAACAAAGGATATTACCCACGTACCTAGACAAGAAAGGTATGTTTTTATGGGCTAAGATGTAATCCCATTGCTAAACCATCATTTTGGTTATAAAATGTTTTAATAAACTAAAAGTAACTACCGTTAATGCAGAGTTGAACCAACTCTAAAATTCCGTGATGTTTCACTAAGTTAATTTTTTTTTTGTGAAAAGTATTTCATTTATAATATCTATACAATCTTGGCTCGGAATATCTAAAAACATATTTTGTTACATCAAATGGTATTATTATGGAGTTATTTAGAAGTGTTTAATTTTAAAGATGATTGGTTAATGCTATGGCATTTTTACTGAGAATTTTTGCTTAAATAGTAGGACTTCTCTGATAATTTTATTAAAGTTTCCCTGCTACATTTTGTAAAGAAGTGTTTACACAAGAAATAACCGGTCTTATTGGTTCCCCATTTATATGTATTTTTATGAGGCCATATAGTGTAAGGGATGGATTTTTATTTAATAAAAATATACTTTCCTTTTTTCATTTAAATGTAATGATTATCTTTAATGGTGTCTTAATTGTCTGGAGTTTTTGGTGGGGTCGTTTGGTAGTTGAGTAAGTTGTTTTTTATTAGAAAGTCACTTATTTTACTTATGTATTGTTCATTTTTAAATTTATTATTTTATAGAATTGCCTTTAACTGCTTTTGTGATTAAAAAGATTATCCGTTAGATTTTTATTTCAGGACCTTAGAATCTCTTGTTATAGTGGGACTAATGGTGTGTTGTTAAAATTTTTAATTTTTAATGAGGTTTTTATTTTTGCCTCTAATTACCCTGAAATTTAATTAAAAAAGTAATTGCTGCCAACTTTTTAGGCAAACATAGTGTAATCTGTGCAACTACCATGTATCATTCATAAAAAATAGGTTTTATTAGAAAAACAAAGCCTGCAGATTTTGGCAGCCGGATCATAGACTATAAAGAAATGTACTCTATAACGTAACTACTAATTCTTATACGGGGTATTTCACAACTTTCCCGACAAACTTTGGGGCTAATTCAAAAATAAAAATATGAGAAAAACTTTATATAAGAAAAAACGTCTTAGTTTTTGAACTACAAGGTGTTTTTATTATTTTTTATAATAACTTTTATACCAATTTGAATATTTTTTAAAATTGGAAACGCCTCTATGCACCAAGAGACACTTTTGGCATACAAGAAAAAAAAATTATCCGGTGTCGTTCATGAAGGGTTTAAGGTAAATATTTTTTGAGAAAAAATGGCACGCCACTGCATTTTTCTAAAATAAAAATATTTTTTAAATTCCATTAAGTTTGACAAAAATGTAACCTCTTAGGTAACTTTATTTTATTTAATGCATTTTCCGGCATGGTCAAATCCCTGTTTAATTAAAGAATAAATATCAAAGGTAATTTTTCAATGTAGAATTTGCTATTATCCAAACGAAATGACCGTGCAAAGAAATAGTTTTTATTTATTTACGCAAAAACCATTCATCAAATAAAAAAAGGCTTTTTTAGTTAAAAAATATTTAACTTAAACCTTTCATGAACGAGACTGATAAAAATTATCTTTTTCTTGTATGCCAAAAATGTCTTTTGGTGCCTAGAAGGCGTCTCCCAAATTTTATTAAAAATATCTTAGTTGGTATAAAAGATATTATAAAATTTTTAACACCCTGTAGTTAAAAAACTAAGACGTATAGGACATATGTTCATATGAAGTATTTTTTATATTTTTTATTGTAGAATTAGCCCTTAAAGTTTGTCGAATAAGTTGTGAAACATCCTGTATAACAACCAAGGCTAATATTTAAGAAATAACAACTTGCTTACAGAAACAAGCGGTAATAGAAATGCTTATTAAATATTAAAACTGAAACCCCGCAAATCTGTTGCGCCGTCATCAATTATTAATTTTTATTAAACGAGTTGGTGCTTGTGTGATAAAACAAAGGCCTAATTTTGCCCACAAAAATTTACAAAACTGCCTGGCCGACCGTTGTTAGTTCTGACCCTCAAACATTTGTCATTTTGGTCATTACAATTATTGCCAATTTAAACCCTTCCTTTAAAGGCTTTTAAATTTTAACTTTGACAAGGGAATTTACATTTTTTTTTTAAATTAGCTACCCATTTTTAAATATTGTGACGTATATATTTTGAAATACATAAGGCCCACTTTACGTCACTGGGGCAAATGTACCATATGGAACTATCTTCTTGGGACAATGAGACCGGTGGACCAAAAACTATCTTGGCATTTTTAAGTAAACTACGGGAACTAACTTAACTTCGTAATTTTGTACGGGCATACCCCCACTAGGGGTAGCCCGTACGGGAGCTTAACTAAAACTTTAACTTTATACTTGACTTCACTTTTACTACCTACTCCTTATCTAATATTTTTCTAATTTCTTCCTTCCCATTATTAGTACAATTTCGGTATATATACAAAGTTGAACTCAGTATTTTGGTGACTTAGCACGTTGTTGACCCTGAATAAAATAATATGACCTAGATTCTGTTATTGTTTGGTGACAAAAAACCTTGCACTATTTTCTTGATTATTTGTTTAAATTTTTTGAATGTGATTTCTTTAATGCCGACATAATTAAATAAATATTAAAATTATTAGAACCCATATACCCCCTATACAGGGTGTTCACAATATCATAAAAAAAGATTGCAGCCTAAATCGTATAAAATGGATTTTGTAAAGTAATGTTAATTTTGGTGTATTATCTGCATACTGATCAGAGACCTTGAGGATAAAGTGTACTATGTCACTAGCGAAAGGTGCTAGCACCCTTTAGCTCACTAGTGACTTATACTAATTCTTTTATTACTTCCAACATTTCACAATTAAAAAATAACATAAAACAACTAATATATTATACTACAATTTATTCGTGTTTATATTAACAGTAGTATTATATTAGATTTATCTTGGACAACGTTACATTGTGCGGGTGTTCTTTCAGGAAGTCTTTCAGCACTAGTAGCTTGCACTTGGGCGGCGTCACCTGTATTCGTCTTACACTCAAACTTGTTAGAGATGCAATCTTCTAAATATCCTTCTGCCACGATAGAAGACTTCCACCACCTCGCCATGGCGTTTTCAGTTGTCGATATCGGCCCCAGCGTGCCGACACCAGAAGTGTGTCGCTGAAGAACGCCGCATGCTGCTGACCACTATATAGCATTTCATCAGGTAGTTGCAAATAATGACAGCTACTCTGGAATTTCTCGAAATTTTATTTGATTCCACACGCATTGCCTAGTGCATTTGCCTTTTGAAAGTTGACAAAAATCTTTTGCGAGTATGCAACTTCTCTGGCTCTTAGGGACTACATATTTTCTAAATAATTCGGGCACACTGTGCTCAAAAGTCCTTCTTTAAAATTGCAAAGCTTCCTCGATTTGCCCGTCCTGGTATCGTAGGTATAGAAACATATATGTACTGGCCTCTAATTCATTATATCTTCAATACTTAAGTGTTAGGTTTTGTCACGACGGCACGTGTGCCCCTGCAATTCCAATATCAATGCAACCTATAAAATCCGAACAGATAAATATTTAATACCAGAAACTAAAGTAAATTACATACCTTTTGACATTAAGTGCTCTGTCGTCAGGTGCCCTAGCCAAAAATTTTTTCGATGTATTGCCTCTCCAGAATTTTTCTTGCCTCGGTTTGAAAATTCTTGAATTGCTCTTCAAATAAGCGACAACTTTTCCATACCTCCTATCCACGTTCTTACATCTTTATAGGTCGTTTTTATCATTGCAATACTTGGTCCACATTACGAGGAGTTAACTTTCGATAAACAGAAGTGCTTATTTATAGTGTCACTGCCTTTCCATGTTGCCAAATTCTCATTGCACGTTAGTCTTGACTGGAGCCTGTAGCCGTACTCCGCTTCGCAGCATCTTGCCACCCACAAAGCTGTTTACCAACAAACTCGTGTTACCAACAAAATGTATTACACCAAACAGCTAGCTTTCTTCAAAATGTGTTCTGTTGCTGGTGCTGACAACACGCAACAAATATCGGATGATGCCAGTTCAGTTTTCGATATTAAAAACGATTTATACGAAAGTGTTGGCTAAAATTTTGCATAGACACGTGAGTTAATACAGGTGTCACTCACTTCTCGGGCCAGAGCAACCTTTCTCGCCCCTCGATTTATATGTAATATAACCCCCACTTATCTCTCATGTCTGGGGAATGGCATCCCCTACAACCCTCAGCATTCTTGATGCCATTCAAAGAAGGGCTGTTCGTCTTATTAATGATCCTTTACTTACTCAAAGACTTCCTTCTCTTGCCCATCGTCGAGCTGTGGGAGATCTATCGCTCTTTCTATAGATACTTTTACGGCTTCTGCTCCGACGAATTATCCAGTATAGTCCCTCCTCTTGCAGCTCCCAACAGAGAAACTCGTGGTGCCGCGCGTATGCATCCCTATACAGTTCAGCTGGACAGGCCCCGAACTTTCCATTTCGTTCGTTCTTTTATCCCTAGAGTTTCTAGACTGTGGAACCTGCTGCCAGCGGAGGTCTTTCCTTCCCCCCAAATCTTCAAGTTTTTCAAGTCCCGTGTTAACAAACTTCCTCTTACCCTGCTTAAGACACCCACGGTACGTTAGTATTTAGGCTTTCAGCCTTCGTGGATTGTCCAAAGACTTTGCGTTTTACCTAACAAAATTTATACCTTCTGTGAGGGGACACCCTTATTCTTCGAATATAAAATTAAACTTTTTATTAATACTCCAACAATAATAAAAAAGTAAACAGAAGAAAAAACAGAATAAATCACGCGTTAAAATTCTCGCAGGACCCTTCCATTCCTGTATACTTTTAATTTTCATCCAAGATCTTATATTCTTGCCACATTTCTCAAAAGATAATTTAGTGATGTGATTTGCAAATACGGGATTCATAACTCACGGCGCGTTGCGAAAAATGGCGGAGAGCAGAAGGTTTTGATTTAGTGGGCCGCCGAGGATGACTGAGATTAATGTTAAATTAGAAAAAGGTTTTTGGTGTCTTTCAAGAATACTATAAAACAAAGATATTGTTTAAAATATTATTTATTAGCTGTTCTTACTAACAATTGAGAAGTGTCTTTTCAAAAGGATTTATCTATTTTTTTGTGGTTTCTTATTATTTATAAAGGGTATTCTAATAAAAGGTTTCGAATGTTTTTATTTGCTACTCTTCTTATCTCAATTTTATTTTTGGTAATTCGAATTTTATTGCATTGTGGAATTTAGTACAATTTTAACAATGGAGAGCTATACTGTCGAAGAACGTGTTTCTTTTATCGTTTATTATAAAAACGTATATTTTCAAAATGGGTCGTTTGTGAGAGCCACATATCGACGAATTCGGTGTTACTTTGATGTATACAATCGTCCCTCAGAAGCAACCATTCCGAAAATAGTGCATAAATTTAAAACAACCGGATCTGTGCAAGATAATAAAACAAAAATACGGGAACGTCCAGCTCGTTTCTTAGACAATATTTAGGCTGTTCGGGAAAGTGTGGCTGGAAAATCCACAAATGTCTGTTGAAAGATGTTCACAACATTTGGGCATCAGCAGAACTTCAACGTGGCGAATTTTTTTGATAGCATTTTTTTCGCACCCCTTAAGAACACCCTGTATTTTAAAACTAAAAATATATTATATAAAATGGTGTTATTATAAATTTAAATAGTTTATATTAAAAGTTCCTTCCTTTGACCAAAATATATTTAGACCAGTCAAATTGATAAAATCTGTTTGTCTATAAACATTTGTACTCTAAAAACTACTGGTAATTAATTATTAAAGTAAAAAATGGCTGTGTACCATTTTATGTCGACTAAAATTAGCAATGCTTGTAGGTTAAAACTAATAATGTCGGGCACATGTTGTATATAGGGAGTTTTATGGGCAAAATTAAACACGCTTTTTTACTGCCAATCTTGTTTATAATAAAAAATATTTTCTGCGGTTGGTTTTTGGGTTTTTAAATTAACCCCAATTTATTACCAACGTGTTGTATTTTTGTGTGGCTCCATAAAGCTTAAAAGCTATAACTTTTATGAATGTCGAAATGTACAGGGAGGGCGCCTTTTCGTTGATCTCAAGGTAAAGCGAAGGCTTAAAGAGATAAAACAAATTATAAGAAAGAACAGTTTAAAAATGTAAATTCGGTGCTCTTTGATAAGAAAAAAATCACAAAAAGTTTAAAGCAAATAAATCGGCATGCTTGTCTTCGCGGTCGTCTTTGCTATATTTCTTTATGATATGCCGATTGATGCAACTGATCATCGCACTATGGGATAGAAATAAAAATTTTTGGTCAAAATTCTTAAACTTAGCAATCTAACTTAAAATGAGGTGCTTTTTACTGGAAAAATATTATAAATTATTAGAAATGCTTTTGGAAACCTAAAACTTATTATAAATTTACACCCCCTTAACATTATTATTTTTTATTGTACAAAATAAACTAAAATGTCAGCTTGTTGGGTTAATTCGGTAATATGACCATCCAAATCTGAAAAATAATTTTAAAATATTCTTAAAAGCGTATTAGAGATACCTACATCTTCTTAACTTTTTATTTTTTAACGTATAAAATAAATAAAAAACACTGTTTTGTTGGGTAGATTCTGTAGAATCCATATCTTTCATCAGAATGCTTTTATCTTTAGGATATACAGTGTAGGACAAAACATATATTAAATTTTAAAATGAAAACCTTTGTAAATTATAAAAAATCTTGTATCTGTCTCTACACTCAGAAGTAGCAAAAAGTAGGAAGGCAATTGTAAGTACAAAAACTGATAAAGAAAAAGGTAAAAAATCTTTGACAAAAGTAGCGAGACTTCGCGAGACTGCACCGGAAATACAACAATAGCTCTTATTATTTAAACTCTTTTACTTTTGTAGTAACCAAGGCTAATATTAAACTAAGTAGATTAAATGTTGTATATTTATGTTTACTTAAAATACATTTTTAAGTTTCTTATTACCCCAATAGAAGTCTTCATATCCTTTTATAATTTTTGCGTACATGTAGTTTGGAGTATCTACTTTGAAATACACAGCATGAGTCATTAAAATTTCAAAGTTGCTTTTTGGCCAAAATAATGGATTTCTATCCCATAGTGTATCGGTGCGTCGCTGTAAAGGATAGCGGCGCCTATGTATAAAATAGTCCGATTGCAGGCGGCCCTTTTTTATGTTTTTTGTATTATTTTCAAAGGATACCGAATTTGCGCGAAATGTTCTTACTTATAAATAGCACAATCTCTATTTTGATTTTTGAAACAATTTTAGTGATAAAACTTAATCATGGCTAACTTGATTCCGCCTTAGAGATACAAAGTGTTTTTCAAATTTGGTCAAGCACTTGTGATTCGCTGAACGTGAACCGTGGTTTCTATTATGATCTATTGTGGATTTTTTGCAGATTCTAATGGTTTCTATTGGTCTATAGGATTGTATTGGTTTTTTTCGACAGGGATGCTAAATATTCGGATTATAATAAAATGAAAATAAATTTGATTTATTAAACAATATTATATGTATATTTTACAAATTTAAAACAATGATACATCCTAAATGTGAATGACTGATTAAACAATTCGTTTAACAAATAATTTCTTTTGTGACTATTTAAAAATATTTTTATTGTATTAGTTAACAAATAAATTATTTAAACAATAAATTTAAAATTTAAATTTAAACAAACAACAATTCGATCAACTGTAGCTGTTATTTGTTGTGATAAAATACGATTTTTTTCTTTAAAAACCTTAACATCTTGTAGCTCAAAAGTTAAGAGGTTTAGGAAATATATTTATATGAACTTTTCTTCCTAAAAGTATTAAGAAATAATATTTTGTATTTTTAGCCATCAATTAAATTTCACCTGTATATCTAAACTTAATTACAACTTATTTTTCAACCTAATATTCTAAACTAATTTTTTATATTGTAAATTAGGAATAATAGTTTCGCGAACTGGGATTAAAAATGCTAAAATTACACTAGAAAACAAAGTTTTAAATAAATACATGGAAAAGTAGGTAAATTTGTTTCTAAAATGTTCAACAAAAGCTTACACTTCTTAAAGTTTTAAATGTAAGAGTTTTAACTAAAATTTTTTACAAATAAACATTGCAAACCAAATGTAATTCTGAACGATTTTACAAAACTTAGTTTTTTTCCAAAATCCACAAATACATAATTTTACTTCAGTTGGTATTATAAAGGGCAAGTTATAACTAAAAACATGAAAAAATGCCCAGGAACTTACTACTATTATTTTTAAAATAGAAAAACTTTATAAGTAAATAAATGTTGTGGAGAATTGAATTTTATGTCAAAATTGCTAGTTAAAGCATGAGAGTAGAAAAAATGTACGTATGCATTTCATACATTACGCATTACAACTTAAATAATAATGAGCAAAAGGGAGCAATTTTTTTATTTACTTTTTCACTTTAAATTTTAACATTAAATTAAATTTCTACAACATCATTATATATAATAAAACCAAGTTGATAAAATGTGCGTGCCGATAAATCCTTGAAAAGGAGCCCCGATACGATAAAGGGGACTTCATATAGTGTGTTAGCCCTTTATCCCCCCTGAAGGATATCTCTTTTGCAACCTTGAGCGGCGCCCAGGCTGCTGTGACCTTTCGAGGGGCTACTAAAGCCGAGAGTGCCAGTGCAGTAGCCGAAAGGCGAAGCAACGACTTGGCTAACGGTCAATGTATTTTTATATAGGTTATTGCGATACGTTTTATTTTCTGGACTATAATATTCTGTTTAGTGATTTTTCTGTGGATGTGTGCAATTAGTTACCTATCGCTGGAAGAAGAAAGAAAAAAGTAGGCCTTGTTAGAATTTCAAAAATGTTAAAAATAGAAAAATTGTCATATGGAAAAATAAATAGACACTTGTGTAAATTATACAATACATGTTTTAAAAACTGAAGCGTATCCAAAGTAAATATTATGATAGAAATGTCAATTTCGCAACGATTTATATTTGTCTGATCATACCCTGATTGATGAGAAGATAGGTGGATCTGGTAGCTAGGACTTACCGAATTATTTTTTAGGTTTTTAGTACAATAAAACCGTTTAACATAAAAATTTTTTTACATAATTTATTTTCAAGTTTTTAGTTTTGTTGTTAGTTGATACTTCTCATTCTATTGAGTTCGCCTTACTATAACTAACCAGAGACTAACCAGCGATTCTATATTAAAGTAGTTATGGAAAATATGTAATTCGCCATTTTGCAGCAGCGTCCATCTTGAATTTTATTTTTTTATAGTGAGGCTCTATTCTACCAACCAAGCCCTTTCATTTTGATACCCATATTGAGGTAGTTGTGAGAGGAAAAATATGTAATCCGCTGTTTTGTGGCGGCGCGCCATTTGGATTTTAATTTTTTTATAGTGGGTTCTATTCTACCAATCAAGCTCCTTCCATTTGATACCCATATTGAGGTAGTTGTGAAAAAGAATATAATCCGCCATTTTGTGGCGGCGGCCATCTTGGATTTTTATTTTTTCATAGTGGGTTCTATTCTACCAATAAGCCCTTTGATTTGATACCCATATTGAGGTTGTAGTCAAAGTAATATGTAATCCGCCATTTCGTATCGACGGCCATATTGGACACAATCATAAAGAATATACTATGTTGTATTGTCATCAAGACTAAGGAAGTGTACCAAATTTCAGATCGATCGGTCGTCAGGAAGGGGTCAAATTTCAATTACTAGATTTGACCCAAAAATAATTCCAAATAAATAACAAACAGGTCAGTAAAACCGTTTAAAAATAGTTTTTACATCTTGTGAACAATTTCCAATTAGTTATTTAATTCAAATGGTTTGTTACAGTTAGACTATTCCATACCCTCAAATGGATAAATAGAAACTTCAAAAATATGAAAATAAAAATTGTCATATGCGAAAATAAATAGACACATTTCATAGCAATTATTAATATATCTCAATACGACATATTATTAAAGCATCTGCTTTATTTGATTGCATAGATGTTATAAAATGCATTATAATATATTAAAATATACTTTTAAGAATAGGTGCCAAACATGTTAATTTCTTAGGTAACGCTCATGAAACGCCTGCAAAATATGCAGTTCGAGGTCATGGCACGCGCTAGGAGACTCTTTGGACAAACCACGAAGGCTAAAAGCCTAAATACTAACGTACCGTGGGTGTCTTAAGCGAGGTAAGAGGGAGCTTGTTTGACACGGGACTTAAATACTTGAAGATTTGGGGGGAAGGAAAGACCTCCGCGGGCAGCAGGTTCCACAACCTAGAAACTCTAGGGATAAAAGAACGAACAAAGTGGGAAGTTCGGAGCCTGTCCAGTTGGACCGTATAGGGATGCATACGCGCGGAACCACGAGTTTTCTGTTGGGAACCGTAAGTGGAGGAACTATACTGGACAATTCTTCAGAGCAGAAGCCATGGAAGTACCTATAAAAAAGCGATAAATCCCCCACAGCCCGACGATGGGCAAGAGAGGGAAGCCTTTCTGTAAGTGAAGGATCATTAATGAGACGAATAGCTCTTCTTTGAATAGAATCAAGAATGCTTAGGGTTGTGGGGGACGCCATGCCCCAGATATGAGAACAATATTCCAAGGGAGGTCGGATTTGGGACACATAAAGTGTATAAATTAGAAGGGGAAAATACTTTTTGGCTCGAAAGAGAAATCCAAGCTTTTTTGAAGCTGCCGTGGCTATAGATACAATGTGTTTATGCCAGTTAAGGTTACTTTCAAATGTGACGCCCACAAGATTAAAGGTGTCTTTGCTCTGTAAAACTTGGCCGCTCTATAAGTAGAGGATGAGTATTTGATGACTCTTTTCGCGACAAGGAACATGATTGTGTTTTGATGCATTAAATGGACGAGATTTTTGGCGCCCCAATCCAATATTAAATTAAGATCCTGCGAAAGAGATATCTGCATCGCTCTGCGTTTGTTTTCCAAGTCAGGTTTAGTGATGGGTTTAGGAACCTGAAAACTGGAGTGAAGGGTACTATCGTCGGCGAAACTATGAATGGAATTAGTTGTGGACGAGAGAAGGTCGTTGATGTGAAGAAGAAACAATGTTGGTGCCAGAACTGAGCCCTGAGGGACTCCAGCATTTACTTGGTGAAAACTCTGAAGAAAGGCCGTCCACAATCACTGATAAACGTCAATCAGGTAGGATAACTAGAGAGCCAAGTACAGAGTTTAGTTGAAAGACCATAGGAGGGAAGTTTATTAAGAAGTGCGGCATGCCAGGCCTGGTCAAAAGTTTTGGATATATCAAGAGCAACGATCTGGGACTCACCTAGAAACTCAAGAGACTTATTCCTAACAGTGTGATACGAAGAAAAGAAGATCTGCTGTAGATCTTTTGTGGCGAAATCCATACTGCCTGTCATGCAAAAATTTTGTGTTTTTCTAAGTACTTAAGAATTTGTAAATTAATTAATTTTTCCATTACTTTACAAAGAACTGAGAGAATTGAAATTGGTCTATAGTTAGATGGAAGAGATTTAGGATCCTTTCTTGGGAATAGGTTGAACACGTGCAGCTTTCCAGCTTTCCGGAAAGATACCTGTGTCGTAAGAAATCTGAAAGAGCCGAGATTGGTGCAAGTTCTGGAGCACATTTTGTTAAAACGATTGCTGGTATGCCATCCAGCCCAGACGATTTCTTTGGTGTTAAGGGAAGAAAGGGATACGCTTTATGTGTTTTACCTTAAAAATAATATCGGGCATTTTATGAAGAACTGTGGTAACCGCTAAAATTGGATGATTTACGGAGGGTCAAGGGTTGAGTTGGCAGCAAATTGTTTAGCAAATAGTTCTGCCTTTCCTTTAGCGGTAGAAATAATTATACCTAATATATAATTTTTATTATCCTATAAAGAATTTTTTCCAAAATAAAAATAGCCGCGCTTGGGAATGTCAAATGACGTTTTTTTTGTGCAATTTTGTAGCTCTTCGCTTGCTTTACGTCACTCTCAAATTGTCAGATTTGTGGAAAATGCACTGTTTGGCTTGTAACTAACTCACTCTATTTTATTCTAACGCGATCAAAAATTTCTGATGGATATATTTATGTCTTTTATAATCGGCCCTGTATATGGGGCTTCTATTTGGTGAAGGTAGTTAACCGGGACCAGGTATCCTTCGATATATTATTTTGCCGCGCTGTAGTAAAACCCAAAATCCCCTTTGGGCTCTCCTACGACTTTTTTACTTTCTTTTAAAAGCCAAAGTATGATTCAGTGCTTGGACAACGTTGACGGAACAGGGAAAATGAAGAGTCAAACATCTAGATAACCCGACACTCACAGTACTTTGGTATTTAGGCATAAGCCTTGTGGAATGTCACAAAGATAAAAAGATAAACCAAAACTAACATTGATAAATTTGCCATATTGTTAGTCCCTTTACAAAACGTTGTTTTTATTCGTTTTTTACTTAGTTTAAAAATAACATAAACTTGGTTTAATGCTTCCTAAACCTCCCTAAAGATAAGCATAAAAGGCCCGATATCTCCAAAGATTTCGTTTAAAATCGGAGGCATGACAAAAAGTTTTTTTGTTCTGGCACCGTCAAAGCCATAAAATCCCAGCCTGTTTATTCCCGAAAAGTGTATATTTAACTTTTATTACCATTTGTATCGAATTCCTTGTACGTTAATATATATACATATAAAAAAAGTAATTCAATTCTTTTCTCAATCTAATTTAAAAAGGTAATTTTCAGAAGTGACAACCTCTGAAAATACGTTTTTTTTGTCTTGCTTAGATTTCTTTGCATTTAAAACGACGCAAATAGCTTTTTTCCATTTTGTATCAACAAATTTGCCTTTGCAAAACTTTTTCACTTAAACTTTTCACTCCTACTTATAACACAGCAATTACTCGGCGCGAGAACAAACGAATGCAAAGTGAATTCTAGGTAAGTTTTTCTTATCTTTGTCTTTCTTCCTATCTTTGTTATTAAACTTCCTGCGATTATCATTTGCACAGGTAATCAAGCTGTTTGTTTTATAATTGGATCGTAGAAATGTTGTGTTTTGCTTGCAGGAAAAAAACACTTTATCTAAATGAGAATCTTTAAAGGATCATTACGGCCCAAGCAGCCAGCTGACGTCATTATTACGTC
Source organism: Listronotus bonariensis (assembly GCA_014170235.1). Classification (NCBI taxonomy): domain Eukaryota; kingdom Metazoa; phylum Arthropoda; class Insecta; order Coleoptera; family Curculionidae; genus Listronotus; species Listronotus bonariensis. Next base: position 304,423 of record JACEGR010000231.1, read on the forward strand.
ATGTTTAAGTAATTTTGGGTCATAGGATGTCATCAGACCAAAATTATGACGTCATGTTAACGTCATTTTAATGACGCCATGTTTAGAAATCCCGTCAGAAAAATTTTGTGACATTATATGATTCGTATCAAAATCCAACCGAAATATCATATGACAGAAAAATAAGACTAATAATTTTACAAAATTGAAATAGGAAAAAACTCTACCGATAGATAGCGCAATGGACAATAAACTACCACGCTTATTTAACATCTTCGCTTTTTATTGCCTACATCGTACCGATGAAACCAAAATATTCCGGGACCAGTCTGTAGTTGTTGATCTCAATTAGCTTTGAAGGAAATATTTTCGGCTTGTGTAAAAATCTGCATCTCCAGGTTGGACAGTGTCCCCAGAGATGCGATCTTCCAGTGCAAGGAAATTGCAAGCAGTAAGGAGTTTTGTTCCTATTTTAATTTTCAAATAAAATATCGTATCATTTAAGCTTTTAAAAAAAAGAGTATATGCGTCAATTTTTCGTCATCTTAAAGACGTCATTATGACGCCATTAACGGAAGTCTCTTGTAAGAACATTTTAAAAGCGCAAATTCGGTACCCTTTAAAATAATACAAAAACATAAAAAAGGCCGCCTGCAACCGGACTATTTTTATACAAAGGCGCCGCTATCCTTTACAGCGACGGGCCTGATACACTGCGGGATTAGAAATCCATTATTTTGGCCAAAAGCAACTTTGAAATTTTAATGGCTCATGCTGTGTATTTCAAAGTAGATACTCCAAACTACATGTACGCAAAATTATAAAAAGATATGACGACTTCTATTGGGGTAATTAGAAACTTGAAAATGTATTTTAAGTAAACATAAATAAACAACATTTAATCTACTTAGTTTATTATTCGTCCTAGTTTACTACAAAAAGTTAAAGAGTTTAAATAATAAGAGCTATTGTTGTGTTTCCGATGCAGTCTCGCGAAGTCTCGCTACTTTTGTCAAAGATTTTTTACCTTTTTCTTTATCAGTTTTTGTACTTACAATTGCCTTCCTACTTTTTGCTACTTCTGAGTGTAAGGACAGATACAAGATTTTTTTATAATTTACAAGGTTTTTCATTTTAAAATTTAATATGTTTTGTCCTACACTGTATATCCTAAAAGATAAAAGCATTCTGATGAAAGATATGGATTCTACAGAATCTACCCAACAAAACAGTGTTTTTATTTATTTTATACGTTAAAAATAAAAAAAGTTGGGAAGATGTATCTCTAAATAAAGAAAAATTTAAAATTATTTTTCAGATTTGGATGGTCATATTTCCGAAACTAATTGAGATAGACACATCAAATCTAGTATTTTTTAAAGCATTTTAAAAGATTTTTTGGTGGTGATATGATATTCAGGGTATTCCATTTAAAAAATCATACCTATTGTCAGTACCCTGTATATCATATGAGATAATAATCATCGGATTACTGATTAGAATACTACCGAATTAACCAAACAAGCTGACATTTTAGTTTATTTTGTACAATAAAAAATAATAATGTTAAGGGGAGTGTAAATTTATAATAACATATAATAAGTTTTAGGTTTCCAAAAAGCATTTGTAATAATTTATAATATTTTTTCCAGTAAAAGCACCTCATTTTAAGTTAGATTGGTAAGTTTCAGAATTTTGACTAAAAAATTAATTTCTATCCCATAGTGCGATGACCAGCTGCATCAACCGGCATATTATAAAAGAAATATAGCAAAGGCGGCCGCGAAGATAAGCATGCCCATTTATTTGCTTTAAACTTTTTGTGATTTTTTTTCTTATCAAAGAGCACCGAATTTACATTTTTAAACTAGTAAGTGGCTTATGTCAGATATTTTCTTAGTAAAAACGACTTTCACACATAAATTTTTCTGATTGCCATAAAAAACATTTTTCATTTATATATTTAACGACCTCTCTTTCGTCCACAACTAATTCCATTCATAGTTTTGCCGACTTAAATACCAAGCAGCAAGCTGACGTTTATTGACGTCTCTTTTTAGTCATTTTTGGTCATGGTCCCAAAGACGTCATAGAATGATGACAAAATGACGTTAAATTGACGTTCCTAAGTCACAGACAAAGGCGTCCCTTTAATGATAGTCTTTAAGATGACGAAAAATTGACACATATACTTATTTTTTAAGCTAAAATTATACGGTATTTTATTTAAAAATTTAAATAGGAAAAATCTCCTTACTGCTTGCAATTACCTGCACTACAAGCAAAAGTACAAATTGGTGCGTCGATCTCTAGGACACTGTCCAGCCTGGAGATGCAGACTTTTACACTAGCCGAAGATATTTTTGTCAAAGCTGATTGAGATCACTAACCGCAGACCGGTCTTGAACTATTTTGGTCCCATCGGTACGGTGTAGGCGACAAAAAGCGAAGATGTTGAATTAAGCGTAGTAGTTTATTGTCCATTACCCCATCTATCGGTAGAGTTTTTTCCTTATTTCAATTTTGTAAAATTATTAGTCTTATTTTTCTGTCATATGATATTTCGGTTGGATTTTGACACGAATCATAATGTCACAAAATTTTCTGGCGGGTTTCTAAACATGACGTCATTAGATTTTAATGAGCTAGTATGACAAAAAAATGACGTCGAAAAGACGTCACTTCAACGACGTCAAAAACACGTCATAAAATGACGTTAAATGACGTCATAATTTTGGTCTGATGACGTCCTATGACCAAAAATGACTTAAAAATAACGTCAGCTTGCTGCTTGGGTTTCAGTTTCTCAGTGTTTCTAAACCAATCTCAAACCCGACCTCGAAAGCAAACGCAAAGCGATACAGATATCTATTTTACAGAACCTTAATTTAATATTGATAGGGGCGCCAAAAATCTTATCCAATTTAATGCGTCTAAAACACAATCATGTTCCATGTCGCGGAAAAGTCATCAAATACTCATCCTTTACTTATGAGCGGCCAAATTTTGCAGACCAAAGACTTCTCCAATCTTGTGGGCGTCAAGACATGGAAAGTATCCCAACTGGCATAAAACACATTGTCATAGCCACGGCAGCTTCAAAAAAGGCTTGATTTTCTTCGAGCCAAAAGTATTTTTCCCTTCTAATTTATACACTTTATATATGTCCCAAATCCGACCTCCTTGGAATATTTTTTTTTCATATCTGGGGCATGGCGTCCCCCACAACCCTAAGCATTCTTGATCTCATATTCAAAGAAGAGCTATCGGGTCTCATTAATAATCCTTCACTTACAAAAAGGCTTCCTCTTGCTCATCGTCGGGGCTGTAGGGATTTATCGCTTTATAGTGATTCATGGCTTTGCCTGAGGTTCAGCAGCCTCCTCTGAATTAACAGGAGAACTTATATAATTCAACTGGACATTCCGAATTCCCACTCCCTGTTCGTTCTTTGCATCCCTAGAGTTTCTAGAATGTGGAACTTGCTGCCCGCGGAGGTCTTATGGGACTAATAATTAATCCTTTAGAAAAAAGTCTATAATTTTTACAATTAAAAAAAAAATATATATATTTTCTTAATGAAAGGGTTAAAAAAGCTATGATATACCCCATGACATATATATATAATTTAATAAAAGGTTTAAATTCTTGGGCATAGAGGCTCCAAAATGACAAATAAAGAAATGAAGAAAGAAACAAATACATAACCTGGTAGAAACGACTACTTGATGATACTTTATCATTTAGAACCTCTATGCTTGAGAATTTTAAAACTTTTATTAAATTACTTATTCTAAGGCTCAAGAACATTACTTTTTATTAGATATATATATATATATATATATATATATATATATATATATATATATATATATATATATATATAAATATGTATAAATATAATATATACAACCTATTTAAACACCATAAAAAGAAGTAACTAACATTTTTACTTTTGCTAAACCAATCCATGCACTAAAACATATTTTCGATTTTTTAAAATATTATTCTGATTTTAAAGCACTCTGTATATTATAGGGCGATTTAACTATAACTTTAAAAATTAAAATTAATGCATTAATACAGGGTGTAATTTAATTGATGGCTAAATATACAAGGCTTAATTCCTAGCTTATTTTAGAAGAAAACTTTATATGAACATATGTCCCAAACCTCTAACTTTTGAGCTACAGAGTGTTAAAGTTTTAGAAAAAAATCGTTTCGTCTGTTGGGATATTTTTTCCTGAAAATAGAACCTACTAATCACCAATAGGATTTTTACTGGTTAAAATAATTTTACCATACCAAAATGCATGAGAAACGGTTTATTTTTATGCAAAAACCGTGCATCCGACAAAAACAGTTCAAGGGGTCAAATTTATTGCTTAACATAAAACAAAAATTTCAAAATAATTTTTTGTTTTTAAAAAGCAGTGCAACAAAATTTTGGATTTACATCCCGTACGGACGCAACTAGTAGAAATATTTAAAAACTGCACATCAAAAAAAACGTTTATTGGTGATTATTAGGTTCTTGCCTTTCAGGAAAAATATCACAACAGACGAAACGATTTTTCTTAAAACTTTAACACTCTGGCAATAAAAGTTAGGGTTTTGGGACATATATGTTCATATAAAAGCTTTATTTCGGAAAACACTGGACACTCGTCTGTGTCCCTCACTTTTCACATGTTCCTGCTTTTAAACTCTTTTAGTATTTCTGTTTTAACGTATTATCCTTTGCACTTAAAATTTTAATCGCAAACTTTCCAAATTTCAGCCTTTTTTCTACTCGAAAGTCATATTTTAGAGATCCAGCCAGCAACGAAGATAAATATCCCAGCAGGCTTTTATTTTAATCTGGTGTAATGCCGCCTCGTCTTCGCATCGCGGCAATGTTGCCAAAGAATCATAAAAACCCTTAGTTCTTAATGGTGCCCTGGTGATTTAGTGCCCCAGTCCAAATTGGGGATAAATACAAAAGTAGACGGCCTGTGGAGTTCTTTTTGTAATTTAATATTAAGAGGGTTCATTTTCTTGCCACATTTAAAAGAATTTAAGAAATAATTCATAAAAAGCCTTTTATAATATTAGAATGGCCGTTTGAGACCATTAGCGTTGCAAGGTATAATACGAGATGTAGAATATTATTTTATTTAAAATGGTAATTTGTATAGCCTTATACATTTTATTATTCATATACAGGTTAAGTTATCTGCTAAGGTACGTTGGCAAGTAAAGCAACAACAAAGTGTGACTGATGCCCCGCCACGACCACGACTTTTTATTACACTTTTAATCCTTGCTAGTAAGCAGATACAAAATTTGAAATAAAAATGGGGTAAACTACTGAACAAAACATTAATAATATTAATGATCAGGTCGTCCAATTCCAAAAGCAAAAATTGAACGATGTTAATGTTTGTGTTTTTGTGAAAATAAGTGATCCTTGTTTAAGCTAGAACATTTCTGAAGAACTTGACGTTCTACAACGTTTACATACAATTTTAAAATCAACACCCAATCCTTTGCCTTGGACATGCGCAAGTATTTGAATACTCGGTATTTTGAGTGTTATTCAGAATACATATTTCAAATACTTAAATATTGTATTGAATACCAAAACGTCAATACGAATTTCACTCTTAAATAAAAAAAAATATCATCCGTTTGTTGGCCTTCTTTTGTCGGTTCTATTATATGACTATTGATAAAGTTTTTTGCGATAATCCAAACGAACAATTTTGGGGTTTTTTCCAAAGGTAAGCACCTCTTTTTGGTATTCAAAAGCATTTATAAATACTGAATCCTGGTATTCCAATACTTTTTTTTTTCTTGGTATTCAAATCCTCAGTATTTGATTACTTTTAGAACAGTACAATCCTCATTGTGGACCCAAGCCTACGTAAAAGCAATGCCAAACTAAACAAAAAAACATTATATTTCCCCTTGATTATTATTATTATTTTTTTAATATTTAGAGGTAAAATAAAATGTTTCGTTTAACTTCGTAAAGTTAAAGTTTATCTTTTTTTTATTTATTGTGGAAAACACTCCTCAAATATTTTGAAACTGGTTGCTTAGAGCCATTCTTATAAAGTATACCTCTGTTTTGTGAAGCATTGGGAAATTTACTGATTTACTACGATCGTACAAAACAAAGTAGCACAAAAGTTAGGACTCTTTACACAAACTTAAACAGTGTATCTAGCGCCTACTAGTAAACCCATAAAAATTAATAATAGATCTAAGCAGCTTAGTCAAAAAACTCCTTTGAACAGGGTTTTATTTAAATTAGCAAAACGTATTAGAAATTATTATTAAAATAGGTTACAAATAAACAAATAAATTCATCTTTATTCCAAAGTTTAAAAAATGTACACTCTTGAAAAGGCGAAGTTCATCTTATACTTTCGTATGAGTTGATCTACCACTTAACCTGATAGTCAAGTAAACTGATACACCTAAAGAAACTAAGTAAGATAAATATGTTTTTTATTTTGACAGCCTGTATCTACCTTATTATCAACTTTTGGATATGGCTATATTTGGGCATACGAAATCTCTGTTTTTTTTTTTGGTGTACCACTAATGGGCCGACAACCTGTATTTTGCATTTCGTGAACTACATTAAATTAAAAAAATCATGTTTTTACTCAAAGAAAAAGTAACGTTTTATGGCTCGGCTGTGAATCCTACAACCTCTTGATAAAAAGTGTCACTTTGTTTCTAACAATACAATTTTTGTCTTTTACAGCAAATATGATCTTTATTTTATGGACAATTAGAGCAAAATAAGCTACCTAAATTAATTCATTTTTTTTGTCGGGCGTCAATGCAATGCTCCATATTAATTATACAAAAACGTTTTCGAGGGAGCATTGTGCACGAAAAAAAAAGGCAATTTCATCAAATACAAATGACCACAAAAAAAACTTGAAATTGCAAAAATGTTAAATGCGTTTTTATGAGCCATGGCATGTGTTGTTACTTATTTAGCGCTGAACAATGATGAATTGTCCACTAGTTTAGCAAAATAAAAATTTTAGGACTGGAAAAATTTACTATTTTTAAAATTAGTTGCGTATGGATTAAAAGCTTATATAACTGCGGTTAAGTTTAATATTTGAACTATTACAAAATATATATACAATTTGTCCACGGATATTCCTGTTTATACCTCTATATATTTTTTTATTTAAAATATTTAAAAAGGGTGGTTTAAAATTACAAAAGTTTAACTTAAAAAAAAATTAAAAAATATATGTTCAAAACATGTTCAGAGCATTGTATTTAAAAAATAAAATAAGAACAAATAATATTTTGTTTTAAATTTAATCTCCCAGAAAACATATAAAGCATAAAATACTTTACTATATGGCTAAACATTTTTTACTATTCTTTTTATCTGGTTAAGATACCTAATAGGTGTATCTTTACCAGTTAATTTTTTCAAAAGCAATGTCAAACTCTAAAGTGTTCATCAGACATTTCATTTTTATTTTTTTTTTAGTTTTCTAACAAGTTTATCAGTAAGTTTTAGGTAAACTGTTTACCACATTTTTGGTAAACTATTTACCACATTTTTGAGACGCAACCATTGGCCCAGTTCTCGTCTGGCGTCTTGTTAAGATTTTATTTTATTAGATTAAAATAATTTCAACCGAGTACTAATGAACCTTTGTTTATAGATTGAAACCTCTGTATTGTAAGTAACTTAATATTAAATATTTCATAATTTTATTTCTTTTAAAGTAATAATAACTTTTATTATATTGGGTGAGAGCAGAATACTTTTTTATAATGTATAGAAGTTTTAATTTTCATAAAATGTTAAATAAACTTTTAATATTATTCTGAAGAAAAGCCAAATAATACTTTGTTTAAATTTAATATTCCAGAAAACAAATAAAGCATAAAATACTTTATTATAGGGCTAAACATTTTTAACTATTTTTTTTATCTGGTTATGGTACCTAATAGGTGTATCTTTTACCAGTTAATTTTTTTCAAAAGCAATGTCTAACTCTAAAGTGTTCATTAGACATTTTATTTTTATTTTATTTTTCAGTTTTCTAACAAGTTTATCAGTAGTTTTTAGGTAAATTGTTTACCACATTTTTGGTAAACTATTTACCACATTTTGAGACGCAACCATTGGCCCAGTTCTCGTCTGGCATCTTGTTACGATTTTTTTTTATTAGTATAAAGTTTTAATTTTCATAAAATGTTAAATAAACTTTTTAATATTATTCTAAAAAAAGCCAAATAATATTTTGTTTAAATTTAATTTTCTAGGAAACAAAAGAGCATAAAATACTTTACTATATGGCTAAACATTTTTAACTATTTTTTTTTTATCTGGTTAAGATACCTAATAGGTGTATCTTTTACCAGTTAATTTTTTCAAAAGCAATGTCAAACTCTTAAGTGTTCATCAGACATTTCATTTTTTTTTCAGTTTTCTAACAAGTTTATCAGTAAGTTTTTAGGTAAACTATTTACCACATTTTTGAGGGCGCAACCATTGGCCCAGTTCTCGTCTGGCGTCTTGTTAAGATTTCATTTTATTAGATTAAAATAATTTCAACCGAGTGCTAATGAACCTTTGTTTATATATTAAAACCTTTGTAAACCTTTGTATTGTAAGTAACTTAATTTAAATATTTTATTATTTTATTTCTTTAAAAGTAAAAATAACTTCTTTATTATATTGTGTAAGCATAGAATAGTTTCATAATGTATAAAAGTTTTAATTTTCATAAAATATTTTCTATAGTATTCGAATGACATTATTCTTGAATGGGATTGATGGAAAGGAGAATGGAAATTACTCTGGAGCAGCTTTGCAAAAGCATATATCGTTTTTAATTTGGGCCAATGAAAATATTTTTTACAGTGAAGAACCAACCAAAGATATTTTGTTTGGCAGTTTGAAACCGAAATTTTGTAGAGTAAATAAACATTTAACTTTTCTGGTGTTTAGCTTTTATAAACGTTTAAATCTATATCATGGAGACAAAAATCTCTAAAAACCACTAGCGTATCGAGGGGTACGGAGGCTTTCAGTTAGAAGGGGACCCAAAATGGGGATCTCATACATAAAAGGGTACATTTGGATTAAGAAGCGTAGTTTGGGTAAGGTGATAAGTAAGATACGAAGGGGGCCTCAACGCCAATGGAGAGGCATATAACGTTATGTTGAGCTGGTATTTATTTTTTTCTTGGTAAAAAGGTAAATATCTGCCTATACTTGTAGTCATTGGTCGTGCCGAAGCTCATCGTGGTTGTAGTTGCATGTGAAAGTCCAGTACCTCTACCAATGTCGTTACGCCAGAGTGTACGATTGGAATCTAAGCATTTTTTAAATGTTTTCTGCTAAATGTGAAGGGATCTCTTTGAACTGGAAGTATCTCCCCCAAATCTGCCGCTCCTCCACTGCATCCACTACATTTTGTGTTAATACTGTCGTTCCAATATATTAAGTAATTAATATTATTCATTTTGTACAATCAAAATAAAAATAAAGATAATATGTGCATTAATAAAAATCTACAGCCGATATCAACGCCCAAACCTTAGGTTTATAGGTTATGTAAACCTATTTTCTACTGATTTATCGACTTTCTCTCAGTCAATACCAAGAAAAACCATTTGCTCCCAAGGGAAATTGATTTCTATCACTTTTTGATAGAATTAGCTTCAAGAACAAGGTACTTTGGCCACTCCCACTTTTACCACTTTCTCTTATACTACACCCTAAAAACTCAAGAATACTGAGCCAGACAGGAGATAAAAATTCTAATAAATACTTGTGTTGTCATGGTAATGCTACCAAAACTACACACATTTGATTCAATCAACATGATCAAAAAACAGTGGTGTTGAATTTCCTTAATAAAATCCGTGTAATATGCATTTTCGATTTACTTTTCATATAAATCAGTGGAATGTAGTCAAGACCGTAACACAAAACCCGGGTGAAGCCATAAACATAAAATATGCTGGTAAAACTCAGCGGCCGACACAATTTGACATTCTTGGCGGGCCTGGCACGTACGTGACACAGATTGAATAAAGATGGCCCTACGCTAAAATTTAAAGTGAAAAAGAACCGATTTAGTTTATGGTGGATACGAGAAAGAACAAGAAAAACATACAATTATTGAAGATGTTTTATTTTTAGCCATACAGGTAAAAGAAACTTAGACATTAAATTTTTTTAATGTTAACACTTAACACCTCTCGCTGGCAGTAGGTTCCACAGTCTAGAAACTCTAGGGATAAAAACGAACGAACGAACGAAATGGGAAGTTCGGGGCCTGTCGAGATTGGACCGGATAGAGGGATGCATACGCGCGGCACCACGAGGATTTCTCTGTTGGGAGCTGCAAGAGGAGGGACTATACTGGATATTAATTCGTCGGGCAAGCAAGCCGTAAAAGTATCTATAGAAGAGCGTTGGATCTCCCACAGCTCGACGATGGGCAAGAAGGAAGTCTTTGAGTACATGAGAACAATATTTCAGGAGAGTCAATTTGGGACACATACAAAGTGTATAAATTGGAAGGAGAAAAATACTTTTTGGCTCGGAAAAAAATCAAGCTTTTTTTTTAGCAGAGCCGCAGTGGCTATAAGATACAAATGTGTTTATATGATTAAAGTTGTTATTCTTAAAATGTGACACCCACAAGGTTAAATCTGTCCCCGCTCTGCAAAACCTGGCCATTTATAAGCAAGGATGAGTGTTTGATGATTTTTTCGCGACAAAAACACGATTGTGTTTTGGATGCATTAAATAGAACAATATTTTTGGCGCCCCCAATCAGTATCAATTGAGATCCTGTGAAGAACATCACCATCGCCCTGCGTTTGCTTTCCAAGTCGGGTTGAGGGTGGTTTGGGAACCTGAAAAGTGGAGTGAAGGGTACTATCGTCAGCATAACTATGAATGGGATTGATTGTGGAAGAAAGAAGGTCGTTGATGTGAAGAAGAAACAAAGTTGGTGCTAGTACTGAACTCTGAGGCACTCTAGCATGAATTTCGTGAAAGCTTGAAGAGTGGCAGCATAAGCATAATGTACCTTTTGCATACCATGTTGCAATGGACTTTATATAAGGTATAAATAAAATTGTAATAATCTTAGAGTTTTATTATATAAAAAATATAACTACACATTATACTTTTTTTCCATTTCTATTAACGAAAAATCGTGTTGTGAATAACTTTGCCATTTCGGCAAATAAAGTAATGTACTATAAAAGTTATATGAGTTCAATTTATTTTTGGTACTGTTCATGTCGATTGCAATTTTGGTTTCAATTTAACAACAGGCTTTCCGGGCAGCGGATACATCCCGAAAAAATAAACGCAATTCAATCCGATACATATAACGATGGCAAAGCATGTGAGGCATGCAAAAAGTCCTAAAGACCTTTTTATGGAGGGTTGAAAATATTTGTGAGTTACAGATCAATGTTTTTTAACATACTTTTTTTTTATAAATAATACAAAACAGTATATATTCTTTTAATTTCTACGTTATCAAATTTATTATAACAGTTCATTTTTTAATAATTTTTATTAAATATGTTGGCAAACATATCAATTTTAAATAAAAAGTGACACAGAAATAAAAGAAATAATGGCGAAATCAAGTTAACCTGACCTTCAGTTTAGTTGATGTCAGGTTGGCTGTTAGATTGCATAATACATATTTAAATGAGAAATTGTAGTAAGGCAAACAGACAAAACACTTATTTAAATTCTGAAAAAAGTTCAAGTGTCAAAAAAGTTACCTTTTTAACACTTTATGTAGTGTAGTAAAATAACCAATGTTAGGTTTTCCAATAATACTAAATACTACTACTCTTGGACGCGTTTACTGTTACATTGCATTAATTGATATTTAGGTTTTTTTGTAGTGACATCAAAACAAAACACTAATTTAAAGTGCGAAAAAAGCTTTGAAGTGTTAATAAAAGTTATTTTGTTTTTACTTTATGTAGTGTACTTGAATAAAATATTTTATGTTCATGTTAAAGATTTAAAAAACAGTATTTTAACGGTCGTGGAAAAAGATATTTTTTTGTGTCTCGTAAAAAAATAACAACTATTTAAATAATATAATAAAAAATACAATGTTTAAGATTGTTGCGAACGTAAGCTATGTAGGCGAAATACAAAATAAGTTCGTAGCCTGGGAAGAGAAGGTTGCTAGTTAGAAACAGTATATTGGGGCTTAGATGACTAAGGTGATGGAGAATGGAGTTTATATTGGTGTTAAGCTTCCATATATTTGCAAAGAAATTAAACTTCTCGAGGAGGCCTCTTGGATGCACCCCTCGCCAGGAGATCGAGATGGAGGTATTTTACCTTGTACATAATTTGGGGGTAAAAGAATAAAAAAGAAAAGAAAAGGGTAGAAGGAAAACTGACTCACACATCCAGAACCCAGAAACGTCCGTTAAGACTTCACGGGTCCTTTAATGGGTGAGTGGGGTGCTACCTCCTCAGGCGAGGAAAGCTCCTCTACCACCTACTAACATTGTTTTGCATTTTTAGACCGGACACACTGTGTTTGGTTAAGAAGAGACTGAAAAATTTAATAAAAAATTTGTTATCTAAACTTGATACAGTTATGAACAAAATTATCAAATATTTTAAAATGTTCGTAATTACTTTTTAAAAAACAAAATGTACTGAGTCAAGTCAGTTAAACAAAAGATCATATCCGCCAACTAGATGAATACTATCAGCTATATATGTTTATTTTGGGCCAATAGCTTACTGCCCAGGCAAATGCCTGCTGCCTGGGCAAATGACTTCATGTTAATAATTTTTATTTAAAAGCCATTTGCCTAGGTAAATGCATTTACCATTGTCCTTGTTGGCAAATGACATATTTGATAACATATTAGGAATACAGTTATTTTTTAGACTACAGTAAAAAAGCAAAAGCACGTGTCATTTGATTGGTTCAAAGCGCTATAGACGGTCATGCAAAAGTTCACCTTGGGGCGGTTTTGGTTAGTTATTTTTTTAAATTTTTTTATTTGCCTTATTAAGAAATTAAAAAGACTTAAATAATCAGAACTAATCAAGAACCCCCAAATATGACAGTTTTGCATGACCGTCTCGTTATGCAAATATTTCTTTTTCCATTTGCCGAAAAAATTGCTTAGAGCAAATAGCATCTGCCTAGGCAAATAGCATTAAAAAATAAAAAATATACCATTTGCCCAGGCAGAAGGCATTTGCCTAGTCAAAAGCCATTTGCCTAAAATAACCATTAGCCTGCGACATATATAAGCTTACTTCGGTAATTTGAAAATTGTTCTTCAGGAATGGCGATAACAAAAATATTTAATAACTTTGTCCATGAGTGTATTTTATGATTGAAGTAGGGGTCTAAGTATTAATTTAACTCATTGTTATTTGAATAAATAATAATCTAGTAGGTTTAGTGGAAAATATATTTCTTAAAAAAAAGTTAAATTTAAAAAAAAGCATTCATAAGAAGAAGGATTATGAAAAAGAAATATGGTATTCATAAAAAATAAAATAATGAAAAAATAAAAAGTGACAATCATGCTATGAGAAGTTGTGAAATTTTTATAGTGCATGTTTGCACATTTGATTTAAACAAATTTTAGCTTACTTGTTTTAGTTATTATAAAGAATTATTATTTATAAAACGACGTTTTAATTTTAAGTTTTCTTTGACCTAAGTATAACAGTTATTGTATTCAGAAAAAGGTAATAGATAAACCGTCAAAAGGGGATATTGGAATGTTAAGAAAAATAAAAATTGTATTTTTAGAAATAGGTCACTTTCATAAAATTTCATTTGCCTTGTTTGTTTAATATTAATACAAACAATAAATTTATGAAATCGATTTGGGGCAGAATATTTGTGCATACTTAAAGTACCTTAGACAACCATATTAAAGAATGTGGGTAATGGCCGTGCGTAGTGGGCCATATTACCTGTTTAAAATCACATGATTCATGTATATATTGTTTAACAGTCGTAGAAAAAAACATATGTTGCAACAACTTTTATATTAAAGAAAATAGGGGTGAGAACATTTCTTTGTACCAACAGTTATTGTAATGCCGTAGTTTATTCCAAAAATTGACCTGCTAATATAAGAAACGTTTATTAAAGCGTCGGCTAACTTTAACAAAGAAAATCGTGACTTTTCCAGAAGTTCTTGTCGCCGTAATTTGGATTCAAGTTAAGACGTGACCTAACGACTTATAGTTAAAGTGTCCAAATCGGAAGATCATAAATTGTTTCGATAAAATTTTAGCCACAGCTTGATTTAGCAAAGTTTCCAAGGCACGTAAGTGGAATACTCATGTAATTCTTAAAATTTAGCTAAAACATACCAACATTTTAGATTAGGTAAAGAAAATTTATAATTATACCTATATAAGAAGTCCAATTCATAACTAATTTCATTCATAGTTTCGCCGACGATAGTACCCTTCACTCCAGTTTTCAGGTTCCTAAACCCATCACTAAACCTGACTTGGAAAACAAACGCAGAGCGATGCAGATATCTCTTTCGCAGGATCTTAATTTAATATTGGATTGGGGCGCCAAAAATCTCGTCCATTTTAATGCATCCAAAACACAATCATGATTCCTTGTCGCGAAAAGAGTCATCAAATACTCATCCTCTACTTATGAGCGGCCAAGTTTTACAGAGCAAAGACACCTTCAATCTTGTGGGCGTCACATTTGAAAGTAACCTTAACTGGCATAAACACATTGTATCTATAGCCACGGCAGCTTCAAAATGCTTGGATTTCTCTTTCGAGCCAAAAAGTATTTTTCCGCTTCTAATTTATACACTTTATATGTGTCCCAAATCCGACCTCCCTTGGAATATTGTTCTCATATCTGGGGCATGGCGTCCCCCACAACCCTAAGCATTCTTGATTCTATTCAAAGAAGAGCTATTCGTCTCATTAATGATCCTTCACTTACAGAAAGGCTTCCCTCTCTTGCCCATCGTCGGGCTGTGGGGATTTATCGCTTTTTATAGGTACTTCCATGGCTTCTGCTCTGAAGAATTGTCCAGTATAGTTCCTCCACTCACGGTTCCCAACAGAGAAACTCGTGGTTCCGCGCAGTATGCATCCCTATACGGTCCAACTGGACAGGCCCCGAACTTCCCACTTTGTTCGTTCTTTTATCCCTAGAGTTTCTAGATTGTGGAACCCTGCTGCCCGCGGTCTTTTCCTTCCCCAAATCTTCAGTATTTAAGTCCCGTGTCAACAAACTCCTCTTACCTCGCTTAAGACACCCACGGTAGGATTAATATTAGGCTTTTAGCCTTCGTGGTTTGTCCAAAGATAAAAAAAATACTGTGAGGATCTAAAGTCCTTCTTCTTCTTATTAAAATCTTAACCGTTATAGACTACAGTCCGAATGGAAAACAGCTGCACCCATCTGTTTACCGGATAAAAACAAAGGTATTGTTACCAGGTTGCTAGAAAATTATGGTCAAAGCTTTATAAATTAAATAAATAACCTCAAAATGTTTGACGGTGCCCACCTTTTAATATTACAGGTGGGCGCCATAGTGAAAAATTTAATGAAAAGAAGGTAGGTCTTAAATTAATTGAAATCATTATATAGAAGAGAAAAAGGTACAATATTTATAAGTCGTTTGTTTAAAATATCTTAAATAAATAAACTGAGATAAAAATAAAATTTATTTGCAAAATTTATGTTTTTCCATAAATGTAAACGGTTTAATTTTTTAATTTTTAACGTAACGTAATATTGTTAGGCATAAAATACATAACTTTGCATTTAACCAGCCCTGTATCTCTTACTGTTTCTGAGATCCAAATGCTGTTACACCCTGTATATTTTAAGAAGGTTTACAAACAACCATATTTTTATTGGTCTTCTCTTTTCCTTTAATTGGCCTTTTATATTGTTATCAAATATAGTTACATTTTATGAATCTTTATTTATCAAACATGTTGTGAAAACCCAAATGAATAAAGTAATAGACAAAATTATATTGAAATAATTTCTGTTATACCGAGTTGAAAACTTTCACGTTTGCCTTTGGGTCCACATCTTTTCTTGAATCGAAATTGTTGCGACAACAATCTCAAGAAAAGTCACAATTTACTTTTGTTAAAGTTACTCGTAGCCGTATTATGAGGTTCGTGTAATTGCAAGTTTTCTTGGTCACAAAAAAAGGGTTTCGTCTAATATTTTTAAATGTAGTTTTTAACAGCTTAGGTTAAATTAGGAAAAAGTTGTGTTTTTTAAAGCTTATTTACATGCCGTTTAAAAACTTGAAAAATTTTCATGGCCTGCTGAGATATTTGGCAAAAACGAAAATTTGACTATATCAGATTTTATTTTTCTGACTTTATTTGAAGAGATATAAAAAACTAATAACACTTTTTCATTGGCACTTTTTAGCTACTACATGATGGTATTTTTAGATTTTATACCCGACGTTTCGTTTTCAAGAAACCATCATCAACTTTATTTTTTATATGGCTCGAAAAAAGTACACCCTGTATCTGATCCATTTTTTATTACAAATTCAACGATGTATCACATGTCATATTTTAATTTTTAGTTAAAAGAAAAATTGCATTTTTCTATTTTTTAAAGTTATTTTTAAGTAGGCCTTGCAAACAAATGCTTGGACGTTAATACCTGTTACCGTATCTGCAACATAATTTAATTATCATTATAAAATAGTATTTGTCGTTATTACCCTGTTTGTCAAGTTGTTGTTTTTAGAGCAATTGTTCTTATTGTTACTGTTGTCTTTATACGCAATTCGCATTACTAGGCTCAACAAAATCCGCGTGTTAAGAAAATATCGAACATCAAGAACGTTTGGGTTTATATGTGGTGTGGAATTTTAGGAACTGTAATACCAGGTCCATGTATTTACCAGAATTCATTAACTGCAGAAATGATACCTTCATTTATTTTTGCAGTACAAAATGTAGCATATTAGCATGTTAAACTTATCTTCATGGCTATAATGGCCATGGCCATGTTTCGAAACTATTAAAAATTGGATATATCACATCGAAACTTTTTTAAGCTCTTTAATAGATCTTTCAAATAGTGACCTAATTATTATATAGGGTGTTTATTTAAAATAAGTACATTTTTGTAATAAATCGAAAACCCGATGTTCAATTGTTTTTCGATTGACAGCACGTTAAACAGGGATATAAGTACTACAATAACAAGAAAGTTAGCAATAGTACCGGCTTAAGAATGATCACCCTGTATATACTGCATACAAAGTTTTTCTTTAAACCAAGTAAACTTAGTAATAACGAAAATGGTTTAAAGAAAATTTAGGTCAGAGCACTTTTGTTTTAGTACCTATTTTCAAGTTACTTGTTAAGTACAACATAATTAGATCACAGTAGTGGTGTGCATATCCGATATTCGAATATTCGAATATCTTGATGTTCGAATATCATTCAGAAGATCATTTGAAACGTTCCAACAATAGATCACAGGGCCATAAAAATTACAGTCGAGGTACTTTAAAGAGGGGCTAACAAGGAAAAAAGTATCTTTAGAAAGGGTCGTTGTTAGTTTGGTATAAAAGTTGTAGAGTTTTTACACGTGCATGTCCTAGGAATATTTTGATATATACAGAGTGTCAAAAAAAAACTATGTGCAAAATGCTGCTTGGGTTTTTTAATTGTAACCCCATTTTTGTTTACCATAATCAGCCTTACCATGAATAAAATTTGGCAAATGATACGCTATTTTATTCTTGGCACTCGTGGCACGCTATTTATGATTTTCTAAAAACTTTCGTAAAAAGAGGATACCAGAAAATTAGCTGAAAACGGAAAGAATTGGTTATTAATAATACTTATCTAAACGTTTTAAACAATAATGACAACAGAAAGAATCCCTAACAAAATAACAAAAAAATCACTAGATCTTATACAGGTATTTCTTATAGCATTGCCAAAGTCTTAACATATACAAGGCTAAATCTTTTTTTTAATAAACCACCCTGTACTTACATTTGGTCATTTTTTAATTTTAGGTATAAAAATAGGGAACGTTTCTTTAGCGATTCCTATACCAAAAAATGTAAGGTTTAAGACATTCGAAGATTTTGATAATTTCATAAACATAAAAGAGTAATTTTTGATAAAAGAAAACTTTCTAATTTTTAATGAACTTCCAGTATATTTGTCAATATTCTAAAATTTTATCTCTTCCCTTTGAAAAATGTAACATGTTACTAGCTATTTCTAAAAAGTAAGCATTTTTCGACCTTCAAAAAAGTTAACCTATACCTTTGTTGCCGAATTTTGTAAGTTTAGTAGCAAACTTTAATTGTTAAAAAATATTCTTTAGTCTCTCATGCAGTAAATTTTTTAAGAGTCAATAAATGCTTTATTTCTAAAATAACCCTACCTTATATTAATCTATTTTAGGGAAAAATGGAGTTTTAAAAATATTAACAAATATACTGTGTTCCATTTAAAGTATGTACCAAAGTTCTTTTTATTAAAATGCTTGAAAGGAATTTTTTAAAAACCTTAAATATCGTTTAGAAATCGCTAAAGAAACCTTACTTTTATTTTTAAAATTTAAAAATGTTGTTTTGGTCATTTAATATAAGTTTTTTACATGGCAAGTGCAAAATGTTTATATTGAGTGTAAACTAAAGTACATATTAACCCTAAAAATAAAACTCATAGTTATAACCTAAAAATTATTGGGCTGTGACGCAACGGTTTAAAACCCACATTTTCTTTATTCTCATATTTATATAAATCATTCTTTAAATACCTTAATTTTTAACAGTTAATACAATAATATTACCATGATATATGTTTTTAAATTTTCAAACGAAACAAGAATTTCGGTATGCTAATCCAAAATTAATTAATAGAAATATTTGCACATAACCCTGTGCGTGTTTATCAAACTCCCTGATATAATTTAATTAAAAGGGCGTTATCGCCTTATTATTTTACATTTTGTTTTTATAAAGATATGCAAACATCGGAATATTTTCAAATATTTTAACCGTTTTAAATTCAATTATAAAAAGGTAAAAATTAAAGGTATTTATTTATTTATGATATGAAAACCTGTAATTGACAATGTATATATTTATTATCTTAACATACCAGTTTAAATAAATTATTTGCATGTACAGGGTTTTAATCTCTATCTTTGCCACCTACTTTATCTATAAGCAAGAAGGATAGAAAAAAACGTCCTGTATATGTTTCATACTTTTTATCTATTATCTTTTGAGCATAAAAAAGAAACAAATAAACACAAAAGCTGAAAAATAAACAGGTTTTACACGAGGACAAATAAACCAAAAATTTTGGCATTTTTAAACATCTTTTTCGGATTTTACTTCATTTAACAATATATAGTTATAACTAAAAATATTAAAAAGGCTAAAAGTAAAGAACCTTTATTTTTAAAAATAGGAATAAGTTTTATAGGTAAATGTTATAGAGAATTAATTTGCATGCCATAATTTGAAGTTAAAAAATTAACAAAGAAACTGTCAATTTTTACATTACGAATTAATAGTTTTTAAAATCTTTGCCTTAAGATAATGATTTAAAAAATACTTATAATTATAAAATTTTTTTAAATTTTGCTCCCTCTTACTCATTATTTAAGTTGTAGTGCAAGAATGTAAAAAATGGACAATTACATTTTTTTCTACTCTCATGCTTTAACATAAAATTCAATTTTCTATAATATTTACTTATACAATTTTTGTTCTAGTTTTAAAAATAAAAGTAGTTAGTTCCTGAGTATTTCTTATAGTTTTAGACATAACTTACCCTGTATTATGCCAATTAAAGTAAAATTTTGTATCTGTTAGTTCTGGATCTTGCGACCAGTTTTCCCAAAATTTCGTTTTAAAAAGTCAAATATTTTGTTCCTTTGTAACACCTATCCTGGGACACACTGTATAACACCTATCCTGAGACACACTGTATATTATGTCACTTTTAAAAAAGTCTTTTAAAAATACCACATTTGACATATCTATCTTTAATAGTTTCGAAAATATGGCCATTTAAATCTAGGTATAATTTCCATTGCAGACATCTACTGTCTCACCTCATCCACTATTTTTCAGATTTAAGTTGTCATATTTCGCAAACTATTAAAGATAGGTATATCAAGTGTGGTATATTTGTAAAGCTTTTAAAAAGACCTTTTTAGTGGTGACATAATATACAGAGTGTTCTATTTAAAAAAGTTTAACTCGTCATTTTTTCTTGACTTTTTGATGCTTATTTGTTTATTTTTTAATACTCAAAAAGATAATAGATAAAAAAATATAAAACTTTTATAAAGGACGTTTTTTTATTCTTCTTGCTTATAGTTAAAGTTGGTGACAAAATATAAATGAAAACCCTGTACAAACAACTTTTAAAGAAACAAACTTAAAGATTTACTTAAATTTAAGGATTACCTTTTGATTTCAGGTATATTAATGCAATTCTTCTTAAAATTTTGGTATTATTCTATGTAAGAAAATAAATTATTTGCCAATAAATTATTTTATTTACCATTGGCGTGTAGTGTTGGTGGCGTTAAAAACGTTGTTTTTGTGGAAAACGGAAATAAGAGCTTATTAAAGATATTTTTTAAAGCCCATTTGGAATCAGCGCCCTAAAAATTTTTCCAATATGTTTTTAGAATGTCCTTTTTTTGGTATTTTCTAGATAAAACATAAAACTATATTTTTCCTAACTTCATTCTATACCACCCTGTATAAATTAATAAACCGCTACTTGGATTAGGGAGCACAGTTTTCAATTTGGTCCATAGCTATTTAAAATGGATAACTAGATTAAACTTGGCAATGAATTCCTTAAAAAATTCCTTTTCTTGGTTTGTGTCTTTGCTAGAAAAGGCATTTTTAAAACAAAGCATTAATAATACCCTTGAGCATTATCATGGCATCATCGTCTAACAACTTAAATAAGACAAAGAAAGACGAGTAGTCAGAGCGTTAAGAGTAGTTTTACCAGAAGCTAAAAGGGGTTATGTATTCTGTAGCATTTTCCGCTTAATTGTTTTGGTTGATTTTTGTCTTCTTTCGGCTGTGATTTTGTTATAGGTAGTTTTCGTTGATTAAATGTTGTTTCTGTTAGTGTTGTTTATTTGTATTTTTATTTTATATTATTCTTTTGACCCTTTCAAACGTGTTTTATTTTCAAGATACAACTTCTTCATCTAGAATAATTACTTAAAGAGAAAAGTGCAAAATGTAAAATGTTATTTGATGGGGGCTATTGGTAAATACTAAAAAGTAGGACCTTTCAAAGATTAATGAAAACTTTTGTTTTTATTTAATTACACAGCACCGACCTAAAATATTTTTTTAATTACAGAATTTTTAATGAAATCTAGTATCATAACCAATAAAACATGTAACACAATTGGACAGGCTGACATATTTTTTGTTTTATTGCTATATTTTAATTATACATAAAAAATTAAAAAGAAAAACAACAACACCAACAATGGGTAGCAAAATATGACAAACAAATGTCATCATGCGTATAAATGATTTAATAAATATTCGATAGTGCGCCTTATCCGAGTTCGTCATACTCCTTTATTTTATTTTTAGACTCCCATAAGGTTTTTATACAAAATAAATTTCCCTTTAAAATACAACAAAAAAAAGATATTGAAAACCTGCTTACGTCTTAACTCTTATGAAACGGCGCTGTATCTTAAAATCTTACTAACACTAAGTTTAAACAATACTTGTCTATAATACGGCGCTGTGTCTTAAAAACTTACTTACGTCTAAGTTTACACAGCGATGTATCTTGAAAACCATACTAATGTCCAAATTTAAATAATACTTTTCTATGATACGCTGTATCTTGAAAAACTTACTAATATCTAAGTTTAAACAATATTTGTCTATAAAATGGCGACTGTATCTTAAAAAACTTACTGATGTCTAAGTTTAAACAAATCTTGTTTATAAAGCGACGATGTATTTTAAAAACCCTCCTGAGGTCTAAGTTTAAACAATATTTGTTGTTAAACGGCGCTGTATCTCTAAAAACCTACTAATGTCTAAGTTTAAACAATTCTTTTTCATGAAACGGCGACGTATCTTGAAAAACCTTACTAATATATAAGTTTAAACAAATCTTGTTTATGAAAGCGACGATGTATACTTGAAAAACCCTACTAACGATCTAAGTTTAAACAATATTTGTCCATGAAACGGCGCTGTATCTTCAAAAACTTACTAATATCTAAGTTTAAACAAATTTTGTTTATAAAGCGGCAATGCATCTTGAAAAACCTTCTGAGGTGTAAGTTTAGAAAATATTTGTTCACAAAGCGGCGATGTATGGTTAAAAACCCTATTTACATCTAAGTTTAAACAATATTTGTCGTGAAACGGCGCTGTATCTTCAAAAACTTACTAATATCTAAGTTTAAACAATTCTTGTTTATAAAATGGCGACGTATTTTAAAAAACCTCCTGAGGTGTAAGTTTTAAAAATATTTGTTCACAAAGCCGCGATGTATGTTAAAAACCCTATTAACGTCTAAGTTTAAACAATATTTTGTGAAACGGCGCTGTATCTTGAAAAACTTACTGATATCTAAGTTTAAACAATTCTTGTTTATAAAATGGCGACGTATCCTTAAAAACCTTCCTAGGTCTAAGTTAAAAAAATATTTGTTTACAAAGCGGCGCTGTATCTTGAAAAACCCTACTAACATCTAAGTTTAAACAATATTTTTCCATGAAACGGCGCTGTATCTTCAAAAACTTACTAATATCTAAGTTTAAACTAATCTTGTTTATGAAGCGGCAATGTATCTTGAAAAACCTCCTGAGGGGTAAGTTTGAAAATATTTGTTTACAAAGCGGCGATGTATGGTAAAAACCCTATTTACGTCTAAGTTTAAACAATATTTGTCGTGAAACGGCGCTGTATCTTAAAAAACTTACCTATATTTATGTTTAAACAATTCTTGTTTATAAAATGGCGAGGTATTTTAAAAAACCTTCTAAGATGAAAGTTTTAAAAATATTTGTTCACAAAGCCGCGATGTATGTTAAAAACCCTATTTACGTCTAAGTTTAAACAATATTTGTGAAATGGCGCTGTACCTTAGAAAACTTACTAACATCTAAGTTTAAACAATTCTTATTTATAAAATGGCGATGTATCTTAAAAACCTCCTAAAGTCTAAGTTTAAAAAATATTTGTTTACAAAGCGGCGCTGTATCTTGAAAACCCTACTAACGTCTAAGTTTAAACAATATTTGTCGTGAAACGGCACTGTATACGTAAACAAAACACTGGCAAATTTGCATTTTACGAGGGCAAACGGCCGATGCTAAACAAAGAGTTACTCGGAAGCAATTGTAGCGTAATTTGACTTGTAAACTTACGAAAACAAAGTGTGTAATGAATTTTTAAAAACTTCCTGTTTTCCTTTGATGTATGGCGGCCATTCTTTGTCTGCCTGGATAATTAAAATGTATTTTTAAATAACAACCTTATTTTTAAGTAGTATGGTAAATTAATTGTCTAATTAAACCTTACTTAGATAATTATAGTTAAAATTTTACGTTGAAACTTGAAAGTTTTTAACCATTTTGTGTTTTTAGTATTTTAAAAGACAAATTACAAAATCTTAGTACTGGCTACTGGTTAAGCTAATAATTTTATATAATAAAATAATGAAACAGCTTCACAAATATTTTTTTTAATTTTTATTATTTTCGGGCAACAACTCCTCAAAAATTTATAAATGTTTTTTTCTTTAATTGATTGCTTAAGCAAAAACCGATATGACTAGTATCTAAAGCACAGACTAAGTCTATTAATTTTGATAGTTTTTGTAATAATCAACATTGACTGTTTGCTGCTAGTGAACACTTTAACTACATTGAAAATTGTTTTTTAGCCATATCTATTTAGATTTATAAACTTTTTTTTAAACAAGTTTTTCAAATAACAGACGTAAAGCCTTTAAAAAGGTGCTCTTTGTTCAAATTGGACAAATGAATTTATGACTTATTAGTTAAGAATAACACAGCCACACAAAAAAGTTGCTATTCTGAAAGACAGACCATGATATCTCTGTCTCTGAATCCGTATCTGGGGTTGATTTGACGCCATAAGATCATGGTCAAGGTCATTTTAAGGCCAAATTACCAAAAATAGACAAAAATCGTGACATTTTTTTTGTTTTTGAAGTTACTAAATTTGAATTAGGGGTCCAGTTCGACTCCATCAGGCCATGGTCAAGGTCATACCATCAAAGTTTATCAAACGTAGACCACAATCGTAATATCTTTATGTTGTTAGAATCCGAAGTCAAATCGACCTCTTGACCCTATTAGGTCAAGGTCAATGTTATATTAGGGTAATTTAATTAATCAATCCCAATTTGTCGAAAAACAGACCATAATCATGTTATCTTTATGTTTTCTGGGTCGCTGAATCTGAATCCGTGGTCAAATTGATCCCATCAGGTTGATATCAATGTCATATCAAGGTCAAATCATTAAAAGTTATTGAAAACGACTTTAACCCTGACCTGATGGGGTCAAATCGACCACAGATTTAGATTTAACTACTAACCAAAATCATAAAGAAACCATGGTCTAGTCCTTCGGAACTGGATTTTTTTTTGTAGGGTTGTGATTGACCTCAACCATGACCTGATGGGGTCAAACTGACCTCAGATTTAAGTTTAGTGACCCAAATAACATAAAGATACCATGGTCTGTCTTTCGTAGCAGCAACTTTTTTTTTGGGTGTGTAATTTACGTTTAAAGGGTTGGATTTTTTGAGTTAAGGGTTTTTGTAATTTTAAAGTATAATTATCTTAAAAATAGGCTTTTTAAATATATAATATGATTTTTTCTGGGTACTTTTTATTGGCTTTAAAATATGTTATTATAAATTATGTGGGTATATTAAGATGCCTTTGCCAGTTTTCAGAAAATGAAAAATACTTTATTTTAAAAATATTCACCCTTTAAACAACTCCCTATCTGTTAAGGAAATGGTCACAAATTTGCATTTACGAGAATAAATGGCCAATGTTAAACAAAGAAAGGCTCGAAAGCAATCGTACGACCATTAAGGTTATAGTAATCTTTTGTATAATATGTAATAACTTATATTTTTTGGAAATTTATTTTAATTTCTATCCGGTTAATAAAAAATAACTACACATAAAATAACAAAATGCACTAATTAATAAAATATCTTTAATTTTATAAAAAGTGAGTTAAAAAATGTCTAAAAAATACCTTTTAAAACACCATTATTGTAAAAGTTTAAAAAGTTAACACGAAAAGTTATTTGGGATTAAAAGTTATGACAAATACAATAGTGCTTGAGTCAGTAATAAAATGGAAATCATGATAGGAACCCTTTAAGAACCTTTTTGGGGGTTTGTTTTGACGTAAAGATAAATATGGAAGTAGCACTCTAACCCAGCCTGTCAATGTCCAATGTTTTGGGTGTTTTACTGGACAAAAGCGTCACTTTTTGTTGGACATGTTTACCACAATAATTTTTATGCAATTTTTAAACATTGTACCAAAATTGATAAGGGTTACAGTAGGTTTCGTGGCTGTCGCGTTCAGGCTTGCAACAATTCGCCAAACATCCGTCCAGACTAACCAACATGTTTGCGCGCTTTTTTAGCGCCAAAATCCGACCAGCTCTGAATTACCGGCGAATCATTCGCCAAGCCCTTGAAACGCCGTGAATTTGTCCACGTATACGTCCGCGCTATGTGGCGTGGTATGTGGAGTGGAGCGGCACGGCGAATTGTTGCAAGTCTAAACGCGGCTTAAGCTTTAAAATTTTTGGCACAGTGGTTAAAAATTGCATGTAAAATATTGTGTTGAACTTGTCCGACAAAAAAGTGACACGTTCGCCCACTTCGATACCCGAAACATTTGATATTGACACGCTATTTGAAAAAGAACAAAACCTGAAGACGTGTAATAACATGTCCGCTTAAGTACCCAATGTTAACAACTCAACAAACACATACTTCTTATACTTTAGTACCTATATATGTTATTACCTGACTTCAAGTTTTGAATTTTTTTCTAATCATTATTTTTAAATTTTAAGTTACTTAGTTTATTTTGAAATCGGTTTGTTTTTTTTTATTGTTTATTTTTCTCTTTTAGTTTTTTATTATTGTTATTTAATTGGTAACCGTACACTAAAAAATTACAACTATTTATCTAGTACCTTTTTCTCTCTCGTAAACTGTTCGCAAAGAACGGCAATGCTGCCCCTCATAAAGGGTCATCCAATAGAAGTGTCCTACTTTTAAATAAAAATAGACCAACTAGAATAAATAATATTATTGTAAACAGTGTGTCTGGCAAATGGCCACCTCGGCTTCGTTGAGTAGCGCGAATTCGAAATATCCAGTTTTTCGAAAACAGTCTCACATAAAGCCGGGTAAATTTCATTGATAGTCATTCTAATATTGTTTTGTTAGATTCTCAGTTGTAAGTGGTTTATTAGCATCTACCCTGGCTTTCAAGTACCCCCATAGAAAAGTCGAGGGGCGTTAAATCACAAAATCTTGGTGGCCAATCGACTTCAATACTACGCGAAATTAAGCGATCTTGACATCAAGCGGATAAAACACCCATTTAAATAAATACTTTAAACAATTTGTACTCGCTCTGGAATCGTATATCTCTCCATAATAGTTTGGTAGAACCGACTGTATAAACTTATGCCAAACATGATAACTTTATCGCAAAGAATTTGGACACAATACGCAGTTAAAAATATGACATTCTTATTGGATGACCCTTTACATATAAACTGGGTATAAAAGGAAACACCTGACACAAAAATAAAATACACGCAATTAAAAGATAAAATAAAATTTAAATGGATGCATTAGTTAAATGACAATTACATGACAAATTAAAAAATTTTGATGTCAAGGTTTGGATTGTTCAAACAACCAGCATAGGTTAACCCTTAAGCACTATAGTGCATTTTTTAATCATTATTACTATAGGAGTCTCAGGGACTCCTGCTCAAAGAAACCGCAATATGCTCTATACGATTCCGCCTCCAAAATCGGAGGCGAATTGGAAAATTCGGAGGCCAAAACGTATCGACGTGTATAACCAGTTTAAACGTCTTGTGACGTATCAAAACGCATTTCCTCAAATTTTTTGTAGGAGGCCAATTCGTCAGGTACACATCTTTAGTTATACAATTCAGTTCAGGTTTTTTTATAGATGGCACTCAAATCTTATACACTTATACAGGACATATTGTGGGCTTTACGACTTTGCCTCCATACAGTTTCTGTTCAATACGCCTCCGAAATTTGGCAACATTGCATGGAGGCGAATTGAATGATTCAATTACATGGAGGCGCATTGGATGATTTATATATACTAATGTATGTCTTGCATATAGTAACCTGGAGTATTACTAAAGTTCAATTCTTTAGAGGAGAGCGTTACGACATCGACGGTTTGCATGCGTTTAAACGACAATTTGCCGTGACGTAGCGCTCTCCTTTCAAGAATTGAACTGTAGTTGCCAAAAACAAGAATTATGAAAATTGTCACTTACCTAAAAGGACCTAGTACCTAGTTCTCAAATAATTTAATGAGTATTTAAGTAAATATAATAAATCAGTCTACATCTATTGCCTGGTTTATTTTTATAAATCGATTTTTTTATTGTAGTATAAAGAATGAAAAGTATCTCTCAAGCTTAATAACAATAATTAATCTGAATTGTATATTTAGTTATTTCTGTCTGTTGATATCAAATTCGGACACGAGATAAGTTAATAGAATCAACCAGCATTAATGAATGGAGAAAGATTATTTTTATTTGAAAAAAATCTACATGACTTATTTTGTGTGCATATGTAGAGTTTATGCATTCACACTTGGCTCTCTCTAAAAATGCTCTCAAAACTACTCAACGTATCCTACAGAAGTTGAACTAATTTTTATTGAAAAAACACACTTTCGATTTATAACTTTTTTATTTATTTTGAAATTAACACATATTAAAACATTTTAAAAAGCACAGTTTCATAATAATTTAAAGGAAATTAATTTATTATTCTAATAGTAAAATGAAATTATGCTTTTTTCCCAAATCCAGGTAACGGTTTTTGTCGCGAGTTGATCTATTAACGAATATCTTTTAATCAGTACCTCACAACATAAAATAATTTCACAAACTAAAAAAATAACAAAGAAAAATAGTTTTTTAAGTGTCTGAAAATGATGATTAAAATATAGAAAATGTGATATCAAAGACTACATGACATGATGAAAAGTATATACTGGGTGCTGATAAAGTCTGGAAAAATCGGTATTTCTGGGAAACGCAAACGTTTTGCGAAAAACGCTGGAACCCGTCGATTTTATTTTATCCATCGAATTTTTTTACATAATTCAATATTATACAGGATGCGCCAAAAACGCTAGACAGATGTCAACTTCACTTTTTCAACATAACATATCTTAGGACGAAAGTCAACTGGTATTAAAATACAGGCTCTCAAAAAAAACTAGATATAATTTTAAGGTCTATATATACAGGGTGATTCATAACTGGTCACCAAAAATGAAATCTCGTACTATTTGATAAATTTTAAAGGGGTTTTTCATATAATTTTTTTCTAGGACGCTTCGTTGAAATGATACAGGGTGTTAAACTTTTATAAAAAATTCTATTTTTTCTTGATATCTCTGAAAGTACTTTAGATAATATTCTCAATTTTGGCACGTGATGATACAATATAAAATAACATATTTTTAATAAAAAAATCGATTTGATTGTTCTACCAGTGGCGTACCTGCAGAGCATGTTCTGTCATATTTTTTATTAAAAAATGGTACGCCACTGATATTTTTAAATGTAAATATTTTTATTATCTAGCCTGCTTAATCCCACATAAAATTCATCTCTTGTATTTTTATCGTCCGAAGCACCGTTTTTGATTAAAATGATTAAAACAGTGTGGTA
This sequence comes from Listronotus bonariensis, assembly GCA_014170235.1. Classification (NCBI taxonomy): domain Eukaryota; kingdom Metazoa; phylum Arthropoda; class Insecta; order Coleoptera; family Curculionidae; genus Listronotus; species Listronotus bonariensis. The sequence goes on from JACEGR010000231.1 coordinate 333,485, forward strand.
ACACTTTTTTATAATAAAAAAATTTCAGGGTGTCCTAGTCTATGCAGCACATAGCCTAACTGGAGAAAGTAGACATAAAAATAAGACATTTTGACAAAAAAATCTCTAGGTAAAATATTGTTCGCTTAAAAGATACAGGGTGTCAAAGTTGAATTTTTTCAAAGTAAATATTTCAACTTTGACACCCAGTATCTTTTAAACGAGACACTTTACCTAGAGATTTTTATCAAAATGTCTTATTTCTGTGTCTACTTTCTCCAGTTAATCTATGTTCGCATACTAGGACACCCCGAATTTATTGTTATAAAAAAGCGTTGCCACGCTGTTCTAATCATTTTATTTAAGGGGGTTCGGACGATAAAACTACCAAGAAGATGGGTTCATGGCAAGAACTAAGCAGGCTAGACTAATAAAAGTATTTTATTTACAATCGAAAATATCAGTGGCGTACCACTTTTACTTGTAAAAATAAGACGAGGCAGCGTATGTCTGCAGGTAATGCCACTGGTAGAACAATCAATTCGGTTTTTTTATTTAAAAGCCACGTTATTGTATGATCGCGTGGTCTGTGTCAAAATTGAGAATATTATCTAAGTACTCTAAGAAGATGAGAAAAACAGAATTTTTATCCTGGAGTTTAACACCCTGTATCTTTCAACGAAGCGATCCCTAGAAAAAAACCTATATAGAAACCCCCTCTAAAATTTATCTTATGATACGGATTTCATTTTTGGTCACCAGTTCCAGATCGTATATCACACCTGTATATATAGTTAGTACCGGTTTTTACCTAATTATCCAAGTAACAAAATAACTATTTGAGTATTTTGTTATTTGATAATTAGGTAAATCAGTACCAACTGTAAATTTTCGATAATTTTGAAGCACAAATAATATAAACAAAAGTTTTTACGCGAACCCAGTCTTTGTCATGGAATAACTCGGGATGTTTTCTTATTAATTCCATGCATTCGGTTTTTTTAGGAGCTCTTTTTGTGCTTATGTGGGACTTGAAATGAGTTTTCACTATACGTGCCTGTTCAGCAGTCCAGGATGTCCTCCCTGATATTTTATTGTTTGTTACTGGTCGATTTTCTTCCGGGATTTCTTAAAGAAAGTTATTGTTAAAAAATTATTCAGGTAAACGGGATGATTATTTAGTCCTTGAATCGAGTTTTTTATTTGAAAAGCAAAAAAAAACAAGAGGGCGCAAAATGATGTTTTGTCGGTCGAAAATCAGTTATAGTTTTTTGACGGTTGTAGAGCTTTTTTAAGATCCGCTTCGAAAAAAAAACTAGATACATTTTATTGTTAGTAAGTTTCACGCTTTGTCGCATACGTTCAAGCTTTTCCAGAAATAGACATAATCACTTTTACCAATTTTACCTTCTTGAAAGGTCGTACAATCGGCTTGATATGCATCTGCGAAATCGATATCTTCATTATCTGATTCTTCTTCAGCAAATTCACTTATTGGATTAATATTAGGTTTGTTCCAGCAGAATGTTGGAAACATGATCGCAACAATCGTAAAACGCAGAAATTGTTACAAACATTAGTCAGAAAAGTTGGCAACAGCTTTCTGCTGGAACGAAAAATAAACAAAACGTGCATACTGCTTATACGTTAATACAAGAAAGGTTATGTTAAAAATTGTCAGTAATGTTTGAAGAAAGTTTTAAACAGTTTCCAACATGTTTCCAACATCTTAAAACTACTGCTGGAACAACAAAAATTGTATAATGTTACAAACATGGCACTGCTGGAACGACAAATTTGACTTGCGCAGAATCCGAACGGTTGCAAATATTTCTGACAGCCTGCTGGAACAGAACCATTAATTTCATTTAGTGACTTTCCCTTATATGTGTCAACGCCCTTTTCCATTAACATCCCTTTTACATAAACACTCCGCGCTGAGCACATCAACCCGACTAACACGGCTCCGAAGATCTAAAAGTATTTATTATAGTGGAATAATTTTTTGATGATTCTAAAAATAGCTCAAGGTCGGCTATTTTTAGTATTAAAGAACCGGCAATGCTGCTGGAGGCCGATTAGTCAACCAACATAGCAAACTATATACAAACGGAGGTGCATTAGTAAATTAGTGATTGGAGGCATCTTACATTTAAAAATATAGTGAAAAACTGTATAATTTAAAAAAGATATAATTTTACCCCTCTCAGGGGGAAATGAAAAAAACATCGAACGGCCATCTTTTTGTAACCAATATACACTGAAATATGAAATATTTAAGCCGGAGGCCAGAGTGCCTGTTTCGTGTGTGGAGGCGAGAAAGATAGTGGTGCATGTATATATATA